>CP045896.1:24683962-24717879 GCA_013387185.1 Caligus rogercresseyi | reverse complement strand
GTTTGTTTGTCAGCAGGATAACTCCAAAAGTACGGAACGATTCGGATGAAACTTTGTGGAGTTGTTGGAAATGCCAAAATGAACAAGTGATTAATTTGGGCATCTCTGAGTGCAGAACTAAGATGCAAAATGAGCTAATACTAATAAATATTTCAAGTTAACCTACTCTGCCAATAGATGTCGCGTGCTGTAAAATTGGGTGCCGTGAGCGTCTTCCTCTCGGAATTTCCGTCGAGGAACCCTCCCCCGTCCCTCTACGCCGCCCCAGTCGTGAAAAATCCGCCTCGGAAGGCTCATAAGGACCCCGTGACGGCGGAGGTTTGCACTCTCTGAGTGTATATATGCCTCTAGTTATTATTATTATTCTAAACCATTGTTTTATTAATCCTGATATAGAAAAAGTTCCTTTTTGATAATTTCAATCATAAGGTGTGAGTATCGACTCAGAAATAAGATTTTTTATACATTTGTACACTAAAAAGTTCATTCTCCCATTTCCTTTACGAATCTTTTGCCAATATAACTTACTGATTTTAAGGAAATAAAGAATAATTCGAAATAGATAACACACCCTCCTGCCCCCCCCCCCCCCCCCCCCGCAGACAATGTGTCCGAAGAAATGAGTTTTGAGATGTTAAATACTAGTATGGAATTTCGATTTGCAAATGATTCGGAGGTTTGTAATGAGGTGGTATGGAATCACTTTGTCAAAAGATTTGGAGTTTCGAGTTCAAACCCCCTTCATCCTCCGATTCACTACCTATTAATTCTCTGCCTGTAATATAATACCTATAATAAGATACTAGAAACATAGACATAATAAAAAGTTTCCAATTTTAAATTGTCTTCGTCTCCTATTGAAATAAATATATGTCCAACGGTTAACATTTTTTTCTTGCAAAGTCAGCATAATTAATAGGATGAGAAAAATGAGCAACGTCCATTGTTATTTTTTGCCATTCATCATAAGAAGTATATGTACGTTTTGAAGGCAAATATCTACAACTGTTGATTAAAATATATTTTGTTTCTCTTTTATTTGTTTGTAGAAGAATAAATAGTCAAATATTTAGACTGATACAAATAACAATATTTAAAATTTTAGTAACAAAAACTCTATAGTTTTATTAAGTAAATGACAGTTTGACCTTGTCAATATATATTATATATATATAATACATAATATAAGGAAAAGAGAAAAAATGTAATAGGTGTTATTTTAAACTTGAATATATGATCTAACAAATATGAGTGCTATAATGATCCACGAATATTTATTTTCATACTTTTTATTACATTGCTTCCGTCATAAGACCAAATAACGTAAACTTAAAATAGAATGTTTAATTGAGTAATAATCACAACTGAGATAATTGATAGATTTGGTAGATCTGGCGCTTGATCTATTTTGAAAATACCGAGTTTTTCTTGGTTATTTGATAAAACTGCCGAATACGACTTCCAATTGCATCTTTCTGTCAAACGATAGTAATAGATGTAGAAGTAGATTTTTTATTATCATAATATGGACTTCTTGCTTTATAACCTTCTAGACAAAGGTAAATTATATCTGCCGGTTAATATGTAAATATATAATTTAAATATACGTATTCATGACTAAAGTTATTTCAATATTTTATATTTCTTCAAGACTGGCTTTGCTATTGCCGTGTACACAGTGGAAGGTCTATTTCTCACCAAGTTTTGTTGAGTTTGTAATCTTTGTAGTTTCTATGTCATCCTACGTTGACCATAGAGGCTTTATACATTAAATCTTATGGTTGATAATAAAATACATAGTTAATATATAAATCTTTTAATAGCACCTATATACGTGGCCACAGAGGCTTTATTCAGTCATTCTTATGGTAGATAATAATAAAAATAGTGAATATACATCTTTTAATAGCACCTATAGTACATCTATAGATTTAAATTCCTAGATAGTTGATTAAATATGAAGAGTTTATTCTGTGTCTTAGAATTTGTAGATTTGATCATTTTAAACGTATATGTATTAAATATACTTAAGAATTGCACAACTCAAAACTTATTTTTGTCTGAAGGTGTTCCCACTGATCTACTAAGCACAAAATGAATTCCAATGTATGTACAAAAAGAGTCAAATGTATAAGCCCAAACTGGGCACCTTCCCACCTAAAAGATAAGCGATCGTTGCTCTGAGTTTAAAAATAACATCTTCTTAAAGATGCGATAATAAATACTTACATACTTACAATATGGCTTTATTGGAATGTATATAAGTACTACCTACCTACAAAAAAATGACCGGCAAGCTTGGAAGTAATTACTTGTTTACTCACAAAAAAATCAAGGTATATAAGCGAAGGACTTATACGGCAGATACATCAGTTGGTGTTTGCCTTTAGCAGTGTGATAATATAAGTATTATCATAGGCTATACTCAAACAAAATGGTTTCACAAGTCAAGGTGAGAATTATTTGATAAAAGTTTTTAAATTTTGACTTTAAAACATATTTTTTCTTTTGTTCAGTTTATTTGCTTGGTTGCTCTGATTGGCTCTGCCGTTGCTACCGGTGGACCACGAGCAAGACAACTGGCCAATGCTAACCGTGATGGTCGATCCCTCCTAAACACCTTCCCCTTCAACTCTGGAGCACGAGGAACTGCACGATCTGCCAATCATGATCATGACCATCACGCTCATGGAGATCATGCCGATCATGCTGCCCATGCTGAGCACGCCCCTGCATCTGATAACAGATTGGCCCGTCAAGGAGGTGGAGATGATGTCCCCCTAGACATCGGATCCATTGCCGCTGCCGGAGAACGTTGTATCGACAAGGTTGTCATGGTTGAGGAGACAGAGTACGATGACCACATCGAGTGCCACCACAGCTACTCCGAGAGATGTCACACCACCTACACCACGGACTTCGAGCCCCAACAAGAAGAGGAGTGCGAAGAGAACTTCAAGAAGAGCTGTTTCATCGAGTACAAAAAGGTTGCCGTTGATGAGACCGTCAAGTGAGTTAATAAAACAACGTCTCTAAAGACTTAAATTATGATAGTATTTTTGCTCCTTAGGTTCTGCCACACCCCCTTGGTCTGTGAAGGTGAGGGACCCGAAGAGTGCAAGACTGTCTACGAGTCCGAGTGTGAGACCCGTTACCACGAACACGATGTCGAGGATGACGTTGTCAACTGTGAAACCATTCAAGAAGAGAAGTGCGAGGATGTCACCCAAGGTTACACCACTGAGCAAAAGTGCACCAAATGGCCCAAGCAAGTCTGTACCTCCGAAAAGAAGAACGTCAAGAAGTACAGCCCAGTGACCGAGTGTAAGAAGGTTCCCAGACAACTCTGCGGACCCTCCGGTTGTGTTCCCCAACCCGGCCCGAGGAGTGTTTCGACAAGAAGGAAACCATCGTACAAGAGGTTCCCGAGGAACATGTAACTTGGAACCCCAAAAGGCCTGCAAGCAAGTCACCAAGTTGGTTCCCCTCCTCAAGCCCGTCGAGGAATGCGTTGACATTCCCAAGGAAGTCTGCTCCCGATCCCGAAAGAACCCACGAAAGGTCCAAAAGCCTGTTGTCAAGAAATGGTGCTACGTTCCATCTGCTGCTTCTGGCTTGGCTGCTTAAATGTCTCAAAGGTCATTCATTATTCAACCATCATATAAATATCACTAAAAATTTGTCCTAGTCAAATTTAAATCACCATCTTGTATTCAAGTACATGTATTGATATTAAATTTAATATTCCAAGCATATTTTGATGGAAATATATTGATCCCAGAGATATTAAAATGTTTACCTTGTGTAATATCATTTTGAGTTTTAACGAGCATTAATTTTACATCTTGTCTTCAACTTCTATTTAACTTTGTACAGTTCTAACAGCTGTAATTTCTAAATTAATGATATAACAATAAGGTTTAATTGAATATTAGATAAGCATTTTTAAATAATTTACTGTAGAAAAGTTTAAATATGAGAGACTTGAGCTAGCATTCGCTTCGTATATGCCAAACCATTTCTGGCATATTTTTCATTTTATGATGTATAAGGCACCATCTTGAAGTTTAACTTTGAATGTGTTGAAGTTTAACTTTATCGATTACTCTAGTTCAGTGGTTGGTACATAAGAAATTTTTGCGCCCCCCCCCCCCCCCTCCAAAAAAAAAAGAACATACACACGTTTTGTTCTCTGAGTCCATTGCAGTTTATTTCACACATTGTAATTAATACAAACCTCAACCTTTTTTTGTTTTCTGTCCATTTTCTAGCAGTGTTATTAGTCTACTGCATTTATATCTTCATTCATTCGTTTTTCCCGCGCCCCCCACTTTGGGAACCACTGCTCTAGTTGAACTCATTCCAAATGTTAGGAACCCCTTTTTTCGACACATTTCCCCATAATTATATTAATTTGAGTAATATATAATGTCATCGGCATACTCTTCAAGTTTAGTGGGTAAATTGCATTATATTTTTATGTAACAATGTCTAAAATTATTAAACGAAGCAGAAAACTATGCTTTGTACATAGTATTATAGATTTGGCGGCTTCTAAACAAGAGTGACAAACTCATGATTTTAAACGCATGATTGATTATATAAACAAAATGGTATTTGCAGTTAATGCACGTATGAAGTCCTTTGTTGATATAAATAATCGTTGGAAGAACTCCTCAAATAACACATACCGGCTTATTTTTTAACTTTTTATAAAACTAATTTTTCAGAGGTTACAAAAATTAATAGTATTTTGATATTTATTATTTCTTTTGAGCCATAGATAAAAAGGTACGTAAGTAATGAACAACAATTGAATATTTTGTTGAAAGCATTTTTTGAACAAAAAGGGTTCTGTCTAAAAATATTTTTTTTAGACAGAAAAAAATGATAATTACAATTTCTAAAGGATTATACACATAATGAAACATCGGATTTTGAAAAAAGAAAAGAGTAAGGCTTCCTGATTATAAATTATCACCTAAATATGCATTTAATATATTTTGTAATTGAAGATTGCTAGAGAACGAATGGATGGAATTAATTATTATTACTTTATTGTTTTTAACAATACATCTTATGTTTTTATTGTTAAATTTCAATCATTTCATAATCAATATATGGTTCTTTGTCATATAAGATACTGCTATTTCTATTTATTAAGAGTAGTCGACCAAGAGATATGTGATTAATCGTCATGCCCAAATAAGTAAGTATATGATTATATGATGTATAAGTAAATAAAGGTTCAAAATTAGATGGTACAGAACCTCTACTTCAAAAATGGTTCTAGGTTTTGTGGTCGGAACCACATAATCCTTTGGCTTGGCAGGTTTGGTAAGTGAAAAAAAATAACTACTCAGCTTTGAAAGAGAGCATTAATTTAATTATCAACATATATATATATATAACATTCAAAATCACACTATTTTACGAGCACTTAAGGCTGACAAGTTCAGTATTGATACAAAATAATTACAATGATAAAGAGCAAGAAATGAGACTGATGATAATAATAAAATAACTCGTTATCTACACACACACAGACATATATATATATAACTTCTAAAACTCCCCGGATACCTTCAGATTTTTCTTTTGAATTCAAATGCCTCCAGTTTGTCAATTGTCAAGTCTATAGGTAATTTTTTCGTGTGTGTGTGTGTGTAATCGAGTATATTTTGCCATTGGGCATATTAGTTACATTTGTAACTAGTCCAAAATATATAGATAAATAAAACCAGTATAAAAAATTGTTGGAAGAAAAACTAAGAACAAATAAAATAAAATATGGCATGGATTTTTTGGGCACGCTGCGTCCAATGGCCCTAGCTGCGGTCCTTGTACTTGATTTAGAAGCGCCTTGCTTTGTAAACGATCAATTACATATATTATGATGTTCTGAGTTTGTAGCACTATTAACTTAATTATCTTCACATCTAAGAAGTAATTGGACAATATCGTTTATAAAGAAATTATCATTAAACAAAGGGATCTGAAGTAAAACATAAAAAAATATTATTTTGCCTAATTTCTTCCAGTACTTTGTATACACATACAATCATTTCAGGTAAATTAACTTACCATTGCAGATACACCTTTAATATGAAGTCCCTTGAAAAATACATCCCTGTAAAGTTTTATACTCGAATAATGTCGGGTAGATTGACTAGTATATTATAATCTTTAATTTGATGAACCGTTTTACTTTTTAATGTAGGTATAGGTATACATTCCTTTTATACATTTGATACAGTTATTAACCACAAGGGATGATAAAATGTTTAGATGTAATTATATGTAGACGTAAAAAGAAACCAAAATTATTTTATGGATGTTCTCGCGGAAGTCTTTTGTATATTTCAGGCTTGTTTAATCATATACTGCATAATGATACCATTAGTGCCCATCTTGAATGCGACAAGGCATGAAATGAATTTGGTCATTTTTTTCATTTTTTTATTCCAATTTATTCAAGACAGAATAGAATATCTTCTGTTTTCCTCCAGTTTCTTAAAAGTGGGAATGTGAATATACAATCCTATTTAGCTCGGCCTATGATATCTAAAATAATTTTCTAAAATGGCTCTTGTCATGTCTTAATTAGGCTGTTTTTTTTTATTCTGAAATTACATAACATTGACCAAATTATTTGGGCAATGCATTATACCTCTTTACGTTTTGTTACAATGAGTTATGCAGGTTAACAAAAACCTGGGTATTCAATCCCAATATATGAATATATTTTCCATGACGTCAAATAAACATTTGCTGGTAAATTGGGACTGTTAAAATGAAAACAAAAATGACTGTAATTAGGTTATTAATTAATCTATTTGAATGAAATTCAACTAAAGTTTAATAAGGTAACATATATTGATATTATTCTATAAGCCCCCTTTGGCCTCAATAACAGCCTCTATTCTGGCCCTTAACCTCCGAGCAGCAGCCACCACATCACTGGCAGGGATCTTCTTGCAGTTTTTGATGATGGAGGCCTTCAGCGGGTCAACGCTACCAAGAGAGTGATCGTTGACCTTTTTTGAAGGACGGCCCAGAGAAATAATCAAGAAGGTTCAAATCTGGGTTATTATGAGGCCAGTTTTGAGCCTTCACAAAGTTGGACTTTCCTGATCAACTAGGTCTGTGTGGTCTTGGACCAATGGCATGTTGCAAAGTCCTGGATGAGTACGACATTGTCCAGACCAAGCTTCTCATCCATCCAAGGGAAAAGAACCTCCTCAAAGATGTGCACGTACTCCACAGTGTTAATCTTGAGGCCGGTCTCAACTAAATCGAGGGCATGATGCTGCCGTCGCTGGTCACGGCACCAAGGACCATCACACCGGCCGGATTTTTCGTCTTGAGGACAGGAGGGACAGCAGAGGGCTCAAAAGCAAACACTCTGGAATTCTGCCTATTGATCTCGGCGTCAACGACGAACTTCTTCTTGTCAACAAAAACATCACTTTAGAAGCACCTTGGTGTTTTGAGGTGGTTCAACAACTTGGGGCACCACTCAGCCCTGATGGCCTTGGCCTTGTCTGTGAGGAGATTTATAGTCCTACGGACATACGACTTCATCCTCAGGTTTTTGTTATTGGCCTTGGAGATGGTGGAGACATGCACACCACGGTTCTTAGTGAGGGTGGTCATCAGAATTGTCGGATTTGACGTAATTGACCTCTTCATGCCAGCCACGAACCTGGGAGATCTCTTGGCATCACTTCTCCGCTTGTGGTCCTTCCTCTGCGTCTTGCCCTCCTCCTTGAAGGCCTTTAAGATCCTGGAGACTGCAACTTGGGGAGCTTGGTGGCCTTGTTGATCTTTTAAGCTGTGCGTCCGGCACAGGCGGAACGATGATAGCGGACCTTTTCTCTTGCTCCATGGCTCTCACTCCCACCATAGTAATTCAAGTAGTGTCAAACGAAAGATAATTGTCAGCTGATTCCAATGGTGTAGGAATTGGCGCCAAATTTAAACCAACGTTACTTAAATTTAACCCTGAAAACAGTCCCAATTTAACGGCAATGCTTGTATAATTGGTTTACCAATGCTTAATTTAAACTGCAATATTTATTTCTCTTTCATTTTAACGTATTAGCTTGGTTTCTATGATTGTAATCATGTATATTCTGTAAAATTGAACATTGAAATATTGAAAAAAATATATGGTATAGGTTATTGTGAAGGTTTGTCTAAGTTGAATGTTTATTTGAATAGAAGTCTGAAAATAATCTAATGAAGGTACAGAGTGACTCTTCGTTCATTCTCCCAATGACTAGACTGATCATCACAGAAGTCCCTTCGGAGGAAGATCAATGTATCCGGCTTGTGAAGAAGGAGTTACTCAGTCCTCTCTGAAGAATGATAAGAAGAGTCATCTGAAGAGTGAATAGGAGTCACAAAAATAATCATTGACCTTAGAAAAAGGTATGCAATAATCTACTTCACATTTGAATATCACGTTAAATAAATTTATACAATTTTGATACCCTAAAATCCCATAATGATGAACCAGCTATTATCATCTATTTGTTGGACCGGCATTGACTACATATTTTGTTGCTTGATATACAGTGTTCCAAACAGTTGCTATGTCGTATTTATTAGTTTTATATAGAATCGAAAAAAAAACCTGTTTTAAATTGCATTAGAAAATAAATATATTCATCATATTATCCCAATGATACATATTTTTGGTCTATAACACAATTTTCTAATCTTGAGATGCTGATTGAATATGACTAGGACAAATTTGGAAGTTATGTACTTCTTTTCTTTATGGCGCGAATTCGTCCAAATTTTAAGCAGCCAAGCCAGAAGCAGCAGATGGAACGTAGCACCATTTCTTGACAACAGGCTTTTGGACCTTTCGTGGGTTCTTTCGGGATCGGGAGCAGACTTCCTTGGGAATGTCAACGCATTCCTCGACGGGCTTGAGGAGGGGGACCAACTTGGTGACTTGCTTGCAGGCCTTTTGGGGTTCCAAGTTACATTGTTCCTCGGGAACCTCTTGCACGATGGTTTCCTTCTTGTCGAAACACTCCTCGGGTCCGGGTTGGGAACACAACCGGAGGGTCCGCAGAGTTGTCTGGGAACCTTCTTACACTCGGTCACTGGGCTGTACTTCTTGACGTTCTTCTTTTCGGAGGTACAGACTTGCTTGGGCCATTTGGTGCACTTTTGCTCAGTGGTGTAACCTTGGGTGACATCCTCGCACTTCTCTTCTTGAATGGTTTCACAGTTGACAACGTCATCCTCGACATCGTGTTCGTGGTAACGGGTCTCACACTCGGACTCGTAGACAGTCTTGCACTCTTCGGGTCCCTCACCTTCACAGACCAAAGGGGTGTGGCAGAACCTAAGGAGCAAAATACTATCATAATTTAAGTCTTTAGAGACGTTGTTTTATTAACTCACTTGACGGTCTCATCAACGGCAACCTTTTTGTACTCGATGAAACAGCTCTTCTTGAAGTTCTCTTCGCACTCCTCTTCTTGTTGGGGCTCGAAGTCCGTGGTGTAGGTGGTGTGACATCTCTCGGAGTAGCTGTGGTGGCACTCGATGTGGTCATCGTACTCTGTCTCCTCAACCATGACAACCTTGTCGATACAACGTTCTCCGGCAGCGGCAATGGATCCGATGTCTAGGGGGACATCATCTCCACCTCCTTGACGGGCCAATCTGTTATCAGATGCAGGGGCGTGCTCAGCATGGGCAGCATGATCAGCATGATCTCCATGAGCGTGATGGTCATGGTCATGATTGGCAGATCGTGCAGTTCCTCGTGCTCCAGAGTTGAAGGGGAAGGTGTTTAGGAGGGATCGACCATCACGGTTAGCATTGGCCAGTGTCTTGCTCGTGGTCCACCGGTAGCAACGGCAGAGCCAATCAGAGCAAGCATGCAAATATACTAAGTGAATAAAATATCTAATGATTTCATTTTTTATTACTGTGTTGGGTTTTACCTTGACTTGAGATACCATCTTTAAATATTAGCCTGTGACAATGCCCAGTTATCACACTGCTGGTATAGACTGATGATATCTTGGTCTTTTTACAAGACTTATATAGTGTTTTTTCTTCTTTAGGCAACCAAAAAGGGGCTTTATTTTTGCTTGTCGGTCAACACATTGTGCGCTTTGGTATGATGCAGTTTTTTACTTCTTTTAATCTTCTTCGGCATTTAATACTAACATAAGAGGCATGATATATTCTCAATATTTTAAGGATGGGCTACTGACGGAATTCTTGATTCTACATACAAATAATACCATATCCAATGTTTCTTAATTCATTTCTTATCTGTGATTCCCTCTAAGACGACTTTGTGTAAATAGTAAGATGCACTCCTAATACGTTGATTATCTTTTATTTTTCTTATAGAAAACATATATTAAAATAATCTATATTTACATATTCCAACAAATTCTACGATGGTTGCAATGAAAATAGGATAAAATTAAGTGGGATAAATAAGTTGATTATCTTAATCCAAATGCTACTTGTTTATGAAATCAACGTTTATATTTGGAAAAAATATTGTTTTTTAGAAAAAAAATAATGGAGCTTTAAATAACTAAAGATAATTTGCACAACTATGAGAACCACACTTTTCTTTATGTTCCTTTTTATTAATCCTTCAGATGAAATGAATGTTCAACAAAAAATTGTGAATAACAACAATTTTAAAGATAAACTGTGAAAATATTGTGTCTCTTGAGATCCATTTTGAACAACCTTATTGAAAAGTTCCTTGATTTGACTTAGTCATTTCAATGCTATAATCCTTATAAATATATAAGATTATAGCATAGATGCTATTCTATCCAACCAAATAGGCATGCATATATATATATATACCGGCTGTTTGAGCGTCCCGGCCTGGTGTCCCGGTTTTTTAGGCACCGGACCAACACTTAAATATTTTCTTTCTTTGTAATTTATAAAATTGTTTAGAAAGGAAATTTCTAAATATTATTTATGTAAAAAAACGTCATCACTTTTCTGAGAATTTTTTTGTTTTGGAGATTCTTTTCTAAAAAAACGTCGTCACTTCAGATTGTCGACGGGAACAAAAATATATATTAAGTCCCGGCCCGGTTTTGGCCCGGCCCAGGTCTCGGCTAAAAAAGGTGTCCCGGTCGTTTCCTGATATATATATATATATATGATTATAATATATTATATATATATATATATATAATATATATATATAATAAAGTAATAAGAATAATAATAAAGTTTTCCTTTAATAATTTTCAAGCCATGGGAGTATTTAAAATACTATTTACAAATACATATAACTTCTTTGTATGTACCTTTGTTGCTTTTGAACGTTGCTCATAGTTATAAAAGAATGCTATTGTTGTACATTGAAGACATAATTGATCAATCTCCACTCTTTTTTATATGTAAAAAAGGGCAAAATATCTTAAATATACATAAAAGAACATAATTGTCCCTGACATGCATAATACTTGTTCATAACGTAAATTAATATATATATTTGGTTGTTGAGAACATTGCTGCCGCCAACAAAGGTAAACACTTAAATTCGATAGTACCATACAGATGAGGGTACGGTGTGTATTCATAAAGAAAATGAATACTTTAAATTCATTGAAAGAGTTTTGAATAAGCGAAATCTACACAAGTACATTTGTGTATAATGTCTAAGTTGTTAATGACTATAAGTCTAATTCTTTGTCCGCACAGAGTTCAATATCCTCAGATCCAAAATGGGAACACAAGTGATACCTATTTTGAATACATAGAAAGTTGTTTATTAGACATAATACAATATTACTATTCAATATGGCCACACCTCAGCCTCAAGGACGTCCTCCAAACGACGCCTGAACCTCCCATAGGCCGTGGAGGACCTCCGCAGGATCTGCTTGTTCATCTCCGACTTCATGGAGGCCTTCAGGGACGCCACATTGCTGTGGTGTGTGGCGCACACCTCCCTCTCCAACTTCCCCTACAAGCAGTAGTCGCATGGGTTCAGGTCGGGGCTGTTGTGGGCCCAGGTGATGAAGTCCCAGAAGTTGGGCACATTCTTCTTCAGCCAGGACTGCACAAGTTTGGCCTTGTGGGCGGGCGCCGAGTCCTGCTGGAATGTGTACACTGTACAGGGTCCCGGAGGCCAAGAGTCCATCCAGGGAAACAACAGTCTTAAAGACATTGAGGTAAACCTCCGTGTGACCTTCTCCTTGGGGCCGAAGAAGTGTGGGGGCATGACTGACCCATTGCTGCAGATGACTCCCAACACCATGATGCTAGCCGGTTTTTTGATCCTGAAAACCATGGAAAAATCCTTGGGGTCCCTGCAGATCCACCTGTCATTCCTCCTGTGGCTGCTCCTGTCCACGGTGAAGACTTTCTCACACTGAAGAACCGCAGATGGCCGGCGCATTTTGTCTTCAGAGACACGAGCAGCTTCTTCCCCTTCGCAACCCTTCTGGCCTTCTGGGCATCGGTGAGGGGATGTCTGATCTTCAGGGCATAGCTCTGTATCCCAAGTCTTTCTAAATGACCCTGGATACGGTCGACAGGTGGGCCCCACGCTTCCTGGCGAGGATGGGCATGGGCGTCCCTGGATTGCCCTTGATGGACCTCTTAAGACCAGCCACAAATGTGGGCGTGGTAGATTCGGTCACTCCTGGGCTTGTGCTCCTTCCTCTTGGACATCCCTGACTCCTCCCACTTCTTGGTGATGTCGTTGATGTGTTTATACCTGCGGATATAATTGGATTAGTATCCGGGCCTCGTCGCCGTGCGTGGGAGTGTGAGATGAAGAGAAAAGGGGGAAATCACTACACTCAATGAGTACATAAGGAAGACTGATTTATTATTTACAAGAATAAGATTAAACACAAGATTACAGAGGAGTCATGCAGCGACAGCGTACATGACGTCACTAATAATACACAACACTACCCCCCTAATTAATTACCCCAATTAATTATATTTTATTTGCTCTAAGCTGGTTGAGGTGCCTCTTGACATAACCTCCTGTAATGGCCACCTTGCGAACTGAGGTACCTATGCTTTCCAGCACTTTGCCTTCAACCCATTTAGGACCTCGAGTTGCGAATGATCGGACCCAGACCTTGGATCCCGGGCCTAGCTTGAGTTGAGTAGTAGGTTGAGGAGTTTCCGACCGATCAGGTACCATACCATCCAACCGTGTTTTGATGTTCCAACCCAGTAAGAGCTCTGATGGCGACTTTCCTCCCTCCAGCGGAAGAGCACGATAGGCGAAGAGTAGCTCCTCTAGTGTCGACTCCTTGTTTTTAGCACAAAGGTTTTTTACGATGCGCACTGCGCGTTCGGCGAGTCCGTTGGACTGCGGGTGATAGGGAGGAGAATACGACAAATTGATGCCCCAGTCTTTCACTTTAGATTTGAATAACTCGCTTGAGAATTGCGTGCCGTTGTCCGAGTGAATTTGACTTGGGAATCCGAAGCGCGTGAACCATGAGAAAAGCTGGCGAAGTGTCTTCTCTGTTGTCGCAGGGGCTACTGGACAAGCCTCGATCCACTTGGACCCTGCATCCACTAGAACTAACACGTCCTGACCTCGGATCTTCGCGAAGTCAAGGTGGACCCTGGACCACTGACTGGCAGGTTCAAATCTTTCAAATCTTGCTGGAGGAGCTGCTGCGACCTCTTGGCACTGGCGACACCCGTGAACTTGCTTTTCAATGTCGCAGTCAATGTTTGGCCACCAAATTCGTCTCCTCGCCGCTGCTTTCATCTTAACGATCCCTGAGTGAGCTATGTGCAGCTCTTCTAGGAATTTTGTTCGGAGAGACTCGGGAACGATAAATCTTACTCCCCAAAACAACAGGTCGTTGTTTATTGATATTTCGTTGCGTTTCAAGAGGAGAGATTTGTTGTGGACTGACGACCAGTCCCCGCTCCTTGCTGCTCTTAACACGAGTTGGAGCTCCGAGTCGCTTGACGTTGCTTTTTGGAGTTGGTCGGACTGGGCACTGTTGACCACACAGCAGGAAATGAACTGCTCTGTTTCGTCCTTATTGGTTGGAGGATCATCGATGGGACTCCTTGAGAGCGAGTCGGCCGTCGCATTGTCGGTACCTCGGATGTGGCGAATAGAATAGTCAAAGGAGGATATTCGTATTGCGTATCTGGAGAGACGAGCTGAGACGACTGGTGGAAGAGCCTTGTTGGGCGCGAATATATATTCGAGGGGCTTATGATCCGTTTTGATGATGAATGGTCTACCCAAAAGGTACCTCTCAAATTTGTTCAACCCATAGATTATCCCTGTTGCTTCACGGTCTATCTGGGAGTAGTTCGCCTCCGCGGGTGAAAGTTTCCTAGAAGCAAACGCAATGGGGCGTTCTCCATCACTCTCTTTGTGAGAGAGAATAGCTCCCAGACCCACGGGTGAGGCATCCGTGGTGAGGAAAAGAGGCAGTGAAGGATTATAGTGGGATAGACACGGGGCTTGAGTAAGGGTTTGTTTGATGGCCTGAAAACTCGCTTCCGTGTCGTTGGACCAAATGAATTTTGCTTCTTTTCTTAGTAGACGATGTAGTGGTGCTGCCAATGTTGAGAGGTCACGAATGAAGCTCCCGTAGAATTGAACTAGACCGAGGAAGGATCGAACTTCCGACGCATTTGTTGGTTGGGCAAAATCTAAGATAGGACGAGTCAATTCCGGATCGGGAGATTTGCCCTTTTCAGAAATGTTGTAGCCAAGGTATGTAAGGGTGTTAGCTAGGAAGGTACATTTACTTTCCTGTAGCCGCCCGTTGGCATCTTGGACGCGCTGAAAGACCTGTTTCAGGATCCGAAGGTGCTCCTCCTTCGTTTGAGAGAAGATAAGCAAGTCGTCCACGTATACCCTGACGTTAGGAATACCATGAAATAACTTTTCGTGGGCAGCTTGAACGATGGCTGGAGCAGATGACAGTCCGTAGGGCAAAACGTTGTAGCGTAGGAGACCGATTGGGGTGTTAATGGTCAGGAGCCTTTTGGAATCGTCGTCGAGACCATATTGTTCGTAGCATTTACGGAAGTCCAGCTTGGAGAAGAACTTGGCTCCTGCAAGACCCGCAAACAGTTCGTCCGGGTGAGGGAGTGGATATAACTGCTTGTCCACCACAGGCGAAATCGTTTGGGTGAAGTCGGCACAAACGCGGATCTGGTTGTTAGGCTTCAGGACCGTAACTATGGGGGAGGCCCATTCCGACGCTTTGACCCGTTCCACGGTACCTCTCTTTATCATGTCTTCGAGTTCCCTTTTAACTGAATCCATGAGTGCGAGAGGGACGGAGCGACTTCGCATAAACTTGGGGCGAGAACCATCCTTGATGTGTATCTGGATTTTATCTCCCTTGATGACCTCTCCTGGGGTGTCAGAAAATATCTCCCGATACTCTTCCCGAAGACTTTCGACTGAACATGTGACCACGGAGACGACAGGAGAGTCCGGTTTCTTATTTAACGAGACGTAACCTAGCCTCAGGCAGTCTTGGAAGCCAAGGATTGGTTGGTCAACCTTGGTGACGATGAAGTCGCACCATGTCTTCTGGGATTCACGTGAGGTTACTGGGAGGCGAACTGACCCCATTGTTTCGATCTTGCCTCCGCCAAAGACAAATAGTGGACCTGTTGGAGATTTTTGACGGTCTTCCCTTACCAGGTGAAGTGGGATGATGTTTACGTTGGACCCCATGTCCAATAGGAGTTTCACCGTTTTCCCGTCGACCTCCAAATGCACGTATGCCCGGTTTTCCGACCCCATTGTAGTGTGGAAGGTCGAAATCATATTAGTATGTTTGCTGCTACGACATACTCGCGCGAAATGGTTATTTTTGCCACACTTGGAGCACGTCTTGCCTTGAGCTGGGCATTGTTGCTTTGGCCCGAAGTGACATGACCCACAATTGCCGCATTCCTTCCCTGCGGTCTCCTCTGTGCGTTGTTTCTGCCTCTTTGGGGTGAACGTTGATCGCCGCTGGATCCCCTTTGCTCCCTTGTACTCCGACACGGCGCACGTCTCGTTCCCTTTTTCCATGGCCTCCGTCTGGGCCTGGGAAGACTCGAGTGCCCTTGCCAGTTGACACAATGCGTCCAGTGTGGAGCAGCCTCTCTCTAGTGCGGTCTGCCTTAGCTTAGGAGAGGCAGAGTTGCGTAGTACCACGCCCATGAGGATTGTATCTTCTATCAATGAGCCGCAATCTGTGCATGTATATTTGCAAAATTGGGCCTGAGTCCGTAGCTTGGCCAAAAAGTCGTCGAAGGACTCGTGAGGCTCCTGTTTCAGCTCCCCGAGAGTGAAACGTTCGAATAGGATGGCCTCCACCGGAGTGCATGCATCCGTTATTGCACGTAGAGCGGCTGTATAGGCGTCTTCTCCGTCTTGGATCTCGTATTTGAGAGTCCTGTGCCACTCATGTAGGTCTGTTCCACCACAGTGCAAAAGGAGCGCTGACTTTTGATCTACGGCCATTTCCCCCAACAAGGAAATGTAGTTGGTGAACTCTTGTTTCCACCTCAGCCACCTGTGGCCTCGCCTTGGGCCAGTGAGGGCGAACGGAGCGGGCTGGGCGACATGTATTGGCCGCCTCGCGTCTTTGGACGTGCCGTTGTCCCCGCGATGCTCCTCGAAGTCGAATGACTGGGGATTTACGCCGCCGGCTAGCAAAAAATCCCTCATGAGGGCCATGACTTCGATCTTCCTCTTCCCTTGAAGTTCCTCCGCGTTTTCTACGACCTCCATCTCGACACAGAAGTCTTTGAGCTCCGTGAGCGTGAGCCTCATGAGCGTCTTCACCATCCTCGTATGCCAATGATGTGTTTATACCTGCGGATATAATTGGATTAGTATCCGGGCCTCGTCGCCGTGCGTGGGAGTGTGAGATGAAGAGAAAAGGGGGAAATCACTACACTCAATGAGTACATAAGGAAGACTGATTTATTATTTACAAGAATAAGATTAAACACAAGATTACAGAGGAGTCATGCAGCGACAGCGTACATGACGTCACTAATAATACACAACAGTCGTAGACCAGGGCTATTCAATTGGCGGCCCGGACACGGCCCAGATGCGGCCGACGTGATAAGTCACTTTTAAAACTCAAATATCGTCACTAGTCTTCAAAACTTAATATGAGTCCTATAATTTGCCGAATATGAATAAATTGATAATGTTATAGTAATTATTTAGCACTTTTGTTATTTTGTAGTTATTAATCATGCAAAAGTTATTGTAAATATAGGCCTACAATACAAATATGCATTTTCAATCAAGTGTCGCGAGATCGTGAAGAGTGGTGTGCAGCAACAATAAGAGAGAAAAGAGAGTGGTTAAAGGGGACTGTTTTTATTTTAAGAGATGTGTCCTCAGAGTAAACAATGAGATTTTATGCTTATATGTTATAAAACTGAGAGGAGTATAAAAGGGAGAGAAAGAGAGACAAATGCAGAGAGGAACACAAGGGATGAAATAAAAAATCGCGCTCGCCCATATTAAGGCCTTCTCCATCTTGTGACCTGTTTTTTCCTTCTTTTACCACTCTTTTTTCTTTCTACTAGCAACACACTGCTGCATGTTAGGATTGCCATTAAAAAATAAAAGAAAGAAACATGTCTTTTTCTACACTTAAGAGAAAAATTGACGACGAGAATCGTCGGTTCAATCCAGTATGGACCGACAAATATTTGTTCTCTTTGCCTACTGCCAACGCCAAACCAATGTGTTTGATTTGCAACGAAAGTATTGCTGTAATGAAATATTACAATCTTCGGAGACACCACATCGAAAAAACACCGACATTCCGCGTGACCTTCCCGGAGGGATCTGCAGAGAGGGCCGAGAAAGTACAGAGCCTGATCGCCTCGTACACTCGTAGCAGCAGCACTATGGTGAGAGCGTGCACATCCCAAGAACGAGCTACAGCTGCATCTCTCCGTGTAGCTTGGATCTTGGCTAAAAAGAAAATGCCCTTCACGCATTCTGAAACGGTGAAAGATTGCATGTTGGCCACGGTGGAGGAAGTGATAAGTGACGAAAAAATTAAAACAAATGTCCTGTCAGCTATTAAAAACGTCCCCCTGTCAGACACTTCCAACAGTCGCAGAGTTGAATTGCTACCCAAGCATTTCACTCACTGCTAAATGATCTGAAGAAAACTGATGCGATGTCTGTAGATGTTAGACGAGTCAACAGATCGAACTGATGTTGCACAACTGTGCGTATATGTGCGTTTTTATGATGGCAAAGTCTTTCGAGAGGAGCTGCTCGCCCTACTGCCGCTGGAAGAACACACAACAGGCGAGGTGATTTTCGAGAAAATTGCATCTTTTTTCAGCGACAACAACCTAGACATGAAACGCGTGTGCATGCTTGTGACTGATGGGGCTCCATCCATGGCTGGCAAGAAAAGTGGATTGGCAGCGCGTTGGTCCGCTATCTGCCCCGACTTGAAATTTGTACATTGCATTGTGCACCAGACAGTGTTGTGTTCAAAGCTAAGCGGGGACCTTAAACAAGCAATGGATGACGTGATGGCAATTATCAACTTCATTCGATCCACGTCAAGCCTCCAACATCGCTTGTTTCGCCAGCTGTTGGCAGAAATGAACGCAGAGCACTACGACCTCCTTTTACACAACGATGTCCGGTGGCTGTCCAAAGGCAATGCGCTGCAGCGCTTCTGTGACCTCCGAGAGGAGATAACCGTTTTTCTGCGCAACAGCAAGCACCGAAAAGCGCATATCCACCTGAATCGCATGAGTGATGATGCCTTCGTGTCTGATGTCTGCTTTCTAAACGACATATTCAAACATCTGAATGACCTGAATTTAACATTACAAGGCCGAGATAAAACGGTCATTGATCTTGCAGAACAGATGAGGGCATTCCCCGTCAAGTTGGATCTTTTCGCGACTGACCTAACAGGCAGAATGCTACACTTCCCGACACTCCGTGAACACATCGCATCCCCGGCACAAATCACAGATGTGATGAGGGATTTCATTGCGAAGCTAAAGAAAAACTTCGCTGGTCGGCTGGATGGACTTACTCTGCCCACAGAGATTATGGCCTTTGCCAGAGACCCATTCACCGCAGAAAAAGAAGGAGACTTATCTGCCAGAGCAAAGCAAGCAGTCCCTTCCATCGACGAGGGCAAATTCATTCTTGAACTTGTTGACATGCAGTCATCTGCTACCATGGCCGTGGCGCTTCGCAACGATGGGCCAGCAAAGTTCTGGAGTGATGTGAACACACACCAGTTCCCCAATGTTAAGAAAGTGGCAGTCTTTGTGCTCAGTATGTTTGGGTCAACATACACTTGCGAATCGAGCTTTTCTCACGTGAATGCAATTAAGAACAGTTATCGGTGTTCCCTAACAGACAACAAAATTCACCAGTGCCTTAGGATTGCATTGACATCTTATGAGCCAAACATCAGAGATCTTGTGCAAAACAAGAAATGCCACTTCTCTCACTAAAGTCACCGGCAGCAGTGGGCTAAAATAGCCCTGTTCTGTTTAGCAGCCAGCCTCATGAACAATGAGAAATGTTGAGTTAAATGTTCTATTTTTGTTTGTTTTAAATAAAGGAGATGGAGCAGAGAGTTGTTTGTGTGCATTTTTATAGGCCTATTCAATGTTGAAAGCTAAAAAGGTCATATAAAATAGGTCTAATAAAATAATAATAATAATAGGCATAGTAACCATCGGCCTAATAATACTAATAGTAATACTACTAATGTTAAATAAAAAAACATAATAATAGACTTATTTGAAAAAAAGTGGCCGCGGAAAGTTTGCGGCCCAGCTCAAGTTCTTGGATTCCAAATGTGGCCCACTTGGAAAACTAATTGAATAGCCCTGTCGTAGACCGTCCTCCTGGGGTACTTGAGCTACTTGATGATGACTGCAGGACGTTTCCCTGCGCACAGCAACTCGATGATCATGTCCCTCCGGGTCTGCTCCATCTCCGTATCAGTGTATTTGTTTTGTTTTCGGGCGAAATTCGACATACATTCACTAAGCCTCCCACATGTGCAATATCTAAGCTCTACTTGCACTCCTATGGATCTGGACGAAGTTGAAATTTGTGCGGATTTACCTGCAAAACCTGTATATTATATTGGTCTGTCTAAATAATATAGACTACCCGATTCTAAACCTTGTCGATATGGGCTTAGAGTTGTCACAGTATTTCCCTTATTTTGGGTTTCTAAAAAATGTGACTTCGACAAGGAGCAGAGGATTTTTTTTTGAAATATATGAATTAATTTTTGAATAACTTTTTGAATAACTATTTCCAGTAGGTAAATCATATGACATACCTACATGCATGTATTAGAAACCTGTATTCTGATCAATGGGTAATGTGGGATAACTTATTGAAAAATAATCATATTAAAATATAAGGGTGGCTTGTTGAACTAACAACATATTCAATGAAAAAATACAAAAAGAAAAAGCACTTTTAATTTAACCATGTTGATTAATAATTGTACAAAATACATCATCGCTGCCTTAGGCTGTTTGCAATCAATTAATATAAATATTTAAGTATTATATTTCAGTCATTAAAATTGGTAATTGGTGCATATGAATATTGATATTTTACAATACAAATCGTGTAACATTTATTTAATCATTAGACAAGTATGCAAGTCATGTTAAAAGTTATAAGTAAAAATATATATTTTTGATACCAAATATATGTTATAACAATAATATACTATCATTACATCATATTTATTTTATTACACTTCAAAATCCGGTTGCTTTAATAATTTCTTTTCTTTCTGTGACAGAAATGCCCGAATACCTCAAACCAATTTACTCGAATTTTGATGTGTAACAAAAAATATAATGTAATGAATAGTATGAAAGTACTATAAAGAAAATATAATATACATAGCTTTCTTCAGTCGATTATTTTTTCACCAATTTAACAGTTCTTGTTAAAATCGGGCAAATTGAGTGCTGACCCCCTAAACCAAACATCTCCCTACGCCTATGGTTCCATTGTATGTTAAACCAAACCCATTACGCACGTTGGGATTCCGGGAGGTATCGATAAAATTGCATTATCCGTTTCTGTATATATATATATATATATATATATATATATATATATATATATATCATCATATTCAAAGAAACTTCGGATTTATCAAAAGTATTATAATACAATAAATCAATTAAAATTAATATTACTTTACTAAATGTTAAAATATGCTATCTAATGAAATGATCTAAGAAAATGTAAACATTTCAAAATTCCATTATTCTCAACTTTAGTTCTCATTTTAGGCTAAATTGTTCACCAAAAAAAATAATAAATTTAAAAACTACCCATTTCGATGCTAAGATATTTTTTGCAATCTGAATTTTAAGAGTGCAATACTTTAAAGTATTATTGACAAACATGTTTTACATTTTATAACAATAATCATTACCAAATTTTTGTTAAAAAATTATATCAAATCAAACATATATATTATTAGAGTCTAGAAAAATTACTACTTGTTCAATGATGAAAATTGTGATGAACATACGATTTATTTACTTCCACGATTAGTTAACATCTAGGTCTCAAGAATCATTAGGCATTATGGGGACGAACACGAACTCATAGAAATACATTAATTACGCACTTAATGAGTGGCTTCTGGTGTAATTAGATTGATGAAAGTTTTAAGCCAGCATAGGTAATCAATACTGTGTATAGAATGAATGAGAAAGCCATACTCTGATACTGGCAAACAAATGCAAATGAATAAGGTATCTCTCATCAACGTATTTCTTAGGAGCGGCTTTACTTTTCTTACCAATGAGTTAACACTTTTGAAGTAATTAAATGGGCAAATATTAGAATAAAACAGCAACGCATTTCAATCTCTGTTTAGATAGTTATATAGTAAACATTTTTTCCTATTTGGTTCAAAAGAATTGCATCTGTGTAGATATAATGTGCATTATAGCGTTATAATTAGTCTATCAAACCCAGTATCTTATTAATGAAGTAGACCAAAAATGGCATCTCCTCAGGATTCGAAAACATATATAAATGCTTGTTTATTTATTTGAGAATGTTATAAAAAATAAATAAGATCTTGAATTTGTTTAATTAAATGTTTAAAACTGCAATTTGTATGATTTTATATTTGTATATTGCCTTCAAACACTGAAAATATAGAGTTTTGTAACAACCCCTGGCTATGTTAAAATAAATATGCAGGTTGTTTAACTATTTTTATCATAGTAAAAAAATTGTATTTAGTATGTATTTTATATTTTTAGTAACACAGCCTAATAAAATCATTAACTTATTCTTACAAAAACATTTAATTAAAATATACTGTAAACAAAATCATAGATGAAAACCATAACAAATAAACGAAAGCAGTTATTTCAACTACGTCCAGGCAACGGTTGACCACCCTTGGAATATATTACTATGGCCGACGCCTCTTCGGATGTTTTTTTAGTTCTATTGGAAGACGTAAAAAATTTTTTCATACATAATGAAATAATAAACACATCAATTAAATATTATTTAAAACTTATTAATATATCGAGGGATAGTTTGATATCCGTCCTCAGTGGAAGTCGGCAACAAAATCAATCGAAGCATTAAAATATTTATAAAATAACAGGTCGAAAAATATTATATCCAATAGTTTATAAGAAACAATACGAGGACTAAAATACTTTTATTTCTTTGAACTTTGAGACCTACGAATGGGCATACTTAATATTACACTCTATAAGATATGAGCGTGTACAATTCGATTAAAATATGAAACCGGATCTCCCTGTCTCGTCTGAGTTATAAGGATATTTTATTGGTAAATTATTATATATTAGTCAAACTATAAGAAAACAAATTTAATTATTTACTAATCATACTCTCAAAAAAAAAAAATATATTTTACAATTTGAATATTCTACTACTACTGGTCATTTTTTATGTTTAAACTGTTCATCTATCTTAAATAAAGAGGCAAATTAAGTTAGCAAATTATTGAGAGTTTTTAGAAATTTTCTACAATATAATACTTTGAGTTGTTGAAACTAAATATTTTTCATATATTTTTTATGGGAGTAAAATTTTCGACCTTTAGAATTCGAAAGAGTATTCTGATTACGGTTTTTTCAAATGTCAATGGGTGTTATTATGAAAAATATATGATTAATATATTCATAATATCGGCGGTGACAAATATGGGTTCAAATAAACACAATTGAATGGAGCAATAATGGTACAATAAAATATAGTAATTATAATAATAAAGAATGATCGGATTAGGAAGAGAGGTCTTATCATATCGGGTCAGGGTTAGGTTTAGGCAGCCAAGCCAGAGGCAGCAGAGGGAACATAACACCACTTCTTGACAACAGGCTTTTGAACCTTGCGTGGGTTCTTTCGAGATCGAGAGCAAACCTCCTTGGGGACGTCAACGCATTCTTCCACAGGCTTGAGGAGAGGAACTAGCTTGGTAACTTGCTTGCAGGCCTTTGAGGTTCCAAGTTACATTGCTCCTCAGGAACCTCTTGGACAATGGTTTCCTTTTTATCGAAGCACTCCTCAACTCCTGGTTGGGGAACACATCCGGAGGGTCCGCAAAGCTCTCTTGGTACCTTCTTACACTCGGTCTGGGGGCTGTACTTCTTGACGTTCTTTTTTTTCGGAGCTGCAGACTTGTCTGGGCCACTTGGTGCACTTTTGCTCAGTGGTGTAGCCTTGAGTGAATCCTCGCACTTCTCTTCTTGAATGGTTTCGCAGTTCACAACGTCATCCTCGACATCGTGCTCGTGGTAACGGGTCTCACACTCGGACTCATAGACAGTCTTGCACTCTACAGGGCCCTCACCTTCACATACAAATGGGGTGTGGCAGAATCTATAATACAAATATATATCATTAATTTGATCCTTTAAAATGTATTAAGTATTTACTGAATGGTTTTCATCGACGGCAATCTTTTTGTACTCGATGAAGCAGCTCTTCTTGAAGTTCTCTTCGCATTCCTCCTCTTGTTGGGGCTCAAAGTCCGTGGTGTAGGTGTGTGACATCTCTCAGAGTAGCTGTGATGGCATTCGATGTGATCGTCGTACTCCGTCTCTTCAACCACAACGACTTTGTCAATACAACGCTCCCCGCAGCGGCAATGGATCCGATGTCTAGGGGGACATCATCTCCACCTCCTTGACGGGCCAATCTGTTGTCAGAGGCCTCAAATCCAATTGCATCCTGTTGTGAAGTATCGTCTTCATGGTGATGGTCTGCATGTTCGTGGTGGTGTTCATGGAAGCAGCACCTGCAGCTTTTGGTTGTAATAGTGGAAGGAAAATTGTAGGAATATTTGATAATTAGACCAAAATAAACTCACCTCTCCCGTCATTGAATGGAAATGTGTTTAATAGGATCTTTGACCACGAATGGGCCGAGGATCTCTTCTTCCCAACGTGGATCCAATTAATGCAAGAAGAACGAGAAACTATACAAAAAGGAAGGACTATTTGAATTACATGAATATTACTATATTATTATGGTATTTTAGGTCTCTTTGACACCACATTTGTGGACTCGAGTCAACTTCCTCTCTTCTGAGTCTTGCTGCTTTAACTTTCAAAATATATTTACACAAAAAATGACTCACCTTCATGATCAGTTCGATTTATTCTAAGCCTATGACACCCTTATCACACTGCTGAGTTGTTCCTACTTTACTGATGCTTTCAATAGCTTTGATCAAATACTTATATACCTTAACTTACACTATAAAATTAGACTTTAAATGGATGGATGACCTATGAAAAACCTGCTCCTTGAGAGATTCAAATGATATTTTTAGACTTAAGATATATCAAACATAAGATTATATACACTTTACTTGCATAATAAAGATCACCAGTTTTGTTAGCATGTAGTATGGAAAAAACCGTTGTTGGTCATCGAACGTCGGTTCAAAGCCAAGAGACAAATATTTTATTTGTAGATGTGAAAAATACTCCGTTTATTTTGTTGATCTAATCTAGAATCTTATTAATTAATATAATTGTGGAGTTCGTTGCGTTATGTATATAATTTCTCATAAAAGTCATCTCTATAAGTTTTCTCTCAACAATGAATGCCCAAATTACCAATATTTTATCATCAATGAAGGCAATTTTAAGGTTGTATAAATTTACCTTTTGTTTTTACTGATATTAATAAATATCCATGAATACATACATACATGAATCTATTTCACATCTGACGTCACCTTGATTATATCCATACAATGGGATTGGATACTCGACTCCCATTTATTTTATTTAAATTCGAATACTAATTGGTTTATTTTAACAGTATTTAATTCCACATATGGTATTTTCTCTTAATAATTGTTGAATATTAGAAGTGATGATAGTTTTTTGAAATGATAAACACTTTTTTGTGGTTCTACAGAATTGCATCCTACTGGATATAAATAGTCATTATAGTGTATAATAAGTCTATCGAATAGGATCTATTCAATGAGGTAGACCAAAAAATGATCAGCCCCTCTCGGGATTCGAACCTGCACCCTCAACACTGAGAGATGAACGCGCCTTTTAACGCTATAATGATTAGTCATATCCAAACGGATGTAATAACAGGGTTGCATTCTTAAGCATTTATTTTCGTTCGTTGTGTATCTCCAAGTCTATTTAATACTGAACGTTAAAAACCGAGTGCTCAAAATAACACTACTTTATGATAAATAGAGATATAATAGATTTAAAAAATAATATGTCTTAATGTTTTATTGCTATGCTATCATTCATATGATAAAAAGCATTTCCTCTTATCATGTATATAAATTATTTTTTTTGTACCTCAGTACAACATGACTTTATGAATTTTATTTTTATATGAACGTTTTATTTTCCTTTTGCTACAGAAATCGGTTTCATATCCATTGGGAAAACAACACAAACCCTTTAATAATTTGATGATACTTTTTTCATATAAAAATGTTCATTAAATCTTGATGAATACAATATGCACTTTTGTATGATTGACTGCTACCGCATCTACTACCACTTAACGTAATCAATCAAATGTCCATTGTGTCTTTTTTGAAGAAGTTGCATGTTATATGTATGTTTAATAATAGTTTGTTCTTCAAATGCCAAAGTTGAAGAAAAAAGGTTTTTTATTAAATGCTTAAGTACATGTGAGTGTATTATCATTCTTATTACCGAGAACACGTCCTTCTTGAATGATGACTTGAATCTTTGAGAAAGGTTACAGAGGGCGCCAAACTGAACAAATGTCAGTGGATATATTTTTTGTTCAGAAAAAAAACAGAACTCTATTTTGGTACCATATTACTATAACTGTTGCAGATTTGCCAGAGTTCATCGAAATGGTGGGCTTGACTGCTTTGATGAAAAGGACGTAGAAAAGTTAATGGTCAGTTGAAAATAAGAGTCGCCTCTTTGAGACTTTCTTAGATGCAGAGGCTTGACCCTCAACCAAATGAATTGCTCTTATAGTTGTGTTACTACTTTTATGGTTTTATGTGTGTATATTTATACCCTTGTTTTAATCTTATGTGGAAATCTCAGGAGTAAAAGGTCCAAGGGATTTTTTTTTTGTGCTTATATGGTTCGATAGAATTGCATCCGACTAGATTAATAAGCATAATAGCATTAAAATTAGTCACTCGAACCTAGGATCTATTCAATGAGGTAGACCAAAATGGCAATACCCTCTCGGGAGTATTCGAACATTGAGAGTTGAACACGCATTCACACAACACGGCTACCGAACTCCCTTCTATTCAGACATAACATTCAAGACCAAACTAGTTGTTGGAGGGTTCACATCATTTACTTATACAAGCGCATTTTTTGGTATGATCAACCGAATATATAAATATATTATTATTCTTGAGTACCATTCACCTAACATAAGTTTTAAAGTACCATGGCTCTGTTTTTTTGTGGACTATGAGATCTTCCATCCCTGGCTTGGCTATTTTATATAAATTTAATAAAAGTAGAAATAAATATTTGTCACATTACATAACTTTTTTTGTCGTAAGAAATGTGAGCTCTGATCTCTCCCACTCCTCCAGTTTCAAATAAGCTACTTCTTTATATTCGTAGATATAAAAAATATATGTACATCAACGCCCACACAATTTTCAATATTATCCCCCTTATTCTTGTAACGCGTATGTTGTAATTCCTCCTCGCATGGTAATTATTCTCAATCACTTGTTACTTATTTTAAGTCATAAACATATGGTTTGAGCATATGAATGTAAAAAGGCTTAAATGACTGACTCCTTCATTTATCTGATATCAACAAGATTATTTCAATAAAGGGAACTATTTATTTACAAAGTCTCTTTGGAAAAGAGAAAGAAAGGCCTGTCGCCCCATCTGGTAATGTATTGATATAATAAAAGGATGGAAATAGAGAAAAAATAGGAGCAGAAATACAGAGAGAGGAGAGCTGTCCACTAAAAGTATAAGACCATAATAAGTAAGGACGAAAATATTTATTACTTAAAATTTTTAGACCCACAAAATAAATCAATTTTGATAAAAATATTTGTAATTTTTAAGATGTCTAATAAATACAACATCTACTTAGACTACAAGCTATTTTTTTATTCAACATTCATGATAAAATTGTATATAAAACGATATAAAACAGATGCTAATAAGTAAAAAAATACAACACATATACATTATAGTCCATAATTTTAGCATCTTACATGAACATACTAATTAACTTATCCAAAAAAACTATTAAAACATAAACACTAAAAACAAAGTTTAAAAAATCATTTATGTATATTTCTTAAATCTCTTTAAAAGTGATTTTGAGCCCCTCTTAAGACGATGGAACGGGAGGGACATATTTGACCAAATCGCCAGCTAGCGTCCATGAGATGTCCGTGACCGAAGGGATCCGGAGGTCCAATGTTGCATATCGAATACATATTGTCCTAATGTCCAGCGGCTACAGGGATGATCCATTGTTAGGCTTTTTGCCACTAGGGCATTGACGCTAAGTAGAGCGTTGTTGATCGCTTTTGTCCTCGCGGAAGCCTTGTGACTTGAAAAGCCAAATAAAATAGAGGCTTTGCAGTACTTTCCAGCGTTAGGTGGCATCCATTCCCCTTACATTTAGTTTGATGAATCTCACCAATATGTCTACAGATCGACACTCTACAAAGGCGTGAATTATAGAGTTAAAAAATAACCCCACAGTCTTTGCAAGGGCGGGAAAACTTGAGGAGATTTGCCGAAATCAGTAACTGTGAAGTAAGCTTTCTTCCGTCCGTAATACAGCAAATAGAATGCCGGATACGATTACGCCACTCTCTCGGAAGATCCAGGAGTTGTAAGAATGCATCGCAAATGCGATTGCATTCCGACAATCCCATCTGCACAGGGGGAGTTAATTTTAAAAGCCAGGGCTTTAGCACATTATGATAATTTGCCGCCCGTAACAAGGGAAACCAAAATCTTCTATGATTAAGAGAGTCATGGTGATTTAAGTTGTGGATAGTTGTATACCCTTATTGATTGCAAGTTTCTCGAGATCCTCAGAGTTCTTAAGTTCTCGAAGAAATGCTTTTTTGAAGAATTATATCTTATGATATCACAATGGAGTCCTTTTCAAACATTTGTGTGTTTTTCCAAACGATTCTTTGAGCATAACCCTAAGTAACTGAAAGGCTAGAGGTAATATCGTTTGTTAGCTCAGAGCCAAACATAGCCAATGATAAATTTTCGTTATACGAAACGCAACGCCTCCATTCACAAGAAGGATGTTTTGCTAAATTAAGGAAGCTTTTTAAATAAATCTTGGGAATGATCGTAGCGATTTGAACTATTTTTTTATTTATTTATATTGACATAAAACGTATGTTCAAAAATCTAGTTTACCAGCCCAAAGAATGATTTATTATTTCCCTGGTTGAACTTACAGTGATCCTAAAGTATAAATAGAATCTCGCAATATTGGAGCCCCATTTTTCGCTAAAAAATATAGCTGTATTCACTCATAGTTTTGTAGTTCTTTGTATGAATCTTAATCAAATAATACAGTTGCTCTATATTGCCAACTAAAGAATACATTTTTTTGTGTAGGATACAATATAAAATTTGGCATAACAATGTGTAAATTTTTAAAACATTGGCTGATTCAGTTTTTGATATTTTAAAACTCAAATCGTTAGCATCGAAAAATTCGTAAGAAATAAATAAAACCACTGAAAGAGGCATATTTTACAAAAGATAAAATAAATTTGCAGTAAAAAAATATACATACATTAAATATCACTGACATTTCCGGACTATATATTTAAATACTATATATCTTCTTTAAACTACCTTAAGAACTATATACATATATATAATCATAATAAAAAGTGTAGTAAAAAGAAATACAATATTTTTGCGTTAAATTGAAGTTTTATTTAGCATAGTTAGAATGATCCGATTTAGGTCGAATATGGACCGTTTTTGTTTGATAACTTGTTGCCATTATGAAGGTAATTTGATAATGCATCTTTCATTGAACCCTCATCCCTATTGGCAAAAAAGTGGGACAGTCTTAGGGAGGAGCTGTAGCAAGGATGTCCTTCTGTTCATAGCTGCTATGGAGGAATTTGCTCAAAACATCATTAAAAAATACAGTAGATTTAGTGTAGACTTGAAGGCTCCCGTCACATCATTGACATGTACGCCAACGACGTAACTATTACCGTTGAAGCTAATTCCTGGAGCTCAAATCATCAAACGAACTGAAGTAATTTTAGATTATTTTATAAAATGTGAAAAACCCGGTTTATCTCTAAATAGGAAAAAACATTCATTCTACCAATTGGCACCTGAAATCCTGCATAAAACTTTGGTATTCGTTGGTGTTTTTATTAAACAGCAAGTAGAAATTTTGGGCGTTTATAGGTCAGAAATGGTTTCGATGATAGAATTGGCCTGAGATTAATACTAAGGTCATCAAAATACCATACAGTGGGAATTTTAGTCTTAAAAAAAGAATAGATCTTATAACTACAAAGTCATCCCTCTGTTTCATTACCAAGCTTCTTCCTTTCGCTTTATAGCAGAGAAAGTGATTTTAGAAGAAAACAAATAGATAAACTCCTTATTTCATTTTAGCTATGCCCCTGCTGTTTAAGGAAAAGGAATGCCTTGGTGGGGGCTTACCCAATTATTTAATATCGTTCCAAAAATATGCAATAAGTAATTATTGATATATTCAACTTTAGAGTCCGTCTTTAGAGTGGAGAAGATCAGTTCTCACGATGATATCATGGTGGCTTCTGTTTGGCTCAGATCTACAGTGCCTTAGAGTAGGAGAGTCTGGGCGAAAGACTGATGAGTCATAACCAAACATGGACAAAAACATTGGTATAGCCCTAACAGTGTAATTTATTATCCTTTCCGGCCAAAACAAATGAAAATAGTGCTAGAAAAAAGGCTTCATTCAATTGGAAACACCAAACCTCCATCTATTTTTTGCTTCAATGGGTTTCAAATGATGCTGTTGAACGAGTTGTAAATAATTGTTGCTTTTGGCCGTTCTTTCTTCATGTACACCAACTGATTATATTATTTTGCTATTATTTTTTATGAAGTATGTAGTATTAAATGCAAACAAGAAAGGAAGAACGAAACAGTTTCTACCCATGATCTTCTTGTCACTGATTTGTTTTCATTTGAGGAAGAAGAAAAAGTTATATGAACTAAATAAAAATCTGGACGGAAAATGAAGATTTGTTTAATTTATTCTATATAAATCTAACACGTGCAGTTTGGGATCCACAGAGACGTTTCAGAGATTTTTCATTTCTCTTTTATTTCGTCCCATATAGATGTAAGTACTCGCTAACTAATTCTCATTCTCGATTAATTCAATGTCCGAGGCCCAGGGCGCAGAAAGAATGAGTGAAGGCAAAGAACATGAGATCTGCTAGGAGGGAGGTATCTATGCGCAACTTTGGTAGATTTTCTAAGACACATGGGTCTCGAGCTGAACAAGAGATTATCTTGAGGCTCCTCAAGTCCAGCTCAAGCATTGTTTCGAAGAAGCGAGGGAGGAAGATTCCAGCAGGTCTCAGCACAACCCAAAGTGACCAGAAGAGGGACCCCAGGCTCTTGGCTGCCCTCAAGAAATCTGTCATCAATTTAGGATTGCTCCTTGTGGTCTCATGTAGCGTGTTGTAGCAATAGAGTCCAAGTCATTCCTCCTCAGGCAGGGACAGAGTCAAGTCCTTCCTCCTGGAAGGGCACTGGCCTCCGCAAATGATTGAATGTTCCATGTAAAGGCATTCCTGGAGACTGGAGGAGGGAATGATACCTTAAGTGTAATGGGCCGATTTGGTTGAGCAAATATGTCTGCAGAACCTTTCCTTATTTAATGTAGTGACCCTTAAATAATATTAAATTGACCTGCATGGAATTGCACTTAATGTAGTTTTGATTATTGGCTGGTTTATTTTTTATCTTGTTTGAATGGAAAATAATCTTTTAATTGATGATTCTCCATTTAAAGAACTTTAAAACAAAAGACTATGTAATTTATATCATCATACTGTTTCATAGCTTCAAATTAATTTGTTATCAAAAACATCTATATCACTAACGTTTTTATTACTTTCAGATATTCGAGATGCCCAAAGTTATAGATCCGATCCGTCTCATCCACGAGCTCGGCGGGAACAGAGTGTGGGTTTACGACTCACAAAAAGAATCTCTATGCTGTAGGCTGTGTTCAAAATCCTTCAATATAAAATTAGGAGCAACCTCTTCCATCATGTCCGATCCAATAAACACCAGAAACATCTTGATCTCTTCTACAAAACACAGACTATTGAGTTGGAGGAACAGACTTCATCGGTTACACGCCCTACTTTTACCATGGATCTGACAAGAATGATGATCGCCTGCAACATCCCTTTGGCCAAGGTGGAACAACCTGAGTTCATCAACTTCTTCGAGAAGCATTGCGGCAAGAGACTTCCAAGCCGGACAACGCTAACAAAGTGTATGGAGAGGAATGTGAAACAATTTGCTCCAAGATTAAAGAGCAATTGAAGGAGAAGGATATTTTTGTACAAGCTGACGAGACTACTGATTCGCAAGGACGGGCCATGACCGCAATCATGGCTGGAACTTTGAATGGAGTCACCCTGGAACGTCCGTTCTTGATTGGTCTGAGCGATGTTACTACCATCAATAATCAGAGTCTCCAGTTAGCGGTTATCAGGGCTTTACGCAAAGTCCTTGGAAGTGAATTGGCTAATAAGAAGCTACGTCTTTTTCTCACTGATGGAGCCAGTTATTGTCTCAAGGCTGGTCGTGGACTGAGGCAGCAGTTTCCTAATTTAATACACGTTACCTGTATAGCTCACGCTCTCAATCGTGTTGCTGACCTCGCTAGGACGCAATTTCCGAAAGTAAACCATCTCATCTCGGAAGTCAAGAAATTTTTTGTGAAGTCATCAATTAGAAAGCGCCACTTCGCAGCTTCCTTCAAAATTCCGCTGCCGCCCGAACCGGTGATTAGTCGTTAGGGAACTTGGTTGAAACTGCCTTCTATTATGAAATAAATTTTCTTAATGTCAAGAAATTTGTGGAGGAATTGAAGAACGACAGTGCTGCAATAATTGAAGCCAAAGAAATCTTTGAAGATGAAGAGATCCTTACTCAGCTTGAAGTCATCAAAGACAACTTCCCAATACTTGTGAAGACAATTAAGGCTTTGCAAGAGAGGCTTCCTCTGGTCGAGAGCTTCAAATTAATAGAAGAGGTCCAGACCACTCTCACACTGCCAGCCTTTTGCCAACAAGTTGAAAGAGTTGCTGGATAGGAATCCTAGATATAGGACATGATGGAAACAGCAAGTTTCCTTGCATAGTGCTAAAGGAAATGAAGAATATGATGTCAATACCTTCTTGATGACCAAGAGCTCCTATGGTGACATGCGACGTGGAAAGACTTTTCTCTGTCCTAAAGGATGTTAACTCTCCAAAGAGAGAAGATTAACGGAGGCTCATCTTGAAGATATTTTATTCATTCGTTGGAATGGCAAACTCATTCATAATATCGTTCCATGACCATCAAAGGTTTTTTCGGATCAGACGTTTGAATCAATGATGATAGAAAAATTGTTCCCTCCCTCATTTTGCGACCTTATGTTTGTATGAAACAAACGTTTATATTAATATTGATTTTAGAAAAACTTAGGAATATAATATTTTCAAAAATCTTGGTGCTATTTTTTGCGACAGTAAGTGAACGCAAAGTTAATTTTTCAAGTGACTACTACTATGACTCTCGAAAAAGAAAATTTATTTATATATATATATATATTCATTTAATATATGCACAATAATATATATATATATATATATAATATATATATATATATATGTGTATAAATATATATAACATATATATATAATATATTATATACTATATTTATATACATTAAATGTAATCGACATTTAAAATAAAGTAACATGCAAATAGTTTTGAGCTATAATTTTCATTGAAGGATTTCTATGATTAACTCTTAAAGGATTAAAATGAAACAACTCCTGGCGTTCAGAAATAGTAAGGGCCATATAAAAAATGTCAATAAATGTTCACATCCCAAACTATCACTTCTAACCAATTTACACATAATAGTTTTACCTTTTCATTTTTAAGAAATTATTTATTCATGCCAATACAAGGCATATTTTTCGGTAATTTATTTTAAAAAATGCCAAAAAATTCCTCAAATACCCAGAAATTACAAACCATTTTATTATAGTATGTACTATTATTTTGAAGTAGTTGGCGCGTAGAACTTAGTAGTCACTTACTGTCATAAAAATGAC
>CP045896.1:24659748-24683862 GCA_013387185.1 Caligus rogercresseyi | reverse complement strand
AAGGATTATAGCATTGAAATGACTAAGTCAAATCAAGAACTTTTCCAATAAGGTTGTTCAAAATGCATCTCAAGCACCCATATTTTCACGTTTATCTTTAAAATGTTGTTATCACAATTTTTTGTTGACATTCCATTTCCTCTGAATGGATTAATAAAAGGACCATAAAGAAGTGTGGTCTCATAGTTGTGGCCAATTATCTTTAGTTATTTAAAAGCTCCATTTATTTTTTTCCTAAAAACAATATTTTTTTCCAAATATAAACGTTGATTTCATAACAAGTAGCATTTTGGATTAGAAATCAACATATTTACCCACTTAATTTTATCTATTTTCATTGCAACCATCGTAGAATTTGTTGTGGAATATTAAATATGATTATTTTAACTATATGTTTCTATAAGAAAAATAAAAGATAATCAACCGTATTGGGAGTGCACTTCTATATTTACCCAAAGTCGTCTTAGAGGGAATCACAGATAAGAAATGAATTAAGAAACATGGATATGGTATATTTGTATGTAGAATCAAGAATTCCGTCAGTAGCCCATCCTTAAAATATTGAGATATATCATGCCTCTTATTTAGTATTAAATGCCGAAGAAGATTAAAAAGAAGTAAAAAACTGCATCATACCAAGCGCACAATGTGTTGACCGACAAGCAAAAATAAAGCCCCTTTTTGGTTGCCTAAAGAAGAAAAAAAACACTATATAAGTCTTGTAAAAAGACCAAGATATCATCAGTTATACCAGCAGTGTGATAACTGGGCATTGTCACAGGCTAATATTTAAAGATGGTATCTCACAGTCAAGGTAAAACCCAACACAGTAATAAAAAAATGAAATCATTAGATATTTTATTCACTTAGTATATTTGCATGCTTGCTCTGATTGGCTCTGCCGTTGCTACCGGTGGACCACGAGCAAGACAACTGGCCAATGCTAACCGTGATGGTCGATCCCTCCTAAACACCTTCCCCTTCAACTCTGGAGCACGAGGAACTGCACGATCTGCCAATCATGACCATGACCATCACGCTCATGGAGATCATGCTGCCCATGCTGAGCACGCCCCTGCATCTGATAACAGATTGGCCCGTCAAGGAGGTGGAGATGATGTCCCCCTAGACATCGGATCCATTGCCGCTGCCGGAGAACGTTGTATCGACAAGGTTGTCATGGTTGAGGAGACAGAGTACGATGACCACATCGAGTGCCACCACAGCTACTCCGAGAGATGTCACACCACCTACACCACGGACTTCGAGCCCCAACAAGAAGAGGATGCGAAGAGAACTTCAAGAAGAGCTGTTTCATCGAGTACAAAAGGTTGCCGTTGATGAGACCGTCAAGTGAGTAATAAAACAACGTCTCTAAAGACTTAAATTATGATAGTATTTTGCTCCTTAGGTTCTGCCACACCCTTTGGTCTGTGAAGGTGAGGGACCCGAAGAGTGCAAGACTGTCTACGAGTCCGAGTGTGAGACCCGTTACCACGAACACGATGTCGAGGATGACGTTGTCAACTGTGAAACCATTCAAGAAGAGAAGTGCGAGGATGTCACCCAAGGTTACACCACTGAGCAAAAGTGCACCAAATGGCCCAAGCAAGTCTGTACCTCCGAAAAGAAGAACGTCAAGAAGTACAGCCCAGTGACCGAGTGTAAGAAGGTTCCCAGACAACTCTGCGGACCCTCCGGTTGTGTTCCCCAACCCGGACCGAGGAGTGTTTCGACAAGAAGGAAACCATCGTGCAAGAGGTTCCCGAGGAACAATGTAACTTGGAACCCCAAAAGGCCTGCAAGCAAGTCACCAAGTTGGTCCCCCTCCTCAAGCCCGTCGAGGAATGCGTTGACATTCCCAAGGAAGTCTGCTCCCGATCCCGAAAGAACCCACGAAAGGTCCAAAGCCTGTTGTCAAGAAATGGTGCTACGTTCCATCTGCTGCTTCTGGCTTGGCTGCTTAAAATTTGGACGAATTCGCGCCATAAAGAAAAGAAGTACATAACTTCCAAATTTGTCCTAGTCATATTCAATCAGCATCTCAAGATTAGAAATTTGTGTTATAGACCAAAAATATGTATCATTGGATAATATGATGAATATATTTATTTTCTAATGCAATTAAAACAGGTTATTTTTTTCGATTCTATATAAAACTAATAAATACGACATAGTAACTGTTTGGAACACTGTATATCAAGCAACAAAATATGTAGTCAATGCCGGTCCAACAAATAGATGATAATAGCTGGTTCATCATTATGGGATTTTAGGGTATCAAAATTGTATAAATTTATTTAACGTGATATTCAAATGTGAAGTAGATTATTGCATACCTTTTTCTAGGTCAATGATTATTTTTGTGACTCCTATTCACTCTTCAGATGACTCTTCTTATCATTCTTCAGAGAGGACTGAGTAACTCCTTCTTCACAAGCCGGATACATTGATCTTCCTCCGAAGGGACTTCTGTGATGATCAGTCTAGTCATTGGGAGAATAAACGAAGAGTCACTCTGTACCTTCATTAGATTATTTTCAGACTTCTATTCAAATAAACATTCAACTTAGACAAACCTTCACAATAACCTATACCATATATTTTTTCAATATTTCAAGTTTCAATTTTACAGAATATACATGATTACAATCATAGAAACCAAGCTAATACGTTAAAATGAAAGAGAAATAAATATTGCAGTTTAAATTAAGCATTGGTAAACCAATTATACAAGCATTGCCGTTAAATGGGACTGTTTTCAGGGTTAAATTTAAGTAACGTCTGGTTTAAATTTGGCGCCAATTCCTACACCATTGGAATCAGCTGACAATTATCTTTCGTTTGACACTACTTGAATTACTATGGTGGGAGTGAGAGCCATGGAGCAAGAGAAAAGGTCCGCTATCATCGTTCCCGCCTGTGCCGGACGCACAGCTTAAAAGATCAACAAGGCCACCAAGCTCCCCAAGTCGCAGTCTCCAGGATCTTACAGGCCTTCAAGGAGGAGGGCAAGACGCAGAGGAAGGACCACAAGCGGAGAAGTGATGCCAAGAGATCTCCCAGGTTCGTGGCTGGCATGAAGAGGTCAATTACGTCAAATCCGACAATTCTGATGACCACCCTCACTAAGAACCGTGGTGTGCATGTCTCCACCATCTCCAAGGCCAATACAAAAACTGAGGATGAAGTCGTATGTCCGTAGGACTATAAATCTCCTCACAGACAAGGCCAAGGCCATCAGGCTGAGTGGTGCCCCAAGTTGTGAACCACCTCAAACACCAAGGTGCTTCTAAAGTATATTCACATTCCCACTTTTAAGAAACTGGAGGAAAACAGAAGATATTCTATTCTGTCTTGAATAAATTGGAATAAATAAAATGAAAAAAATTACCAAATTCATTTCATGCCTTGTCGCATTCAAGATGGGCACTAATGGTATCATTATGCAGTATATGATTAAACAAGCCTGAAATATACAAAAGACTTCCGCGAGAACATCCATAAAGTAATTTTGGTTTCTTTTACGTCTACATATAATTACATCTAAACATTTTATCATCCCTTGTGGTTAATAACTGTATCAAATGTATAAAAGGAATGTATACCTATACCTACATTAAAAAGTAAAACTGTTCATCAAATTAAAGATTATAATATACTAGTCAATCTACCCGACATTATTCGAGTATAAACTTTACAGGGATGTATTTTTCAAGGGACTTCATATTAAAGGTGTATCTGCAATGGTAAGTTAATTTACCTGAAATGATTGTATGTGTATACAAAGTACTGGAAGAAATTAGGCAAAATAATATTTTTTTTATGTTTTACTTCAGATCCCTTTATTTAATGATAATTTCTTTATAAACGATATTGTCCATGAATTACTTCTTAGATGTGAAGATAATTAAGTTAATAGTGCTACAAACTCAGAACATCATACATATATGTAATTGATCGTTTACAAAGCAAGGCGCTTCTAAATCAAGTACAAGGACCGCATAGGGCATTGGACGCAGCGGTGCCCAAAAAATCCATGCCATATTTTATTTTTTTGTTCTTAGTTTTTCTTTCCAACAATTTTTTATACTGGTTTTATTTCTATATATTTTGGACTAGTTACAAATGTAACTAATATGCCCATGGCAAATATACTCGATTACACACACACACACACGAAAAAATTACCTATAGACTTGACAATTGACAAACTGGAGGCATTTGAATTCAAAAGAAAATCTGAAGGTATCCGGGGAGTTTTAGAAGTTATTATATATATATGTCTGTGTGTGTGTGTGTAGATAACGAGTTATTTTATTATTATCATCAGTCTCATTTCTTGCTCTTTATCATTGTAATTATTTTGTATCAATACTGAACTTGTCAGCCTTAAGTGCTCGTAAAATAGTGTGATTTGAATGTTATTATATATATATATATGTTGATAATTAAATTAATGCTCTCTTTCAAAGCTGAGTAGTTATTTTTTCACTTACCAAACCTGCCAAGCCAAAGGATTATGTGGTTCCGACCACAAAACCTAGAACCATTTTTGAAGTAGAGGTTCTGTACCATCTAATTTTGAACCTTTATTTACTTATACATCATATAATCATATACTTACTTATTTGGGCATGACGATTAATCACTATCTCTTGGTCGACTACTCTTAATAAATAGAAATAGCAGTATCTTCATATGACAAAGAACCATATATTGATTATGAAATGATTTGAAATTTAACAATAAAAACATAAGATGTATTGTTAAAAACAATAAAGTAATAATAATTAATTCCATCCATTCGTTCTCTAGCAATCTTCAATTACAAAATATATTAAATGCATATTTAGGTGATAATTTTATCAGGAAGCCTTACTCTTTTCTTTTTTCAAAATCCGATGTTTCATTATGTGTATAATCCTTTAGAAATTGTAATTATCATTTTTTTCTGTCTAAAAAAAATATTTTTAGACAGAACCCTTTTTGTTCAAAAAATGCTTTCAACAAAATATTCAATTGTTGTTCATTACTTACGTACCTTTTTATCTATGGCTCAAAAGAAATAATAAATATCAAAATACTATTAATTTTTGTAACCTCTGAAAAATTAGTTTTATAAAAAGTTAAAAAATAAGCCGGTATGTGTTATTTGAGGAGTTCTTCCAACGATTATTTATATCAACAAAGGACTTCATACGTGCATTAACTGCAAATACCATTTTGTTTATATAATCAATCATGCGTTTAAAATCATGAGTTTGTCACTCTTGTTTAGAAGCCGCCAAATCTATAATACTATGTACAAAGCATAGTTTTCTGCTTCGTTTAATAATTTTAGACATTGTTACATAAAAATATAATGCAATTTACCCACTAAACTTGAAGAGTATGCCGATGACATTATATATTACTCAAATTAATATAATTATGGGGGCATGTGTCGAAAAAAGGGGTTCCTAACATTTGGAATGAGTTCAACTAGAGCAGTGGTTCCCAAAGTGGGGGCGCGGGAAAAACGAATGAATGAAGATATAAATGCAGTAGACTAATAACACTGCTAGAAAATGGACAGAAAACAAAAAAAGGTTGAGGTTTGTATTAATTACAATGTGTGAAATAAACTGCAATGGACTCAGAGAACAAAACGTGTGTATGTTCTTTTTTTTTTGGAGGGGGGGGGGGGGGGGGCGCAAAAATTTCTTATGTACCAACCACTGAACTAGAGTAATCGATAAAGTTAAACTTCAACACATTCAAAGTTAAACTTCAAGATGGTGCCTTATACATCATAAAATGAAAAATATGCCAGAAATGGTTGGCATATACGAAGCGAATGCTAGCTCAAGTCTCTCATATTTAAACTTTTCTACAGTAAATTATTTAAAAATGCTTATCTAATATTCAATTAAACCTTATTGTTATATCATTAATTTAGAAATTACAGCTGTTAGAACTGTACAAAGTTAAATAGAAGTTGAAGACAAGATGTAAAATTAATGCTCGTTAAAACTCAAAATGATATTACACAAGGTAAACATTTTAATATCTCTGGGATCAATATATTTCCATCAAAATATGCTTGGAATATTAAATTTAATATCAATACATGTACTTGAATACAAGATGGTGATTTAAATTTGACTAGGACAAATTTTTAGTGATATTTATATGATGGTTGAATAATGAATGACCTTTGAGACATTTAAGCAGCCAAGCCAGAAGCAGCAGATGGAACGTAGCACCATTTCTTGACAACAGGCTTTTGGACCTTTCGTGGGTTCTTTCGGGATCGGGAGCAGACTTCCTTGGGAATGTCAACGCATTCCTCGACGGGCTTGAGGAGGGGAACCAACTTGGTGACTTGCTTGCAGGCCTTTTGGGGTTCCAAGTTACATTGTTCCTCGGGAACCTCTTGTACGATGGTTTCCTTCTTGTCGAAACACTCCTCGGGTCCGGGTTGGGGAACACAACCGGAGGGTCCGCAGAGTTGTCTGGGAACCTTCTTACACTCGGTCACTGGGCTGTACTTCTTGACGTTCTTCTTTTCGGAGGTACAGACTTGCTTGGGCCATTTGGTGCACTTTTGCTCAGTGGTGTAACCTGGGTGACATCCTCGCACTTCTCTTCTTGAATGGTTTCACAGTTGACAACGTCATCCTCGACATCGTGTTCGTGGTAACGGGTCTCACACTCGGACTCGTAGACAGTCTTGCACTCTTCGGGTCCCTCACCTTCACAGACCAAGGGGTGTGGCAGAACCTAAGGAGCAAAAATACTATCATAATTTAAGTCTTTAGAGACGTTGTTTTATTAACTCACTTGACGGTCTCATCAACGGCAACCTTTTTGTACTCGATGAAACAGCTCTTCTTGAAGTTCTCTTCGCACTCCTCTTCTTGTTGGGGCTCGAAGTCCGTGGTGTAGGTGGTGTGACATCTCTCGGAGTAGCTGTGGTGGCACTCGATGTGGTCATCGTACTCTGTCTCCTCAACCATGACAACCTTGTCGATACAACGTTCTCCGGCAGCGGCAATGGATCCGATGTCTAGGGGGACATCATCTCCACCTCCTTGACGGGCCAATCTGTTATCAGATGCAGGGGCGTGCTCAGCATGGGCAGCATGATCGGCATGATCTCCATGAGCGTGATGGTCATGATCATGATTGGCAGATCGTGCAGTTCCTCGTGCTCCAGAGTTGAAGGGGAAGGTGTTTAGGAGGGATCGACCATCACGGTTAGCATTGGCCAGTTGTCTTGCTCGTGGTCCACCGGTAGCAACGGCAGAGCCAATCAGAGCAACCAAGCAAATAAACTGAACAAAAGAAAAAATATGTTTTAAAGTCAAAATTTAAAAACTTTTATCAAATAATTCTCACCTTGACTTGTGAAACCATTTTGTTTGAGTATAGCCTATGATAATACTTATATTATCACACTGCTAAAGGCAAACACCAACTGATGTATCTGCCGTATAAGTCCTTCGCTTATATACCTTGATTTTTTTGTGAGTAAACAAGTAATTACTTCCAAGCTTGCCGGTCATTTTTTTGTAGGTAGGTAGTACTTATATACATTCCAATAAAGCCATATTGTAAGTATGTAAGTATTTATTATCGCATCTTTAAGAAGATGTTATTTTTAAACTCAGAGCAACGATCGCTTATCTTTTAGGTGGGAAGGTGCCCAGTTTGGGCTTATACATTTGACTCTTTTTTGTACATACATTTGGAATTCATTTTGTGCTTAGTAGATCAGTGGGAACACCTTCAGACAAAAATAAGTTTTGAGTTGTGCAATTCTTAAGTATATTTAATACATATACGTTTAAAATGATCAAATCTACAAATTCTAAGACACAGAATAAACTCTTACATATTTTAATCAACTATCTAGGAATTTAAATCTATAGATGTACTATAGGTGCTATTAAAAGATGTATATTCACTATTTTTATTATTATCTACCATAAGAATGACTGAATAAAGCCTCTGTGGCCACGTATATAGGTGCTATTAAAAGATTTATATATTAACTATGTATTTTATTATCAACCATAAGATTTAATGTATAAAGCCTCTATGGTCAACGTAGGATGACATAGAAACTACAAAGATTACAAACTCAACAAAACTTGGTGAGAAATAGACTTTCCACTGTGTACACGGCAATAGCAAAGCCAGTCTTGAAGAAATATAAAATATTGAAATAACTTTAGTCATGAATACGTATATTTTAAATTATATATTTACATATTACCGGCAGATATAATTTACCTTTGTCTAGAAGGTTTATAAAGCAAGAAGTCCATATTATGATAATAAAAAATCTACTTCTACATCTATTACTATCGTTTGACAGAAAGATGCAATTGGAAGTCGTATTCGGCAGTTTTATCAAATAACCAAGAAAAACTCGGTATTTTCAAAATAGATCAAGCGCCAGATCTACCAATCTATCAATTATCTCAGTTGTGATTATTACTCAATTAAACATTCTATTTTAAGTTTACGTTATTTGGTCTTATGACGGAAGCAATGTAATAAAAAGTATGAAATAAATATTCGTGGATCATTATAGCACTCATATTTGTTAGATCATATATTCAAGTTAAAATAACACCTATTACATTTTTTCTCTTTTCCTTTATATTATGTATTTTATATATAATATATATTGACAAGGTCAAACTGTCATTTACTTAATAAAACTATAGAGTTTTTGTTACTAAAATTTTAAATATTGTTTATTTGTATCAGTCTAAATATTTGACTATTCGTTCTTCTACAAACAAATAAAAGAGAAACAAAATATATTTTAATCAACAGTTGTAGATATTTGCCTTCAAAACGTACATATACTTCTTATGATGAATGGCAAAAAATAACAATGGACGTTGCTCATTTTTCTCATCCTATTAATTATGCTGACTTTGCAAGAAAAAAATGTTAACCGTTGGACATATATTTATTTCAATAGGAGACGAAGACAATTTAAAATTGGAAACTTTTTATTATGTCTATGTTTCTAGTATCTTAATTATAGGTATTATATTACAGGCAGAGAATTAATAGGTAGTGAATCGGAGGATGAAGGGGGTTTGAACTCGAAACTCCAAATCTTTTGACAAAGTGATTCCATACCACCTCATTACAAACCTCCGAATCATTTGCAAATCGAAATTCCATACTAGTATTTAACATCTCAAAACTCATTTCTTCGGACACATTGTCTGCGGGGGGGGGGGGGGGGGGCAGGAGGGTGTGTTATCTATTTCGAATTATTCTTTATTTCCTTAAAATCAGTAAGTTATATTGGCAAAAGATTCGTAAAGGAAATGGGAGAATGAACTTTTTAGTGTACAAATGTATAAAAATCTTATTTCTGAGTCGATACTCACACCTTATGATTGAAATTATCAAAAAGGAACTTTTTCTATATCAGGATTAATAAAACAATGGTTTATGAATAATAATAATAACTAGAGGCATATATACACTCAGAGAGTGCAAACCTCCGCCGTCACGGGGTCCTTATGAGCCTTCCGAGGCGGATTTTTCACGACTGGGGCGGCGTAGAGGGACGGGGGAGGGTTCCCCTCGACGGAAATTCCGAGAGGAAGACGCTCCCGGCACCCAATTTTACAGCACAGCGACATCTATTGGCAGAGTAGGTTAACTTGAAATATTTATTAGTATTAGCTCATTTTGCATCTTAGTTCTGCACTCAGAGATGCCCAAATTAATCACTTGTTCCTTTTGGCATTTCCAACAACTCCACAAAGTTTCATCCGAATCCGTTCCGTACTTTTTGAGTTATCCTGCTGACAAACAAACCAACCAATAATCTAACAAACCAACGCCAGTGAAAACAATACCTCCTTCGGCGGAGGTAAATATTTCATGGAATGATTCGCCAAAGGATATGTTGTTAAAGATGAGAGGTTGCCGATTTGGAAAACTAAAGAATTGAAGCCATACCTTAATTCGGACAGAAAATCTTTGTATATTAAATTTGACTCTATCAAAATTGCAAAATATATCACTCGACCCCTGATTAATAGTTTTTAGCTAGCAAGAAGTAAAACAGTCTCATAAGTCATTTAGGTCAAATAATATAATTGTTCTTATTATCAATAGAAGGAACTTCTATATTTCCCATTGACAATAAAGACCATAATTTTTTCAAAAACTATAATACAAATTATGCAAAAAAAATAATTTGTATTATAAAAGTACTAAATCAACATTTAAGTAGACCAAAACACCACAGAATATGACACCATCATATTATTTAACTATTTTCCCCCTTTCGGTCATATATATATTATTATTTTGTTATCAGAAAAAAACATAAATATGTTATATTTAAACAACATTAAAATCCTAGATAACTTATTAAACAAAAAATATTCTCTACAGTTGCGTATAAAATAACATAAATTAACGTATCAAAACATATTTTTAACTAAAATATTTAAATTAATATATAACTAGAGGCATATATACACTCAGAAAGTGCAAACCTCCGCCGTCACGGGGTCCTTATGAGCCTTCCGAGGCGGATTTTTCACGACTGGGTCGGCGTAGAGGGACAGGGAAGGGTTCCCCTCGACGTAAATTCCGAGAGGAAGACGCTCCCGGCACCCGATTTCACAGCACAGCGACATCTATTGGCAGAGTAGACTAACTTGAAGTATTTATTAGTATTTAGCTCATTCGGCATCTTAAAGAAGCACTCAGAGATGCCAAAATTTAATCACTTGTTCCTTTTGGCATTTCCAACAACTCCACAAAGTGTCATCCGAATCCGTTCCGTACTTTTTGAGTTATCCTCCTGACAAACAAACCAACAAACTAACAAACTAACGCCAGTGAAAACAATACCTCCTTCAGCTGAGGTAATTAAATTAGGAATTTGCTTCGCCATAGGTTATTAGGTGACATATAATTGTTATGGAAATCGCTCTATTCTCGTCCATCAAAGATGCACAAATGTTGACTAAGGAATATCATATCCGAATGATGACTGTATAAAAATATCCTTTTCAATATATTCAATTCATACCACGAGGAACTTTTGATAAACTTTATTTTTTCTATAGTCAAGTTTTAGTGTTACATCTGTAAATATTTCAGATCACATTGACATATTTAAAATTTACATTCATTTAAGAAATTACTTTCATGCTCAATATTAACAAAAATATTTTTTTAGATTTCCCTTTTTTATAGGAGTAAGTAAATCGTTTTAAATATATCTTTGTATTTTGTATTGCATTATTTTTCATCCAATCCCAGTTATCACATTAGTACCGGTTGTTAATCACTCATTGCATCTCTCAGAGAGGTGCGGCACATATGTTATTGTTAAGAAAATAGTGTGTTTGTTAAGCATATATTAAGACTCATGTATGACATCATATAATGATGATGAGAAAAAGTGAGCTAAACATATTACAGTATATTACCTGATAAATACTGAGGTTGTATGCCAATCTTGATTCATGCTTTGAATTTAGTCGCATAAAATAGTTCCCAACTCTTTTTTCTTTGTATAAATGGTGTTCATGAAGAACACACACATAAATGAAATATTGACGTTCTTTATTTGCTGTAAAAATTTAATTAAGTAAAATTATGAATGAAATACAATGTAGCTTGAATGATCACCATGATCACGTTTTGTGAAGTCCAATCTTTAAATCCGATTTTCCACTACTTTTTGGCTTAAATTGGCTGAAACTGAAGGCATTTTGTGTTGAATATTTGTTATGAGCTCTTCTAACATCGACAGATTATTATTGTAAGCCTGGAGTTTCGTGTGACTCAACAAAAAATAGTCCAGATGTGTTCAATGACTGGTCCATATCTTTAGATAGCACGCTCACCATGCTTCAATTACTCGACTGTAATATTTGCTATAGCACCTTCGTTGTAATACCATATATCATCCATGCCTATACCTTCCACTATATATTTGTATATCTATATCATATTTATATTATATTATTATAAATATATATATTGTTTATTTATGTATAAATTTTATTATAAATTCATAGTTCTAAAACCCACAAAACTAATATGGCATGTATGTTAAAAGACACGTAAAGAATATACAGATAACATTGCATTTAATTTTTTAACCGTTAAAAACCAACATTCTATAAAATGTGATAATGAGAATAATAATTATAGACGAGCAAAATAGTATTATATATATATATAATCTTCATATAACTTTTTGTGGATTATCCAAAACAATTGGGAGTATTTAACTTCCTCTGATGCCATTGTTCACAAATTATGGAAGTGAGAAAGTATATATAGTTTACCCCTTCCACAAGTAATACAAGTATCCGAAGATATTGGAGTTACATTCTTCTTGGGATTGGCAGTAACTTTTTGCACGCAGTTGCAGCGAATACCTTTGCACCAACCGTCCGGCACATTTATCCGCACAATAATTTAAATAATATTTGCTTTTTTCATGCTAACCTATTTTTTTCTCTTTATTATTGACTAAATTGTTAAAATTGGAAAACATTTTAAATTTTTTATTACTTACTTTATTTATCATTTATAAGTATAAGCATTTATTAATGATATATACATAAATATATCAATAAAAGAGGATCTACGATTCAAATAAAACAATCATATTTCGTTTTGAGAAGCTTGAAAGATATCTAACTACTTCAAAATAAAGCAGGTTTATGTTGCTCCAAGAAATTCCAACATTGTTACAACTTTTTAATTCCAACATAATTGTTTAAAAGACTAAATTCATTGAGTTACTAAACATTTCATTTTTGTTATAAATACTTTGAAGGTAATATATATATATATATATATATATATAATTATATATAATGAATATAAATTTTTACTTTATATACAATTATATATATATATATATATGTTTTACATTATATAATATATATATATGACTTATAATCGTAAGTTAACTTCAATAAAAATAACTTTGAAAGTGGGGCTACATAACACCTTCATTTCATAAAGACTTTTTAATATACAGTCTCCAAATGATAGATGTAAGACATATATACATTGAGCTCGTAGTTTTCTCTCGAATCCTAGATTACCTATTAGCTACATTTCATTTTTTAAGTTGCATATCTTTCTATGTACTAACAAATATTTTTAGGTTTTTATTTGTGCACATTCACTCCTATTTGTGTTTTATAATTAACAGAATTATTCATTATCCGGTGTTTGAAACGAAATTTTAAACTCAAATAGTTATATAGAATTGTTCATGACAATTTTTATCGACAAATTATTACGTATGAGCTAAATTATTGAGCACATTGGATTTTTCATACCTATGCATTTGTCATTAACTAATAAGCTTAAAAAGGTGCAACAAAGGCAAGAAGATTTAAAGGATTAAGAGAGACAACACACATTAAAAAACCTTAAGCCTTCAGGTTCATTTCCTGGTTTCAAAAAATAATATCAAAAATAGGTTTGAGCATCACATTACATTCACACTTAAATGCAATCAATCTCTTCTCCTTAATTTTCGTTGCATGAGTATTAGGGTTGATTAATATTGGAATGGTAGATAATGAAAACATTCCATTAACGAATAAATGTGCCATTTTTTGTCTATATGGTTCGATATTGAATAAGCAGTATATCATTAAAATTAGTCTATTGAACCTTAAATATATTAAATCGCACTCTAAAAAGTTCCATTCCAAGGAGTTTCTTAAAGGTGTCTCTCTAAGAAGTGTCTGTGTTTAAAAATGAATATCTGACAAAAGTACTGATGCCATTTACAAACTGGCACCTTTTTTCCTGAAGTTAATATTGAAAGAAAATAAACGTGATGAATAAAATCTGCTGACATTATGAAAACAGGTATAATTTTCCTCTGGGCTCAAGATAATATTTTATCTTAAACAACACCGATTGCAGCTTTGCATGAGATTCGATCATTTTCTTTTAAGAATATTGGAATTCAATATTCTATTATTATTGTTATTGCATGTATAAAGAACTTTTCATGCTCATGGGAATAATAAATGCATTTTTGGTTTCATCATTCATGAAATAAATCATGCTGACTATTAAACGAAAGGAAAAGATTTAGTTACAAACTGGAAAAAATATTTTATTGATATGTTTTCGAGAAGTACCATAATGGTTTCCCTTTCAATATTTTGCAAGATGTTTCAACTTGGATTCCAACTGGACAAGTATATCTAACTTTATGAACTGCAATATTCCTAGATGGAGCAAATCCAATTTACAAAAAAAGAGAAGAAGTTTACAACTACTTAATTGTACCCAGAATACTTTACAAAGCTTCCGCCGTTCCTTGGCTCGCTGAAAAAGCTATCAGAGAGGAAAATGTATGGCTGGAAAAACTGTTCTATAGGAAATACTTACCTTCTCTACATCGTCCCAGGGCACAGCTTGATGGAAGTTTGTCGGTTCTCGCAAAAAAAATCCCCAAAATTTATCAAAAGGTCTTAATTGACTTGACAAAGAACCCCGATGTGGAGTGGAGGGCTTATATTTCTTCGAGCTGGGCTTACAATGTGCTGTTTCTAGGCACGGACTACTCTAACGACATTCTAGGACAATTTTCATCCGTCTTCGCTACGATTCAAAGGATTCTGTGGAAAGGAAAACCCAGTTTTTGCTAATCATCCATATTGATATCATTCGATCTAATAGTCACAAACAATATTTTTTACAGATTTAGACTCTCCACAACAGCTAGAAAGATTGGCCATTTCCTCAAACGTGATCTCTCTTCATGATCTCTCAGAAAAATCAATCTTTAACTGTGGAAAGTTCCTCTTTCAGGTAAAAAGAGCCGCAGCCTATCATCTTGCCCCTGTTCCATGGCACGTGAGGATGAGTTTTGAGTCGAACGCAAGAGAAGAAGCTGATAAAATTGCGGTTCACTATTTTAAAGCTCTAAACTTACCAAATCGCTGGAAGAGTAGAATATTGACCTCCATTCAAAGAGTTGTTTCTGGAAAGCGCTTTTCAGCTCAGTTCCAAATTTCCACTGGAAACGTGTTCTTTTTCACTCCTTGTAAGGATTGTGGCAACCTTAACAACTCAATCATCCATGCTTTTTTATGGATGTCCTTTACTCAAGATTTTGAGGGATTTTATAAGATTAAATATTAAACATATCGAAGACCAACATTTTGCTCCGTCAATTCTCTTCGGTCTCACCACGAATATTCGCAAGGCTCCTATCAAGACGAGGGCCATGGAATTTGCTCTCTCAAGCTGTAAAAGCCTATCGGCGGAGCGCTTAGCCTCTGGAGATCTGGCCATGAAAATGACCTGAGAGTGATTATGATATCAGGGGCGGTTCGCTATTTTGCCCTCGGCATCAAGATTCCAGGGAATTCGGCAGGACGTTGGAATTTTGCGGGTGACCTGGTTAAATTCTTCCCTTCGTGCGCCGAGAATGCAAAGATCGACCTGAAGCGACTTTTACGTTTTTACAAAAGATTCTGATTTTAAGTTACGTTGACTTTTGTTCCTTTACTTTGACTCATTGTTTTGTATGTGTTTTCTTTGTTGACGATTAATGTGTGATGACTTTGTTTGTGTAATAATTTTAAACTAAAATGTGTATTTATACATATTTATATTTAATTACACAAAATATCAATAAATTCGATATTAAAAAAAAGATGTTTCAATTAGCAATATAATGAAATTGCCGGGCCATTAAGTGAAGACAACATATCTATCGATATTTTTTATTATGTGTTGCTTTCTAAATAACCACTTAAATAATAAACATAGTTATGACACCATTGTAGTTTTCGCAAAGCTTTATCAATAAATATAATTTTCAGTCAACATCTATTTTTCTTTTTTTCAACGTCTAATAGTCTAATTTCGGCATCCATTTATCGGCATATGGAATGAATTAAAATATACAAACCTGGGTGTTCAACTTTTCTGATTACTACTACTACTAATATAATAGGTATTAGTTAACTCCTAAGGTTATTAAATGTTTTAGGAAATATAGTTATGGCTTAAAGATACAAAATTAAACATCAACAACAACGAAAGCAGGATGATTTAAGCCATAGTCGGGTTTTTTGTTGTTATTTACTCTTATTTTCCAATTACGTTGAAGAAAATGATTCAGTTGAAAATTAAAATGTTTAGAATTTAACTTGATTATAAGAACTCATGAACATTCCTTTTGAAAGAATTCTTATAGATCTTTAGTTCATTTATATGTCCATGATTTATATAATTTATAATCTCTGTATAGTGGACTTGAAATCCGAATGTATTAATACCTTCAATATGACTGTAGGTCATTCTTTCGAATTTATTAATTTCTATGTTTTGATTTCTAAATATATTTATTTCTGATATAATAATTTATACGCTCCAAAAGAAATCAAGGGTCCGAAACAGCAGGAGGCAGAGGAGTTCCTGTATTGGCGTAGTGTGACGAATGCCTTCGCCCAAATTGACCGGCTTAAATAGTACCAAGATCCCTTAGTCAAAATTCTGAACATTATAAGGACTAAATCTGCAAGAATTATGAACAGAAAATAACCTATATTATTAATGGACTTATATCGTCACTAGTAATTTTACAAGCAAACATATATATATATAGCATATATATATATATATATATATATATATATATATATATATATATATATATATGTGTGTGTGTGTGTGTAATAAAAGAAAATCTATCAATTGGGAGGCTGACTAAAAATAATTCGAAGTTGTTATCTGCGATTCTATAAAAATTGAAATAACGAGGAGAAAATCAGTCAGAATAGTTTAGATCAGGTTTGTTATCTGTTGCGTAATTATATTTGTATTATATGGCTAATAACTATACTTTCGTGTTTAACATTTGAATTTCATAATGAAAAACATTAAAAAATAATTCTGAAGACTATTCAGTATAACTTTTGCACTCTACTAATAATACTATATAAAACTATAATACAGTGAATTTGCCTTAGTCCACAAGGTCGAAAGTTCTTCCAAACTTAACATCTTTCAGATTTAAAAAGAAAATCCAACCAAAGAACTTTCAATGTTGAAAATGAACATTTTATATTTAAAATGCATTTATTGACATTCTCCAAAATTATAGAGTATTTCCCAAATAAAGGCGTGGTTTAAATCTATTTTGGGTCGAATATATATTTTAATTCCAAATTCTATTAATTGTTGTATATGTAATAATTTGCCATATGATTTCAAAAGAGGAAGTCTTATAAAGAATGAAACTCTTTTCGTATTAAGCAGCCAAGCCAGAAGCAGCAGACGGAACGTAGCACCACTTCTTGACAACAGGTTTTTGGACTTTTCTTGGGTTCTTTCTGGATCGGGAGCAGACCTCCTTCGGGATGTCAACACATTCCTCGACGGGCTTCAGGTTGGGAACAAGCTTAGTAATTTGCTTGCAAGACTTTGGGGCTCCAAGTTACATTGCTCTTGGGGAACTTCTTGAATGACAGTTTCCTTTTGTCAAAGCATTCTTCGGGTCCAGGTTGAGGAACACAGCCTGAAGGTCCACAGATTTGTCGGGGAACCTTCTTGCACTCAGTCTCGGGGCTGTACTTCTTGACGTTCTTCTTTTCGGAGGTACATACCTGCTTCGGCCACTTGGTGCACTTTTGCTCAGTGGTGTAACCTTGAGTGACATCCTCGCACTTCTCTTCCTGGATGGTTTCACAGTTGACAACGTCATCCTCGACATCGTGTTCGTGATAACGGGTCTCACACTCGGACTCATAGACAGTCTTGCACTCTTCGGGTCCCTCGCCTTCACAGACCAAGGGGGTGTGGCAGAACCTAAGGAGCAAAATATGATGATAATTTAAGTCCTTAGAGATGTTTTTCTTAAACTCACTTGACGGTCTCATCGATGGCAACCTTTTTGTACTCGATGAAGCAGCTCTTCTTGAAGTTCTCTTCGCACTCCTCCTCTTGTTGGGGTTCGAAGTCTGTGGTGTAGGTGGTGTGGCATCTCTCGGAGTAGCTGTGATGACATTCGATGTGGTCATCGTACTCTGTCTCCTCAACCATGACAACCTTGTCGATGCAGCGTTCTCCAGCGGCGGCAATGGATCCGATATCTAGGGGGACATCGTCTCCACCTCCTTGACGGGCCAATCTGTTATCAGATGCAGGGGCATGTTCAGCATGGGCAGCATGATCGGCATGATCTCCATGAGCGTGATTTTCATGATCATGATTGGCAGATCGTGCAGTTCCTTGTGCTCCAGAGTTGAAAGGGAAGGTATTCAGGAGAGATCGGCCATCACGAGAAGAAATGGGAATGGCTGAAGATCTAGGTCCTCCAGATGCAATCGTTGATCCAATTATTCCAAGAAAACAAATCAACTGTAAATAAGACAAAAGTTGTATTTACATTAATCATATTTTCCATCCTATTGACCTTAAACTGGGTCTGCATCTCCATATATATCGCCCTATGCTATGATATATGAATAGATTAAACTACAACTTCAGACTGATACTTCGAGATGTGATCCTCTGTATTTTTATAGATATGGTACACTTTCAAAAAGGGATGTGTTTTTTGGCGTACCCCAAATGTGTATCCAATGGGAACATCAAGGCTTTTTTAACTTGTGTTTAATGTTTGGGCTTGGGCCAGTTACTTTGAATATAAAAAACATTTTGCATAAAAAGATAGAGAGAGAGAGAGACATTGATTGTTTGTTGTGATTTGGGTGTGTGTGTTTCATTCCATTCATAGAAATGAATTATGTTGAAAAATAAGGGGTTGATTCATCTTTCATTGATTCATCTTTTTTCGAAGTTTTTAGACTCTTCTATTGATATAACTGTATACATTAAAAGCATAATATAAGCATTGAATCGAATTGCATATTGTTTTCTATTTTGTTGTATATTTTTTTCATGATTTATATTGCGTCGTTTCCATTCGAAAAAAATTAGCACTTAAAATTAAGGGTCAACTTTTGTAAAAAAGTTAAAATAAAACCTTTAAGTAATAAACATCGACATATTTTGAAATGTTCTTTATTGTTTTGATCTTCTTTTTTATATTATGAACATGTCAACTGTCAAGTTCTTTGTACTTTCTTATTTTAAATCCTTTTAAATTTAAATCTCCATGTAGTTCATATTAAATATTTGAGTACTTCTTAATTTTCATATATAAAATGTGTCAAGTAAAAGAATGAATTGTTTTGTAAGTCTATTACGCTTTTTGAGCAGGAATTTAATAAAAACATGGTTTAAATTAGGGTTGGCCATAAAAAAATTGTAAAAGACTAATATTGGATGTTTAGTAGAAGATACAAATTCAAGAAATTACATATATATATACAAACACACATTTAGTTTCAAATTAGATTTTTAACCAAAGCTAAAAGACAAAAATAAATATTGTACAATATTAGTAATAATTAAATACTAAGAAGACATGCTCTTATAATACAAACTAAAAATTATTAATGTACAATCCAGCATACAAAATACATAAAACCAAAGACATGATTTTGGAGGTATTTTTCTATCAATTTACCCAAAAACGATGTTAAAAAGTTTATTTGAGAAGTGGCAAAAAGAGTGATTTCCTGATTGGGAAAAAAAATATGTAAAAATTAAAGCTGTGGTGATTTTATAATTCTTTATCTTTCAAAATACCTCATAATAATTTAAACCAATTTTTAGGGCACTCTTTTAGCTAAAAAAGGCGATTTATTGGTCATTTGGCAATTTGGACTTATAACACAGGGCAACAAAAAAATATTTTTTGAAAATCGTCTAGGGTTTTCCTGCTGAATTAGACTAATTTTGATGCTCTGAGTCCGAAAATGACCTTGGTTTTGCTCAATCCGGTCAGGGTTTTTTTGCTACATAAATTTAAAAAAAAACGATTTTTGTAGAAAACAAAACCAAATTCTGTGGATCATCAGCTGAGAAACCCTGACGATTTTTTCCCATTTCCTCAAGAAATAAAAATCAACGTATCCAAATGTATTCAGTTTTTATTTAGTCCATCAAATTTTATAAGCATAATTATCATAATATTAGTATAAGAATGTGCGTTACATGACACAGAAGTTCAGAATTCACGGCATAAATCGGCGTTTCTTCGATTCCCGTGTGTGAGCAGCTGCTGTGTTGTCTCACTTCAGCGACCAACAGTAGTCCACCATCATTACTGCGTCCCACCTCCCCTGGTACCTCTCCTCCATTTGGCGCATGTCCTGATGGAACCTTTCTCCCTGCTCGTCGCTCATCGCCCCGAGATTTTCAGGAAACTTCTCCATGTGTGAGAACAGGAAGTGCATCTTTATACTCATCAAACACCCCAGTTTTTGGAAGGCCTCTATCATGGTGCTAATGAGTCTGGCGTGGTTTGCTGCCTTCGTGTTCCCCAGGAAGTTGTTCACCACCTGCACAAACGATTTCCACGCGGCGCACTCTAGTGTGTTCATGGAGTTTTGGAACTCTGTGTCCTTTATAAGCTTCCTTATCTGTGGGCCATCGAAAATGCCGGCCTTCACCTTCTCACTGGTCAGTCGAAGAAAGGCTCGGCACAGGTAGTTGAAGCACCTCCCATCCTTGTCGAGAGCGCGCGTGAACTGTTTCATTAACCCAAGCTTCAAGTGTAGCGGTGGGATCAATATCTTCTCCCGGTCAACAAAAGTTCGTGTATGATGTTTTTCGCCCCAGGTACTAACTGATCTCGCGCCGGCCACTCTTTCTTTACATAGTGCTGGACTCTGTCTCGACTGTCCCACATACATATAATGCATGGGTACTTCGTAAACCCGGACTGCTGACCAAGTAGAAAGTTAACTATCTTTAAGTCGACGCAGATGATCCATTTGTGCTCCTCATATTGGATTTTGTCGAGTACGTACTTCACTGCTTCATATTTCTCTTTGAGAGTTGTGGAGTGTGCAAGAGGGATTGAGGCGAACTGGTTCCCGTTGTGGAGGAGCACACTCTTCAAAGAGCTCACATTGTGAAAAGTTCTGCGGACCATCTCGTGCTTCATACTCAAACTCTTCTGTATCTCCTCGCTCATCTGTAATGGTGGCCTCGTCGTCGCTGTCGGGAAGCTGTGTGAACGCTGGTACAGGAATGTCTTCGCAGTGAGCCACTGGACGGCGGGCAGATGGAGTTTGGGTACTGGAGGCTTTGCCGATTCTTCCGGTTGATGCCAGTAGTATTGATGGCGCAGAAGTAACAATCCGTTGCATGGTAAAACGGCTCTCTCCATACCATCGGAATCCCAAGCTTCAGTGAAGTTTTCACGCCCTTCGTCCACCGCCAGAGGTATTCCACGCACGTTTTGCACACCGTGTGCGGTGCCCAGGACTTATCTTGGTCACCCAGCTTGACTTTAAAGTAAGCCATGTAGCACGCTTCACAAATCCTGTGATGTTCTTCCTGTCCCCTGACAGCGTGTATTCTCCGCAGATGTAGCAGAATACGTCAGGATTATTCCAGCATGATCGTCGTGCCGAAGCCATCACAATAAACTGAAAGAAAAAGAAAGATTTTGCGGAGTGTCAGACAATTAAATTAGGGATTTATAGCCACTGAATATGCCATAATTGTACTATTTTCTCAGAGAAACGAACCTGAATAACAAAACCGACGTACGCCCACATCCACGTCTAAATACACACTGAGCCCACAATAAGTTAATTTAAGTCAAAGGCAATGAAGTAAAGGTAATGTGAATATGAGAGAGAATCTACATTAGAGGCAATATTGTCACTACGGAGTCCTTGGGAAGAATGACCCAAATTTGCTAAAGCATATAACCCTCGTCGGCCTAAATTCCCACAAAAATATATTAAATAAATTCTACACATATTTATACACATAAATTTATGATACACAACAAATACATTATTTATAATATTATACGTGTCTGTGAATTGTATTTTGATATATTTTGAAAATATGATTAATTCAAACTGTGATATTAGATATGTATAGCTCGTCAGGTAGTCTATGGCTGTATCTCAAAAAGTTGACCTGATGGAGAAAAATCAAAGTGATATTCGGAGGCAGAACCCCCATGAGTCTAATCAGCTGAGAAACCCCTGAAGATTTTTGGCTGTTACCAGTGTAATTATTTAAAGAAGCTTTTGAAATCTCGTTCAAGTAAGACGGTTTTCAGCGAAAGGTTTTATATAAATAGATTTTTTAAATATCTACGTAAGTTATGGAGAAAAATAAATTCCTGGTCTAATGTATTCTTAATAATTGCTTAAAAACTACTGTTTAATGACATGTGCCTTTACATTTCCAAATACATCACTTAATTATCGGTCAACCCCAAAAGGGAACAGAAACGAAGTTTTACACTTTTTCAATGTTTAACAAATTTTTTTACTCCCTGATAATTAGTTTACAAATCCTAAAAACACTCTTGAACTTAATAATTATAACGTTATAAGGAAATTCTTGACTGGAACAAGAGATTTTAAGTGGGAGATCTTCGTTATTGTTATTGAAGAATATTGAAATGATTCCTTCAGAATGGAGGAATTAAAACATATTAATGTTTATGACATGGCTCTTTTATTTGGATTTAAAGAGCATGAGCTAGCTGGGGCAAACCCTAGATTTGGACTGAATGGAAGTGGACAAGTTTATTCGAAGTTTGTTGACGTGAGGACAGACTAGAAGAGCTGAAAAGAGAGCATTCCTTCAAAGTGAAGTCCACTGAAGGAAAAGTAGTAAATGCCTCCCTAAGGTTGAAAGGCATGAACAAAATACAGTTGAACTTAAAAAAGAAAGTTGTAATAACATTGGAAAATACATTCAAGAGGATAGATGAATTGAAGGCTGTAACTTGGCTCCAACAATTTGGACAAGTTATGGCACATTATCGAGGAAAACCCATTTGACGAGGCAGCGGAAAAAAAGTATAAAGAATATAGGGATGTATGGAGAGACGGAGATTACATTATAGAAGTATTTGCAAACCCTGCAACAATACCCCAAGTAATGCCCATACAAGGTTGTCTCATCAGACTAAAGTTTAAAGGGGCTAAACCGCAGTGTCTTAACTGTTTGGGGGTTGGTCATTTTAAACAAAACTGCAACAATCCCAGATTAAAAATAGGAGAATACTCTAAAGTATTGCAACGTATGCTTGCGGAGAGTCGTTCAACTGAATCAGGGGATGGAGAAAATACCTCAACAGGAGGAATCTTCTAGGACAACGGAGGTTCAAAACAATTTAGAGGAGGCGGTGATAAGAGAAGAAATGATACAGGATGTTGGTACGGCTGAAGAAGTTTCAGAAGAGCCCATGGCTCTGCAACATCATGTGTTGTACTTGAAGAAAATTTTCGCAATTGAGTCTGGAAGTGAGGAATCTTTGGCAGGTCTGCAGAAATATTTCTAGTTCTGACAAGACTCCACAGGAGGATGAAAACGCCTTTGTTATTAATAATATAAATGAAACAAGCGCTTCACTCTTAAATAACGAAGCTATAACAAGCAACACATCTCCTTTAAATAAGGATCATAGAAACCTCCCATAAAAAAATTCACATTTAACCCTGATTTAATATTGCAATCAAGGACAAGGTCTGGCTCCATATCGAAGAGAACTTCTCCCTGTACCGGTCTATCTCCACAGAAAGATCAGACTGCTAACAAAGTTAGAAAAAAATAATAATTATCAAATCCTCATTGTAATTAAATGGCTTACACAAAGCAAACCATAATCAGTTCTTATTTTGATCAACCTATCTCTAGACACCAGGGATCAACATGGGAATTAGTAAAATAATCACTAAATGTAAGGGGTGGAAGAGATCAAAAGTCTCGTCACGGATTAAGAAGAGTCTCCTTTATCAAAGACCAGATATAATATGCTTGCAGGACGTGAAAAGTTTGACTTCCTCTAGATGTTCGATTGAATGTCCTTTTTGCCTACCAAGAAATATAATCATTTTTTCACTGGTAATGGCCCACATCGAGGAGTACTTTCTTTGGTATCGAAGACCATTGAGTTCCTAAGCTCTCCTGCGAGCTTTCTAATAAAGGAGACTGGCATAAATTTTTGTACCAACT
>CP045896.1:24609284-24659648 GCA_013387185.1 Caligus rogercresseyi | reverse complement strand
TGCTATATTCGAAAAGAATATATAAATTTGCGTTAAAATTAAAATTATATGAATAAAAATAATAATTTTGTATTATCAATTTATTTTTTCACAAAAAACAGCCAACCAACGGTATAAACAAACTACTTTGTACAAAATTTGGCTGTTCATAAAAAATTCATGTTTAAAAAGAATGTATATATAAAGAGATGTATATAAAATACATTTTAGTATGAATTTATAACATCGAATATGCCCGAATGTTAGTTTACAAAAAATAAGTATATAGTTTGTAGATAAATTTTAAATTAATTTGATTTCAATTAACTTCGTATGTTAGATCAGATGAATTATTATTTCAAAACAAGAATTTATGCATAAAAAGATTTGTATATTTACTTTTGTAAAATATACACATAAGTAAACTCAGATATTTTTTCTAAATTGTCTGTTGAATCTAATTAAATATTATAATAGTCACTTGTATTATCCTAATATGAACAATTCAATTGAAGGATCTTATTACAGTAAGCTGAGTATCGTGGAGCTGTGGATATCGAAAGGGTGGTGACGTCATAATGGCTAATTAATTTGCATATTAAAAAACAAGACATTCTACTTGTGAGGTCCCAAAGAGTTTTTGGCACATCGAATTATTCATGCAAAGCTATAATAAACATCATAGACTTATTTTTTATTTTTTGTAATTATACCATAAAAATGGGAGTTATTTCTTGAAAATATGAATTAAAAATATTATTATTTTTCCCGTTTGATTCGATAGAATTGCATTTCAATGTACATGACAACATGAAATCAACATACTTTGTACTCTATATATTCTGGTCTGCATGAGAAAATGATTCCAGAGCGATTAATCCTAATTATGAATTTATACAAATCAATGCAATAAAATAAAATAAGCCATAAAAATGAACCAAGTATTCTAAATGTGCATACCTGTTTTTTGTTGCCTATTTGGTTGAATTAAAATGCATCCGACTGGATATAAATAAGCATTAAAACTAGTCTATCAAACCTAGGATCTTATCAATGAAGTTAGTCAAAATTGATCTATCCCTTTCTGGTTTCGAACAAAGTTGAACACGCCCTTAACGCACTGAGTTAAGGCACTTCATTTAAACAGACTTGATGACGTTCGCGAAAAATTGTCATTCAGCATTCGTTTGTCGTTCGCCATAAGTTATCGTTCGTCGTTCTTCATTCATCGTTTGTTTTAAGATTGAACTGTTCGTCGTTCATCGTTTGTTAGTCGTTCGTCATTCTGAAAAAAAAATCTAGAAAGGAATTTTTTCCCATAAAATAGAAAAACACTTGTAATTTGCCGTCAAAACGAACGATAGAATTATTTGTTGTCGTTCGTCAAAAAAAAATGTCTTTTGCGAACGACGAACGATTACTAATGAACGACAATCCACAAATCTACATTTAAACTATTTACTTGAGTATGTTTAAATGATAAAATTCAAGACTTGTGGTCCTGAGTCCTGCACTTCAAGTATTTAGAGATGTCGGGATTTATTTTTGGTAGACGAATACAGGAACATTGATGGCTGGATTTTGCCTTTTAAAGTGCCCTATTTTACAATAAACTTTATCGTATTATAGCCATTTTTATAGCAACATATATTCAAATAGGGAATGAAAAGAAAATAATTATTTAGTCTATAAGCAACAAACCTGAACAATGTCTGACATGATCTTTTCAACGATTCCCAAGTGACTCAAGATGTAAGCCAACTTGATGTCATGGAGGGAAAAATCACCAGCCCATAAGTCTGCTTTGTTTTTGGAGAAGTCATAAATCAAGGCTTTGAAACATACAAATGAATCATTTCAAATCATTAAAAAGATATAAATATAAATCAGAGTTGGGAACAATAATGACAGGGAATGTAAAATCATCTAACTTTGATTGTACGCAAATAATCCACTTTTATTATTGCGGTGCTGAGGGACGTGATAATAAAAACTTTAAAAGACCTTAATAACACCAATAAAAGGTGTTATTAATGTCAAAATATACCTTGCAATTTATGTATGCAGTTTTTATTTATGGCGATAAATATTGAAAACTGTTTGCATCAAGCAATGGAATGTAATATATGCTGTTATTTTCTTCATCACCCTCATAATATTGAGATTAGTTTTCGTCTTAACAACTTTATTTTTTACAATAACGATGTTTAGACTTCTATTTTTATTGAGAGAATTGAAAAAAGTTTTTTCATCGCTGAATTTTGGCAAAAAAACTATTTGTTTCATTGAAAAACCTCAAAGCCTCTAAAAAATATTTGTGTTTTTAGATGCAAGAATTTTGACAATTTTAAATAAGTTCTCTGACGGAAGATTAATTATGAATGATCAGACATGGGCAAAGAAACATAGATATGTTGTTGCAAAATAGTTTGCAGTTCAGACTAAATGTTAAACACTCTAAACCATTATGTTTATCAACTAAATTTTTGGTCTTGAACTATTTAGAATGTTTGGGAGGTTATTCGTTTTTATTAACTCTTATTTGGGATTAAAGAATTTGCATAATGGGAGTAATATAATGACTTTAAGCGACAAACCCTGAACAAAGTCTGAGATGATCTTTTTGCATAATAGGAGTAATTAATGACTTTAAAATATTAGCAAAAATATGTTTCAAAATAAGACATTCAAGGGTAAATGAATTAACTTAATCCTTAGCATTTTATGGCGAGTTCAAAAAAAATAAAAAACCTATGACATATTAACTACTTTTTGAACCACTTATTGATAACGGTTTTTCGGTAAATCAGCAGTACCCAAAGTAGATTTTTCCTAACCATAAAAATTAGATTGAACTAAAAAAAAACTACAGAATATCTTTTTTCGATCTAGCAATGGATATTTATCAAATTACCAACATACCGAGACCAATTGAACACAGCTTGCTACTCACTACTCATACCAGTGCTTTTGTCAATCGAATTTCATATCTTAATCATCGGCAAAACCTGTTCATTGTTAACTCAGGGGATAACGACTATTTTGAATTGAAAAAACACACATTTCTGCATAAATATAACAAAGTATGTTTGAAGGGCGGATATACTGATCAGTTCTCCTCGGAGCTGAAGAGTCCAAATGCTTAAAAAATACTAATTTAATACATTTAATTCTTTGTCGACGGAAGTTAATAATTTTTTAATCGTTTCTTTGTTGTCTCCCGTTCCCCATATCCTCCATAATATTTTAAGATGAGCGTGATGTATATCAAAATTTAAAATCACTAAAGGTTGCCGTTATTTCACTTATAGTAACTTGCGCTTATTTTTAAAATAAGTTATATAAATAAGATATATGAAAAAATCCTTTAAGTATTAGGTTTCTTTTATACCTTATTTTTTGTAGTAAGATGAAGATAATTTTATTATTGATAATAATGAAAAAATATATTGTTAGGACCAATTTTTGAACGTTTGTAGATAATGAAAAAAATACATCATAGTGAGGTCTGTTATAGGAGATACCGAATTAAGTTTTTCCCTTTATGTGGATGTTATGTAGCAGCTAAACAAACAAACAGAGCAACATTTATAATAAATATGTTTTCACTATTTTCATATGCTTCTTGGCTTGTTGAATTCAATTAGAGTTTTTAACAAACACTGAAGAATCTGAATTATATATGCTGTATTTAAAACACGTTTAATATCAGATGAAACGATCTATTAAAAAGGAGTTTTTTAATTTTTTCTAAGATGTAGAATATATAGATAGATTTTTTATTCAATTTGATATTTTCAAACACAGTTTCTACATTTTTAATGCCTTACTTGATTGTAGATTTTATACTTATTTCTTTTTTCACTAAACTATTGATAGGCCAAGGCAATAAATATCCCCCAAATAAATAACTTAAATTGATTTATAAAATAACGGACTGTTGCATGTCCTTGCAGTGTGAGTAGCAGCATCGAATCTGGCTGCAGTAAAGAACTCCTCAGAAAAATTGGTATGGCTTCAACATTCGCAGCAGCGATGAGAGCTACCAGTAAATAACAATCGAAATACCATTTTAACTTTGCACGATTAGACTGATACTTTATTTATTTTATATTTTTAGTTAAATTATTATCTTCATATTTGACAAATTGTAAAATCATTAATATTTACGGAAAATTCACCCTTATATTATTCATATTATCCTTTTATTTTATAGCTAAGCTATCTTTATTTTTATCTTTTTCTTCTTTCATATATATATATATATATATAAGACTCAGTAGGCTGAGAATGAAGATAATTTATGAACATTATATGTGGTTGGTTCGAAATAAACATTATGAATTATGGTTATCGGAAATAAATATTTTTCTAACTTCAAACTTAGGACCCCGTTTTAGCATGTGAGGGCATATAGATATAAAGACATCGTTATATCTCTATGTGTGAGGGCAGTAGGTTCTCTATTTTCCGGAAAATAAATAGCAACTCTATCACACTAAACCTCTCTATTTACCCGCCTGATGATTTTTATGTGGAATAAATTGTTGAACATCACATATTTTCACCATAATAAAAAAAAATATTAGATAAACATTTAAAATTTAAAAAGATTCTTCTATCGTACAAATAAATGAATTATTAATATTGTTATTGAGGCAATAAGTATTATATAATAACACAAGTTCTCGTTACCCAATAGTTTGTTTGTTTTTTCCTATATGTTCGATAGAATTGCATCCGACTGGATATAAATAAGCATTATAGCGTTAAAATTAGTCTATCGAACCTAGGATCTTATCAATGAGGTAGACCAAAAATGGCCATCCCCTCTCGGGAGTATTCGAACCTGCGCCCCCAACATTGAGAGTTGACAAGCCTTAACACGCACGGCTATCGAGCTCCCAAGTTTTTTATGACATATACGAAAATAGAAAAATGAACCCCAAAATTTTAATTTCAGTTGGTTCAAACATAATAATTCAATATAATATTAGAGACATGACAAAGTTACGAGAGAAAAAATAGCCCAGGAGAAGTTGACTACTTATATATGTACGTCCCTGGCTTTTTGTCAAATGTATTTTTATATTTAAAAAGACCGCTTAAAATGAGGCTTTATATAGATAGCCTAATTCGTTGAGTACCTACTTGATATTATTTAAATTCATAATAAAATTTATTTGTTTGTATATTAGTTTTATGGTCAAAATAAATAAATAAATAATAAAAGAATAGTTATTTTAATCTTTAGTATGATTATTATGTGTTATGCCCATGAATCTCGTCTGTGTGAGAATAATCTTTAATGATCTTAACCTTAGTGCAGTCTTTATGTTTGGAAAACACCATTATCCTTGTGTGGCCACATCATTTTTTAAAGTACTATGCATTGCTTACGATATTGGAAATGCAGAAGACCAAAGTAATGGCATACTTTATATGTCGCGAATGGAGAATAAATTTATTTGTGCTAAGAGATGCAAATAAAGTTAATTAAATTTTGTTAAAAAATGAATTGCTAGTGTTATATAATATAATACTCTTATATCAGATATACATATCTACATATTTAATGTTTTTATCACAAAATTACTAGAGATAGTAAATTTTCTACTGAGCTTGGACAAACAATTTTGTGTGCAAATATAAATATCGATACGTCTAAGTAGATATATTGCTGCCGATATCAATATCTTTTATTTTGCCAAAATCACCACCGATGCCATGATTTGCAGTCTATGTATATTTTGCGATATATTGATAAAGTTGAATAAAACGTTTCAAAGTATATCAATTTGTTTGTATTTTATAGGTTACTATTGTCCATTTTCGGAGGGAAATTTAAAAAAAATGCAATACTATGTAACTAAAAATACATGCATAAAAATATGCTTAGGTTGTATCTAGTCTTAAGAAAAGTTAATAAAAGATACAATGTGGAAAACGTGTTTTGTGGTTTTTCAATGCACTTTATTTTCAAATAAACTTATTTTTATACATATATACCACTTAGAATTGGTAGATTTGTGAAAATATATCGATACAACAATACTTTATGTACACAGCATGCAACGCGAAAAAATCAATACTCACCATAGATACTTTTTCTACTAAATCCCATCTCTGATCTTCTATAGTTTTATTGAAAGCTGCTGTTCAAGTCCTACAACTGACGAAAGATAATTAATATATTTGGGTACGGTTACTTCGATCTCCTACCTGAGCTAGAAACAAAGAGAAACCCCACTTCAACAAGGCCATCGTGCTAACATTCCTCACAAACCTCTCTATTATTGTACTTATTATAGAAGGATATGGATCCGCGAGTCCCGTTGAACATATTCATGAGCCGAGTCAGTGCTAGGAGCGACCACATTGATGAAAGAGTTCCCAAACGTCTCGTCTCCCCTCCGATCATTGAGGAGGAGGATGAGACGAGACGGGGCAAATATAATGATGAATCATGCCACTCCCAATCGAGAATTTGATCCAAGCAATGATGAATCAATGTAAACAATAACAATAATGAACAAGGCAGGAACACTCTGGATGACGAATACTTTTTTCCTCTTCTTCTATATAGTACAATAATAGAGAGGTTGTGAGGAATGTTAGCACGATGGCCGTGTTGAAGTGTGGTTTCTTCTGTTTCTAGCTCAGGTAGGAGATCAAAGTAACCGTACCCAATATTTAGTATAAAGTCCAGTAAGTCGAATGGCCTTATAGCATCTTGTTTAGCAATATGTTTATAGTTACATAAGTGTTTAAATAAAAGTAGTCGTTCTATTCATAGAGCCAATGAACGGCTGTTACACATATTTAAAAAAGAATCCAACCATAATCAAAGAAAAGATATTAGTCATTTTTATCAGATTGGATACCATAGAGATATAAAGACATAGAGGGCTTATTGGATTCTCCAGAGGAATACGGTTTTGTGTCCAATATAAACAAATATTTATATCTCTATGATCAGCTTACGATGACGTAATATAAATTACTTTGATTATATTGGACACAGAATACAGCTGAACGCTGTTTCTCTGCCATTGAAGGGAATAAACTCTCTATATCTTTATATCTCTATGTTGGATACGCATAGCTTTATCACACAAGACAACATTAACAGACAAATCTACTCCAGACAATATTTTCTCCATCTTTGTTTCTCTTTTTCTTTTCTTTGACTTTATCACAACCAATTTAAACAAACAAATACTTTCAATCTTTTTTTTTGTAGCTGAAAGAATGAGCATAAAAAATGTATATATATTGTAATGAAGCGCCTATTTGACTTGATCAAGTTATAAACGTCCTCAATTGATTGTTGGTGTATACATCTATTATATTTTTATCATTGAGCATACTTGACGAGCAAAGTTTTGTCTTTAAGGATTCATGGGTTCTTTTGGGGACGTCATCAAATTTTATCCTTCAAAATCAGAATAATAGTTTAAGATTATGAAAAAAAGAGGGAAATATTTAATAGCTACCTTATGATATGTTTTATAATATAACTCTTGTTTAGGTTTTTTATTATAAACTATAATGTTTATTTACGTATATATTATATTTTATATAATACCTCTGCCGAAGGAGGTATTGTTTTCACTGGCGTTAGTTTGTTGGTTTTGTTTGTTGGTTGGTTTGTTGTCCGCAGGATAACTCAAAAAGTACGGAACGGATTCGGATGAAACTTTGGGAGTGGTTGGAAATGCCAAAGGGAACAAGTGATTAAATTTTGGCATCTCTGAGTGCAGAATAAGATGCAAAACGAGCTAAATACTAATAAATATTTCAAGTTAGCCTACTCTGCCAATAGATGTCGCTGTGCTGTGAAATCGGGTGCCGGGAGCGTCTTCCTCTCGGAATTTCCGTCGAGGGGAACCCTCCCCCGTCCTCTACTCGCCCCAGTCGTGAAAAATCGCCTCGGAAGGCTCATAAGAACCCGTGACGGCGGAGGTGTGTACTCTCTGAGTGTATATTGCCTCTAGTTTTATATCTATTATCTAAACAATAAAAAGAAAAAAAGTTTTGGTTGTTATAGTGTTAAGAAATTACTCTTAACATCACATATATTTGCAATTCAATTGTTGTCATTTTATAAATGTTTTAGATTCCTAAGCCTTTATGAAATATATATATCATGATATATTTATGTGTCAAAAAAGTATAAAAATCCTCGTTGTACAAAAATAGGATAAAAATAAGTAGTAGAAAATAATATGTAAAAAAACGGATTGATGAATATAATTGACTCACACTTTAATAAATTAGTCCAGTCTTGACATTGAACAATTGAACTTTTTCCTTTTACAAATACAATATAATTTTCTACTTCAAATAATGAAAGGAGCTTAGGTATAAGGTTTTTTTCGGTTAACTGTGAAAAAAAATATAGTAGTAAAAATAAAGTACACTAAAATTATATACAGAAACAGAGTAAAAACTATTCAGGGCAGTTGCGAAAATACATAAATGAACATTTTAGTTCATATTTACGACCCTGAAAAATAATCATTTATTACATTGGTTTAAAAATGCACAATATTTTCTTAAACTCCTTTAGATAGTTTTATGTAGAGCTTCGATCTTGCTGGCACATATTTAATTATATCGCCAGCCCATTTCCACGTTGGCACTCCTAAATCCGGGATTTGATGGAGAGAGCAGCGTATCAAGCTGAAGCACCATCATGTGGGGCCTAAGGTCCTCTTCGACTACTTAGGCATTTGTCGTAATTTTTAGAGCTAACAAAGATTATGTTTTAATTTATTAAATACATTCAGTAAGTCAACTCATATTTATAAATCATAAATATTCAATCTTCGGCTTTGTACCTCATATAGTCAATAATACATATATGTAGCTGTTGATTGAATTGCACGTCACTTTGTAAATGAACTTTTACAAGAAAATATAATGATAATAATTTAGAGATACGATGAAGGCTCAACTCAATTATTTTTATTATTCAAATTTGCTACAAGTACAATATGCAAATGTGGTTTGAACATATATAAACAGCTCTTTATTATCGAGATAGCAAGTTTCATTCATCTTTTAATAAATCTCATATTACATTATTATTTTTTATATATGACCAATTGAAATGTCGGTAATTTGAACGCATATGCATCTTTTCAAAGATATTTACTCTTTGCATAACTATTTATTAATTTTATTATTATTCCTCTTCCTGAAAGGGTGAGCAATTAGCTTGGTAAACAAATGGAGGCATTTCGCCTTATTTGTGCTCCATCGGGATTTAAATTAAATTTACATATCAAGTTGAATGACATTCAATAGAATATTATTAAATGGTTCGCTTAAATACAAGTGTAAATGGATCTAATTTTTAAAGTACCATTGAGTATTTGATTCATTGAAAAACAATTTAATTTAATTTCCATTCTATAAGATATTAACAAAAATATTTTCTATTCAAGAATCGTTTTATTATGAAGATTTTATGTCTGACTTCATATATATTTTATATTCTAAGTTGAAATAGATTCCACTAAATAATGATAAGTGTTTTAATTTTTTACATCCAATCATCTATTTTAAATGATATATGCAAAACATAATGAGGTGATAGATTTATTTGCAAATACTAAAATATATTTTGCCAGCTTCATTAAATAAATAAAAATGCTATTTTCACAAATTTCAGCAATTATAATGTTTTGATATATGAAAATGAAATTCAAATTGTATTTATAGGTCTTCACAGTGTATTTAGGTATATAAAATAATATGTTATGTCATCCCTGTTTTTAGAATGGCGAACGATAAACGACGAAAGATTCAATTTAAAATTAACGACGAACGATGACTTTTGGCGAACGACATATGAACGACGAACGACATTTTGTCGCAAAAGGTCAACAAGTCTGATATATATATATATATATATAAATTTGTGTGTATATGTTTGTAAATACAACTTCAAAAAAATGACGAAGTCATAACGACCATTCTCAAGAGTAACACATGAGCGTCAAGACATCTCCACCCTTTCGACGACATGCATGCAATCACACAACAAATATAAAAATAAATTCAAAAGCTACGTGTTGGCATCCAATAAGCCATCTCATGAATTACATTACATTTCCGGAAGGTTATATTAGATCTGAGAATTTGGCGGAAGAAAAATAAATGGTGTAAAGGAGACAACATCCTGCTCAAGAAGTACTTAATATATATTGAATTGATGAAATTCACTTTGGGAAGGGAGTTATTATTAATACCTAACCTTGAGAAGTAACATGCTTGACTTGCAAGGTCTATGTCAAAGAGTAAACATTAAATAGGTATTTAAAGCAATTCTACAAATTATTAATATTTGCTTTTAAATGCAAACTTTCAGCAAATATAAAATTAGCTTAAAATATGGTTAAACTTAGAAAAATACTTTTCGCTTTAAGTATTATTGTTATTATTATGCCTATATGGTTCGATAGAACTGCATCCGACAGTACATAAATAAGCATTATAGCATTAAAATTAGTCTATCGGACCTAGGATCTTATGAATGAGGTAGACCAAAAATGACCATCCCCTCTCGGGAGTATCAACCTGCGCCCCAACATTAAGAGTTGAACACGCCTTAACGCACACGGCTATCGCACTCCCTTATTATTGAATTTAGTTAATTGTTTTTAAATGGCATATGTTTAGATGTTTAATTTCTTTCATCACTAATTTTGAATGACAACTTTCATGTAAGTACTTTTTATTTGTGTTTAGTCTATGTATATGATTTATTTGTTTTCTATGAACTGCATATTTTTGACACTGTGTTTTTAGAATATAAAATATATTTTTCGACAAATTAGTGCCTTTTAGGGTTTTTCTCGTCCGTGACATATAATTATGAACAGTGTATAAAGAATAAAGGTAATGTTAAATATAATTGAAATGCCAATTTAACAGGTTCGTGTTTCTTAACCTATTTCCTTATCAAAAAGTTTTTGGCCCATTAAGCGAAAAATAGTCCATATCTACGTGTGTATGTAGACCTACGCTTGTAGATCTCTTGAATTCGAATAACTACGTCATCAGCAACGTCAGTGAGCTACCAATGTCTGCATCTACATTTTAACCGCAGAAAAAGGATTGTGAATCATTATTGTTGTATGAATAATTCTTTGTTATTTTTTAAATTCTTATGAATTGTATTGATTGATGTATTGGAGAGGACGATATCTTAGTGTTCCGAAATTCATACAAGTTATCCTTCAACCAATCTTGAGTCTTGCGAAAAATGTGCGCAGATGTCCCATCTAGCTGCCTCACGAAGTTGTACTTGTTGAACTCAGCATCTAGTCGAGGTTTCACATCATTTTTCATGACATCCAGGTACCCCTCAGTGCCGACTTTGACGCCGAAGTGGAACCAGTCTGTCATCTGTTTGCTATCGGGTGCATCTACGCTGAATATGATTGATGCTTTGATTATTTAATTGGTAGCACCCGATTACCCTAAAAGATCCAGAACCTCTCTACCTTGCTCTTGCAAACTTGATTCACTGTAAAAATCATTTTGTTAGAAAATATTTTCACTGTGTATCCATGGTGTTTGAGCATGCTTAATTAACTATTCACATGGGGGAATCTCTTGTCCTTTGATGTTTTGTGAAGACTGGTAATTAAAAGGTCTGCCACCACCTTCATGATGGTAAGTTAGCAGTTTAGCTCCTTTGTCAATGCTCTCATCGACTTCGTTGGATCCACATTGGTAGGATCCTTGAGTTGGTTTATGAAGAATTGTGTTCTTTTCTTCTAGTTCGAACTTATTTTTTGATGTTCCCCTTTATTTAAATTCGACGGCTCAATGTCCTGGAAATGGACGCCAACCTTGATTGAAATAGTTTTATTATGTACATGGGCGCAGAACACATTCAAGACACGCAGTCTCTTTGTCTCCTCCATTATGAACAAGTTTCACAATCAAAAATATGACAAAGCAAATATGTAATCATTTATCCATCCAAACTGATGTACAGTGAAAATTTATTATATTGAAGCAAACTGAGTTACAGTGCCATACAGCCAATAGAGCAAGTAGCCATCCACAGCCATTTCAAATAATAATTTTGTATGTAAATGTTATACAAAAATAGTTTGTTTATATTTTACACATATCCAAGTCTCAAATAGTAAGTCATAAAAAGAGTTCAGAAGATATTTTAGTTCAAGTTCTTAGACATTACGAAATTAAATAAATCAAATGTATGTTTGGCTAAATATTACCCACATAAAAATGAATATTACCTTGGATTTCTGCGGTTCGGGTTTTGATCAAGCAAATATTTGCATGGATACCCTTTGATAATATATGCTCCATCATAAAAAACCAATCAGAAGAGAAAGGATAATTAAAAGTCCCCTTTTTATTCATGCAGCCGCTTTTGGTATGGTAATCAATAAGGTTATTAAATGGCCACTCCTGGTATTGCCTGATTGACCATAAATTACGGCCATGAAATAATCTGTAAATTTAATGAATAATACCTCCAAACACACACATTGGTTTGTAATCAATTTGACCATTGTTATGAGGGATATGGGTGTTATTGTTGCCCAATATTGAATTGATTAATTAGACGCTGCAACTAAGGACATATTGCACTTATGAAAGATGAGAATACAATAATCTTAGGAGTAATAAATGAATATACTTACGATAGTTTGGAATAAGAAATAATCAAGAAGTAATTTGTTGCAATCTAAAGCAATTACTTATTCAATCATAAATGCTTGGGCACTTTTTGCAAAGAGGTAGACCACAAACGAATACATCCGATCCGAGGAACTCAGAGCCAAATGCTCTCAGTGGCGGCGAGATATGGAGCGCTTTCGCTACGGATACCGTCAGTTCTGGAAAACTCTTGTAGCCTCGCTGCGAAATAAATAAATTACTTCATATCAAAGTCGAAGAATCTTTTAAAAGTACCATAGCATTTATGATTGTATAAGTAATCGCTTTAGAAGCATCTGATCGGGTGTTTTGCTCTTTCGGAAAACCAAACAATAAGACATCTTTCAAAATGTTATTGGGATATTTTTATTGGCAAAAAAAGTTTGAATGCAATATTGTCTTTAAAAAAATTCGTATACATATTGTTTTGGTGACTTTAAAACATTGTTTGTAGTCTTTATAAACGAGTAGTCTGGATAGATTACTCTCAAATATATCTCGTACAAAAAAGATTAAGCTTTTTTTTCAATTTTTATTACTTACTTTAGGCTTTAAACTGAACCTATAATATTAAGAATAACCCTCAAGGTAACTTTGATATTGAAGCGTTCAACTATTGACCAAAGATGTACGATCTTATTTTTTGGGTCCATAAGAGATACTTTACATATACACGGAAACTTAGTTTAAAAAATTCATTTGTTGGGTGATTGGCTATACTTTCACTTTAACTTTTTTGTGTTTTATATTTATTCCTGCTTTAAATTATACCAAATGTTAGAAACTTCTATTTGTATAAATATATAGATTAAAAAGTTAGTACTATGATTTTGTTATGTTGTACTATAAGTTTTGAACAAAATAAACGTTCTGGAGATTTTTCCTTCTATCATCGACGATTATACCATTGAACATTAAAATGTCTAACCTAAGTGTACTTGATTTCTTATTGTTAGGGCGTATAGTTTTAATGTTCAGATAAGTTTTAAGATTATAGTTATATAAAATTTCTTCACATTAAATATATAATATTAGGAAACGACCGGGTACCTGGCTTTTTTTAGTGTCCCGGCCCGGTGTCTAAAAATCACTGGGCTGGGACTTTCGTTCGTTCTTCATTCTGAAAGTGTCGACTTTTTTTAACGAATTTTTAAATTCTAGGTAATTATTTCTTTAAAAAATGTCGCCACTTTCTTCGAGAATGTTTTTTATGTTTTTATGAAAAAAAATTCTAAAAAATGTCGTCGCTTTGAGAATGACGAAGGAACGAAAATAGGTATATGGAAGTCCCGGCCCGGCTTGGCAAATTTAAGTCCTGGTCGTTTCCTGATATATATACGATATAATAAATGGATACTCAACTAATAAGAAACATACCCAACTAGAGGATGTCATTAATGTAGTTAAAAGGACTGCCCCGCGAGGTAAACAATGTTATAAAATAATCATTGTAAAAAGAATACAATGAAATCGAAGAAGGGAAATCCTACAATAAATACCAGTGATGTCAGGATATGTTAATTCTTCAGAAGAAAAAAAAATAATGTTTATTTCATTTATGTCACAGTTTCTTTGGCAACATTTCCTTTGAATTACTCAATAGACTTAAGGATTTAACTCTGTTCAATGGATACTACTACTAATTCCTTCCTTTAATTCTTTGTTTCATCAGTTGCTGACTACTACATTCCTCTTCCCCTCCTCTTATTCAGCGTCTACAGTCATTATATAGGTCCGTGATATCAACACATCCCTCTTTACCGTCTATATAAATGGTGTCAAACTTAATCCATGGGTTCAGCTCTTTCACCACGACATAATCTATTCATCAAGGAAGAAGAAGAGCTATAAGGATAGGGAATACTCCAAATTCTTCCTACCTCACAATATGCGTCAATCCTTAAAGGTTACGTTCTAGCCATTTTATTCATGATGACTGAAAAGGAATTCTTCTTTTATTCCTTGTCGCCGTCTTATATGGTCTTGGGTCCTAATCCCAGCACTTCTTAATCACTGTCATGTCAATTACAAAGTCAGTCAGTAGTAGAATAAGAAATGCCATTTATTTCTTGTCAAACATTTTTGGAATAATGTTCCTAGGATCTTATGGAGATAACATGTTTTGGCAACAAAAGGGGTGGCTTTAAGCTTTATGAGACATCCATCATAGTATGATATATCTTGAAAATGAAACGATATGACCAATGATTATATGACGAAGAATTTGTTAGATAGACAACAAGAGTGAACAATTAAAAAGCAGGTTTCATTATGAGATAAAAGCACACTTCAACGACGGCTGTTGAGGCGTAGACATCAATTACTCAGAGATAAGTTTGCTTTACTCGTAGATAAGCCCCACCACACCAGAAATTAATCTGGTATCAGCCGGTAGAGGTCACCCTAAGAGCAACTAGCTTTATTATTAAATAATTGATATTTGCCACAGAGAACGGTTGTTCTTAACCACACAAGTTGTCCCTTCTCATGTTCCTCTTTCAATGACGTCATTGGCGAATCCTTTGAATGGACTCCTCAAATATCACCTATGAAAAGAGCAATGCTCAATCCCAGGGAAAATAAGTAAGGTGTATATTTTATTCAATTATATGTATATATACTTGAATCCCCTAAACTAACTCTGGGGACTTTTAAGAAAAGTAAAGTTGAGGTACATACTGGTGGAAATCATATCATGGTTAAATTCTAAGACATACCGTAAGTGAATCCCTATATATAACAGTATTCACTGTGAGGTCGACTAAATTATGTGATTTCATTTCATTTCTTGTTTTCACAAAAACAGTTTAGGTAGACATAGAGTTTTAGTCAATATAGTATCCTTTGTGACGGTACATCTCTGGAGGCGAGGTCAAAATGTTGTACAAAGGTACTTGGTGGACGTTGAAGCCATGATTTCCCATGATGGCTAGCTTGACAATTCTCAGCATTGATTATACGCCTAGATACTCTATTTCTTTACACGTTTACTAAAGTTTTTGTTTAAATTTTTGCTGAGCAACGCTTCAATATCTTTTAATACGACAAATCCCTTGCTGGACAATTTGCGGTGTCACTTGGAGATTATGTCATAAGCAATATCATGTGAGGAGCCACATTGTATTAATCTGAGAAGAATTGGAATACGAGATCTGGTCAATAATTCCGTGACTTTTGAAATGAAACAATTTTTTTATTGATAAAAGCAATTTTATTTTTAATCATAGTCTTCTTTGCGTCTATACACTTCGTCCAACGTTTCATCAATTGTGTATCCCTTTCCAAAAAATAAGGTTAATCGAGGTCCTCAAAATATGTCTTTGATTGTTAGATGATTACATCGTTGGAATAAAATATCTTTTTGCCAAGCCATTTTTAAGATTCGGAAACAAAAATTAGTCACTCGGGACTAAATCCGTAGAATACGGCGGATCAGGGAGCAATTCAAGCGTAAATCGTAAAACTTTGCCATGGAAACAACACACGTATGAACTTTTGCATTGACTTGACGAAAAAACCCTTTTTTCTTTGCTAAATGCGGTCGTTTTTTCTTTAAATCTCCATTAAATCGGTCCAATAAGTTGGTATAATATTCGCCATTGATTGTTCTTCTGAAGGTAATCTATGTGGATTACACTGCGTGCATTCCAGAAAACAGTAGCCATGACTTCGTTGGCTGACAACCCCATTTTGGCCTTCTTCGGCACCGATTCACCCTGCAAAACCACTGTTTTGACTGCTGCTTGGTCTCTGGCGTGTTATGGTGTATCCAATCGGCGGTAAAATGCGTCCTTATTGCGGCTGAACAACGCCAAACTTTCCATCGAAGTTGTCACACGATTGTGTTTATGATCGATTCTAAGCTAACGCGGCACTCATCTTGCAGATAGTTTTTTTCATACCCAAATGATCTTTCAAAAACGAAACCACTGACCCATGTGATAAGTCTATGGCTTCCACAATCTCCCACACTTTTAATCTCCGATCGGCCAAAACCATATAGTGATATTTCTTAATTGTTTCGAGTGTAATGACTTCGACTGGGCATCGATCGTGCTTGTACGACCGCAACGAAATTATATAAGCCTCTTTTTTGCCATTGATATCGATGGTGCAGAGTCCCCATAGTATTTATCAAGCTTAGCCTTTGTTTCAGTGATGGTTTTTGTCCGCAAAAAATAATGCTTGATGAGTACATGAAATTCACTTTTCTCCATTTTCTCCACAACTCACGAAATCGTTTTTCTTTAAAGACTGCCAAACAAAACCTTCAACAGGAGTCAGCTGATAGATACTTGTTGACAGGAGCAATGTTGGCAACTTGATTATAAGGCGGTAAATTCAAAAAGTCACGGCCTTATTGACCAGACCTTGTACTTTGTGGTGATTCTTCAAACGAACACACTTAAGGCAATGAAGCTTTCATTGCTCTGGAAAGAACATTCAATGTTGTGATTGCCTCTTTTATAAAAGTACGACCAAAATAGTTATTTGAGAAAGACAGAAAAAATATGTAGAGAGGAATATAAAGAAACTAAACATAATAAAATTCCTAGTGCGATTAAATACGTCTATGCAATAATTTTTTGTACTGAACATGCTTTAACTAACGCAAATTATAAAGATACTTGTTAAAAGTTATTACTTATTTTCGTACAAAGTTTCCATACAAAATATATATATAACTTGAGTTAAACACCTATAAATATAATTATGTGGCAATATGATGTCAATTTGTAAAAATACCATAGATAGATCTCTACCAATTGATACCAGATTAGGTTCTGGCGTATTGATGCTTACAACACATGTCATACATAAGGAGTATTTCTAGAAATGACATTAAATTACAAATATATAATTTAAATTGTCAGCTGTTAACAAACAAACTAATTTTATTTAATATAATATTTTTAAACTTAAAGACATCTGCATCTCAAAGTATGAACCCTACAACACAAAAGATCTCCAACAAAAAACACAAAGCCAACAAAAAAAGATAATATGATATCTATTCTATCATACAACGTCAACTCAATAGCTTCTACTCATAGAACAAACAAAACTATCCAATACTTAAAATTGATAGGCTTTCCAGATGTGGCAGTCCTTGTGGACACACGCCTGGTCAATCCCCAAATTATTCTCGACATTATACCCTCCTCTCACATTTCTTTCGCGTCGAATGGTCAAACAAACAAAAACACATCCTTCTAGAGGGGTAACAATAATTGTTAATAAATCATTAAACCCTTCATTGATAAGCACTGACGAAAGTGGAAACTATGTGATTATCGACATTGATCTCCTAAATACTAAAGCCAGGCTATATGGTATATATGGACCTAATAGGGACGTAGATCGTTTCTACACGAATATTGTCAGCCACGACCCTTCCCACCTAGAAACAATCGTTGTAGGAGATCTGAATATCACACGTGATCCCAAACGAGACTGTAACAATTACCCAGGTTCTAGAAACAAAAAAAATGGTCTGAATCTCGAAAAAGTAATTTCTAAGTACTTACTCGAAGACAGTGGTCTTATATTTCAACCGGAAAATCCTTTAATGACCTTTAAAGGCTCCGCAAAAGACAGCAAGACTTTCGAAAGTAGACTGGACTATATATTAGTGTCTTCTAAAATTGCTACTCGTCTTTCTGATTTTGATAAATTCCCCCGCTCATATCTGACCATTGCCCAATAGTAGCGAGATTCCATACCGCTAAAAATCAACATGCATCCTATTGGAAGCTAAACATAAGCCATCTTAAATGTCAAGAAACACGTAAAAAAAAATAAGTACAATAACGAGCCTCACTCATAAAATGAACATTGGAATCTACTCGCCTTCCTTCACTCTTGAAAAAATAGAATCTTCGTCCAGGGGGATCTTCCTAAAAGCGGGATCTGATAAAGCTAAAGAACGAAGGGAAAAAAATGAAAAAAATAAAATTAATGGCACATTCTTCGGAAGACCCGTCAGATATAAATGACCAAATCAATAAAATGATTGATTATGAAAATAAGGGCACTCTTATTCGACTGAAGTCAGCCTTAGCGGAGGATAATATAATGGGGAAGTCCTCTTTCAAGCATTTGGAGGGATATATAAGCAATATGGGTAAACTAAAAGCACTACGAAACAAAGAGGGCATAATATCGAGTGACCTAGAGTTTATAAGAAACGAAGCTTCAACTTTTTTTGGAAGCCTGTATTCCTGTCAGGACTGCCAAAAATTCAGAAGATGTTCTTTCTGTAAATTGTGGAGAGACATGAGGCTTAATTACTCCTCGGAGCTTCAGGTTGGATTGTCCCAATTATCTCCTCATAATCCCGACGAAAAGGAACCCATAAATCCGATCACGGAACAAGAAATTATGGACTTTATAAACAATTATAAAAAGAAATATAAATCTCCGGGTCCTTCTGGCCTTCCATTCGAGTTTTATGAATCCTTTGCTCCACAACTTGCACCTGTCTTGCGTCTAGTATTCAAAGAGATTTTCCAATGTGGCACAGTTCCTTCCTTCATGAATGAAGGTTACATAAAATTAATTCATAAAAAGGGGAAAAACCAACATATAATCACAAACTACAGGCCAATCGCATTACTCAATACCTCTTTTAAGATCCTTACAGGTATATTGAACAAGAGGCTCATGCACTATGTCCCTGCGATTATAAACAAATCTCAAAAAGGCTTCATGAAGGGTAAAATGGCTGACGATATCCCACGTAACATACAGGACGCAATTACTGTCTCAAAAAAAGAAGATTTGGATTTCTCAGTAGTGCTGGTTGATTTTCAAAAAGCATTTGACTCAATATCGCATAAATTTATTGTAAGTCAGCTTGATAATAGTAATATCCCAAAGGATTTGACGCATAAAATTGCTTGCACTCTGAGGCAAGCCTCTTGTAAAATCGACATACCTGGTAAAAACCCAAGCTTCAGTATTGAAAAAGGAGTCCGGCAAGGGGACATTCTCGCGCCAACTTTATTCATTCTAGCCATCAATGTACTGTGTGAAGAAATTATTTCAAATAAAAGCATCATAGGACTACACACAGAAAAAAATGACCTTAAATGTCAACTTTATGCAGATGACCTGACTTTATTCTTAACAGGGAGCACAACAGTTCAACAAAAATCCATCAACGAGCTCTTTAGGGTTCTTGAAGTTTTCGAAGCCGTTCCGGGCTCTCCATAAATGTAAATAAAACCGTCGTCGTCTCATCTATAGCATCCTTTCTAAACCAATGTTCCCAGAATTGAAAGTCCAGAAGTCGGCTCGTCTTCTGGGTATCCACATCGCCCATAAGGAAAACGAAACCGTCCTAGAAAATGAAAAAAACATCATTAATAGCATTGAAAAGGCAGTTTCCTTTTATAAAAAACTGAATCTTAATCTTTTGGACAAAGTCAACGTATGGAATAAAAAGATTATTCCGCGATTAGTTCACTTACTCAGATATGTCCCTTACTCGGCTCCTGTCAAATCCTCAATTGACTACACACGAAGAGGTTTCCTATGGAACTCAAAACGACCATACATATCGGACATCAGACTTCACACTCGAGTTCACGACTGGGGGTTGGGCCTCGTTGATCTCGAATCATTTTGGAAGTCCTTGAACCTTTCTTGGCTGAGGAGACTGAGGACGAGTGAAGAATTCTGGGCTGTTAATATTAAAAGAAAATTTGCAGTTAAAAAAAGGTGTCTGTTCGAGCAACGAATCTTTATGGGCCCCGATGAACTATTTAGAATTGTGAAGAGCATTGATGTGTCATGGGCTAATATGGTATTATCGTGGGAGTCCGCCATGAGTGGAGTATTCGATTTATTAAAGGAGCATGAACCACTGAACTTTAATAAAATCATAGGAAGTACTGAGGAATTTTCAAGTATGATAATCTCACATCAAGGGGCCAAGTCTCGCAGCTACGGGGAATATATAGCCCACAAACTTTTTTACTGGCATCAAAAATTTTACAAAAAGATTCACATTCCGTCCCCCTATATGGCCCATTTACACCCTTTTATATTGCACTGGAGGCACTCCCCAAAATAGAATTAAAAAGTAGCATAAACGTATACCTGAAAGCACATGACGCCAGGACCCTTGTGAAAAAAAGAATGGTAAGACTCGCTGTAGAGGACCAAGGTCTTCTCGACTGTGGATGGAAGACAGTAGGAAAAATCCATTCACCAATTCTAGTCAAAAATGGTTGAGGTATCGGCTTGCTACGTCAAGCCTTTTCACTAATAAATCGAAGGAAAAAGTTGAGGAGCAGCTCTGCTCTTTTTGTAATGACAACACGGAGACCTCGGGGCATCTTTTTCTACGAGTGCAGCACGGTGATGCCGATTAGGAAAATAGTGGAACCTTTGTTGCTGGGGGAGTTTGGTATTTTCCTGAAGAAGAAAGATTGGCTGCTTGCAGTTCATCGGAGAGTAAATGCGCTTTCCAAGCGACGCCGTCCTCACCAAAGTCATCGGTATGATTTACGACGCAAGAAGCAGGAACCGCCCCCATCCCACGCATATGGCTTCAATCATTTACAGAGAGGTTGGAAGCCCTCTCCAAGTCCGCGTTCCAAAGTGAGCTTTATCTTACTACTTTTATTTTTTACATATTCCCCTCCTCCCCTCATCTATTATGTTCGTATATAATAGACCCAAGGGTACCTATGAACAATAAGCTACGGTAAGGTAGGTTTTGTGACCCAGACCTTCTCCGCATTAACATAACGAAGCTCCGCTTGTTATTATTTATTATGTTATTGTTATTTTTATTCTTCACGAAGCCTACCTTACCTTACCGTAGCTTATTGTTCATAGGTACCCTTATTGGTCCATTATATACGAATATACTCCTTTATATATGAACGAAAAAGTACTCAAAATGGGCTCAGTTTATAAAATAAAACTAACCAAATGTGCTCATTAATGCGCAAAAAAGCTATTTTGACTGATAAGCTGGGCACAAAAGTCAGTAGTTTCCTTTAAAAATGCATTTTATACAAAAGTGTCGTTAAGGAAAAATTCCTACAATCAATAATTTCCAACAAAACAAATGCTTTATCAGATTTTCTTTGTGCATAAGTTTTATATATAAATATTCCTAAAACCAATATATATATTTAAAGATTGATAGAGAGATTGATAGATAGATAGATAGAATCGTTCTCCAGTGACGTCATTGAGTAGTTATACTGCTAGGATTACATGTTTGTTTTTGTATTGCCCAGACCTTATTATACATACCTTGGCTGGTATGAGCATGAGAGAGGAAAATAAGCTTCAAACCATGCAGGGGTGCCACCATGCAGGGGTGCCACCATGCAATGAGATTGTTGATACATATGATAAGACATAAAAAGTATCGAATTCTTATAAATAAAGTATTATTTACAATAATCCTACGATATATATTTCAACAATCTCTGTATACAAATATGTTTGTATAATTTTGAGTCAAGTAATTATAAAACACAGCATAAATTTCATAGAGTAAATTTGTATTGGTTATGTTCTCATATGAATATCTTAATAAAGGGCTAAAATAGATGTATATGTAATTTTTAAAGTGAAACAATCTCAACGAGGAACATATTTACCTTGATAGTAGTTCATTTTATTATTGCGTTGTTCACTCTTTAGATACTTTTAAGTAAATACATACTCTTCATTTTTTTTTTGGCATTATAAATGTATTTCATACAAGGGGGCTTTAGTAAATGAACAAACATAAATGTACCCATTTGGGCCTCACTTGATATACTTAATTTATTATAAAAAGATAATTTCCTCTCAAGAAGGTATCATCATCATAAAATCAATACATATTCATAAAAAGTATGATTGAATCGATTATAAGTATAAACATTACTGACAAGTACCTAATCAAGTTGTTAACAATCGAAAAATTAGATTTGGTTTGTAAAAAGAGGTAAAAAAAACTTATGATTTATACTAAAAGAGTACTTCGAATAAGACGGATTTTAAAAGGTAGTCATTTTTTATTTATACATCTCGTATGTTCATTTTAATTACTCTTGAATAAATGTCTAACAGTTACATCAAATACATAATATTATAAATTGCATAGTATATTTGGTCGTATTAAGAATAATAATTAACCCATTTCCTCCTACAAGGACATGCACCTATGTCCTCAAGATGCATCCTATTGACTATCGAATTAGTCATTGTATAAGCTTCAACTGATAACATTTTTTGGACCTATATGACTATATATGATACATCTGCAGAGGTTTTTTCAGACTTATGTTTATATCTACAAATTGAGGCGATTCAGAATTTAGTTAGTGGCCTGCCATTAGATAAGACGAAGGAGAAGAATATTCTTGTCCTTTAGGATATTCTCTCGCCTATCAATAGTCTAGACACACAGCCCGGGGATCCTCTAACGGCGGAAGTGTTGAACTGCAAGCAGGCCCTGGAGTTAGCAATTGCTACATTACCATTGGGTGGGTGCGAGGTCGTAATGACACCACTGGAAATGAATATGCAGATGTTCTAGCAAAAGCAGGTGCCCATACGGGCATTGCAGTTTCAGTGCCAACGTCAATTGGTCAAGCCAAGGGTGCTCTAAGGGAGGCATCCATGTCTAACATATGTGGAAGGCCAATTGGCTTAAGATGGCTTCCTGCAGGCAAACAAATTATTTCATTTTCGAGCCCTATCTTGGGAAGAGAATTTACCATTATGGAAGGGCTTCTATGACCCGAATTGTCTCCATGGCCAGTGGCCACATTAACTTAAATGGACATCTTCACCGAATGGGAAGGTCGAAAACTCCAACTCTGCGAGGAGGAAGATGAAACTCCAATTCATCTAATCTACGATTGTCCACAGACATGGATTGGAATGGACAAACTTGCATTGGAAACCAGATAGAGGAAGCAGACGCTGGAGGAATTCTTTAAAATAGGTATTATTATGTTTTGTCCAAATTTATTTGTTTCAAAATAAAATTAGTAGTTCCTTGACAGTTCACGACCGCCTGATACCGCATTAAGTTCCGGTGTGGTGTGGCTGATCTATGACCTAAACAATCTACAAACGTTTTGTTTACAAATTTTCTATTAATCGTCAAATTATGACTTTTTGTCTGAGTTCAGACCGTGAAAATCTTTGTCTGAGGAAGAGATATCTCCCTGTGTTGCCTCCACCGTGAGGAGGTTCAAAGGTGCAGTGAAGGCCAAAGGAGGGTATGTGGAAATTTAATGAAATAAATTTGGTAAATTACGCATTTTGCTATCATTTTTGTTTTAAAATTATTTGTGTAAAATTAAATACAAAGATTGTAGTTTGTAATATGTGAGTCGCAATTTAAGTGAATCACCCTGTAGATCAGAAGTAGTTTTAAATTTAAGTTTAAAAAAGTCCCCCCTCAACATTAATTGCTTTTCTCTAAAAATGAAGATCGAAAGTTAGATGACTTTCGTATTTTTTAATATGTGTAAGCTCACTTTGGCTTCTCTTTGTTTACATGTCTGCAATTTTAGGGAAAATTCAATTACGTGAATGATTACCATGTCACCTTATCATTAAAATATTTATTAATTGAAAAGAGGATACAAAAATAGGTTATCATTAAGACGTAATACAAAATACAATATCAATTTATAAAATAAAATATCAAAAGAACAAAAAATATAAAACTCAATTTAGAGGAGAATTTCTAATGTTTCTTTTAATTTTTTGGCAAAAATCTGAAGCTCAGCTTTAAATTCCTATCATTGACAATGTTTTTAAGGAGTTTAAAATTACTCTGGAATTTAAGAACTGAAATACACTGAAAAAAAAAATGTCAACTGTGGGAGATATTAAGTTCTCTAATAAACTCTTTACATATTGTTTGTGTTTCGTAGTTTAAGAGTGTAAAATTCATTTTGATGTGCCACGGCACGGCAATAAAAAGTTAGTAGGTGATCTAATAGAAGGATAATAAAAAGGACCATCCAAAAAACATAAATATTTCCCTAAGTCGTGAATATTAAAAATACTAACACCAAGAGCCTTGTCTTCCACTGGAGGGATAAGGTTACGAAAAAAAAGCTTTTTGAATTTGCATAATGATATCTACTACGGAGTCACTTCTAAAAATTGGAAAGACCTTCCAAATTATTATCTAAGCTTCTTCCCACTCTGCAGACACACAAGAAATATAATCGTTAGTTAAAATTGTCCCCATCACAAGTCTATGAAAAAGTGGCTTAGAGGTGGGACGTCTTTTTCACTCCTTTGGAGGCTTAGCAGACATACCGGCGAAGATCTTTATAATTTTTTTGGAATTATACAAGACAATAAAGCGATCCCATCCCAAGAAGACAGTGGGGTCTTTTAATAGCTTCTATGTAAGACCTATGCAAAAGTTTACCAAGTCATTTTTCTTCCTCAGTAATATATTTTTCAGCAAACGTTGGAGCACCAAAGGAATAACTTGAAAATGTACAGGTAGATCCTCTCCTGTAAATTCCAGTTCCTTCACATAATTTTTTTTTTCTTGGCCAACAGGCGTAACTATATTTCATAGTGAGACAAAAATTTCAATTAAAAAAAGACAACAAAATATACAAGTACAACAATAAAAAAATACATTGCAGAATACTAGTAAAAATAATTAAAAGGATTGTAAAACTTTGGTATATAACTTAAAAATAGGTAAAATCGTTGCTACGTCAGGGTCCTCCGACGATCTCTTCGCATATATAATTTGTTGTACTTTTGTGATGATGGCGTTGACTTTGGATTCTTCTTCTCCGCGGTAGGAGGCTAAAAAGTCTTCCCTTCCGATCTCTACTCCGAATTTCTCCTTGAGAGTTTCTGAGACAGAGTTAAGGATCTCTCGGAGCGAAGTGCAACTCCAAAAAATGTGATCTGTCGTTTCGGGGCCTTCCTTGCAAAAGCGACACATACTCCTCTGCCCTTGGAAGAACTTGTCTCTCACCTCCAGAGTTCCCGAAAGGAGACGGTATTTCAACCATTTTTCCGGAGCGGAAAGATACGTGTTTTTAACCGCTTTGACACTATCTTGTGCCTCTCTTTGGATACTTCTTCTATTTAAGTAATTTTTAAATGGGCTCATTGCATCTGTTGTAAAGCTTTTTCTTATGTCAGCCGTAGAAGCAGTTGATACTTTCATTTTGAATGGTATTAAGGGTCTCTGGATAATTTTATTTTGCCGAGGATCGTTTTAAATCTGTTATCCGCCATCTTGTCGATAAGTGAGGGTGACCAACACAGATCAGCTGCTATGTCGCCAGATACTGTGTGTATATCAGGGAGACAAATACGCTGGGTTACAGGAATTTCCCATCCCAAGGAAAGTTCATACTTTGCTGCAACTTCTTTGGATGCCTCGCATATTTTATTCATCCTAGGTGAGTAAAGGGAAAGACATTTAAGGACCTTTTTAAAACTTGCACATGGATACTCGTTGGGAAAAAAATCCTTTTCTTTTAGAAATTTCTCCAAAATTAGGACCCAGGGTTCCCGTGACAACCATATTTTCCTTATCCAATAAAAGTTTTGAACTTTCCACATTCGAGACTCACAAATTACAGACAGGCCACCCCTGTTAAGATTGGTATGTAGTCTGTTATAAGAAATGTTTCTTTTTTTCTTCAACTCAAGTAGTGAGTTTTTCAGTTCGGATATTTCTTTGCAGGCTTCCCTATCGTAAGGGGTTATCCGAAACAGGTGAATCACAGTCGGAATTATGTATGTGTTCCACATGCACAGATTCAAGCTCCCAAAGAATTGACACGAGCGAGTTACCTTTTTGACTATTTGCTCAGTATTCTTCTGTTGAGCATTTCTCCCAATCCATGATCCTAGTAGTCTTATGCTTTCAGATTCTCGGAAGCTCGGCCAACCTTTTGCAATTAGTCCATTGTATTTGCTGATAAACTCGGTTTTTGCTTCATTGATTTTTAAGCCGGAGGTCAGTGAAAATCTTTTTAGTAGGAGCATTGTTCTTTGTACAGACTTTATTGTTTCTAAAAGGCTTCCATTCAAGACTAACGTGAGGTCGTCTGCATAGCAGAGACACTTTGAATGGGACGGTGTCGTTGGCACACCAACAATTTGGCGATCCGATTGAATTTCCTGAAGGAGTTTATCGATTCCTATGTTGAAAAGTATAGATGCCACAGGATCACCCTGCTTAACTCCTCTTCTTACAGAAAAGGAGGCTGCTACTGTTCCATAATTGATGGTTGTTTTGGAGCCAGCGAGAATGACGCCGACCATCCTTATTACAAAGTCCCCGAACCCCTTCCGAAACAAAGTCTGAATTATATATTGATGAGATAATGAATCGAACGCCTTAGCAAAATCAATCGCAACTATAGATGAGTTATTGTAGGTTTCAGTAATTGTTTGTACTGTAAAAGGCACAATATCCATTATTTTATCTTTTTGGAAGCCGTATTGACAAGGATGTAGGTACGGGCTTGATATTTTTCTTATCCTATTTGCAAGAATATAGCAGAATATCTTATAAATGCAATTCTGCATCGTTAAGGGCCGATAATTGTCCAGGTATCCTGTATCCTTGTTCTTTTTTGGTATAAGTACCATGCGTCCCTCAGAAGCGAAACTAGGAAAATATCCCACTGCCATCACTTTTTCGTAAAATATTAACAATATTGGGGAGAGAAGATCTTCATATTTTTTGTAAAATTCAAACGTGAATCCAGAAGGGCCAGGTGACTTATTCAGTTTGGCGTTCTTTTGAATAGCAAGTTTTATCTCGTTTCTTGTCAGATGCGTTTCAGTGGTGGTTTTGTCTTCTTCTGATATTCTGTAGGCCTCATCCGGCTGGCACCGAAGAGCTTCACAGAAGGTAGCTGAATTGTACATACACCTATTACACTTTTTATCTACCTGGCAGTCGTAACAAGAGTATATTTTAGAGTAAAAACTTTTGATTTTACTACATATGAAGTTTGGTTCATCACACAACACGCCATTGCTATCGAAAAGTTTGATGTGCTTAGATTTATCTTTGGCGTTTCCTTGACGTTCAAGTTGTAATCTTGAATGCGAGAGGTCGTTTATTTCGCTCAATTTTGCCTGAAATCTGTATCTCAGATCACTTTCTCTGTAAAGGTTATCCAGCTTCGCTTTTTTTTCGTCATGTGTATGTGAACTTCTAGATATTGATTCGATTTTATTTATTTGCTTTTTTCTGTTAAAGGCTATTTTTGCTCCTTCACCCCTGCAAAATGTTTTAATTCTTGCAAGCATATACTCGACGAGTAAAAAAATATCCTGCTCCGCTCGCAGGTTGTGTGATGCTTCCTGGATGATGCTTTCAATTTTCTTGTTTATTTCAGGCTCTTTCAATAGCCTTGAATTTAGGATCCATTGTTTTTTGTTTCGGACTTCTTTTTCGAGGGGGTCTAAATCCATGTGAATAGCTTTGTGATCCGATAGCTTTGAATCAATGACGTTATACTTCTTGATAGCCTCCTGTAGGAATCCCTTGATTAGAAATAAATCAATTCGGGAAGAGACTGGTCTATGATTTTTTTCAGTGGAGAAAAATGTATGTTGTAGATCGTTGGCTTCACAGGCCACATCCTTAAAGCGAAAAGAAGAAATTATCGACGATAATATCTTTGTGGCTCGGGGATGGGAATTATCTGCTGTACTTGAAGTATCCCTGTAGAGTTTCAATTTGATGTTGAAGTCACCAGCAATTATTGTAGGTCTGTGTGTTATACAGGGAAGGAGTTTACTCTTAAAGAAGTTCGGATCATCCGTGTTCGGCCCATAAAGCCCAATAACATCAAAACTTGTGCCTTTGAAGTTGCATTGTATTTTGATCAAATTTCCCTCGACACAACGAAATATTAGACTAGGGTTTAAGTTTGATCTTACTAATATCGTCACTCCACGCTTTGGGTTCGTATTGGCGTTGTTAAAAGAAGAAAAACACATATAACCAGGGGGAATTGTAAAGTGGCTCTCTAAATTGCACCTCGTGTCACTAAGTATTACTATATGAGGTAGGTCAGCGAACTTGAGGAACCGATTTACACTGTACTTTCTATTAATGCTTTGCATGGAATTTACGTTTAATGCTATTATTGAAAGAGTCATTCTTTTTTGTGTAGCTTGGGTGAGGAGGTTCCAGGGGAGGACAAGGAGCTTGACAAATTTCTTTTTGTTCCTTCACATAATGATATTCTTGTTGATATGAGCATTTAGACCCCACCAATTTTTTGATGTTATACTCTGCCCCTCCCAAACATTCCATGAATTTTATATTACTTCTACAAAGACATTCGTGATGGGTTCGGAACCCCAATATGCCATAGTTGTGATCGGGCAAACCCGTAATCCCATTAGCAGTAGGTTTGGAACCCCAATATGCCATAGAAGTGATCGGTCGAAACAGTGGGGACATTGGCGGTAGGATAGTAATCCCAATATGTCGTAGTTGTGATCAGCCGAGCCCTAGAGCCCATTGGCGGTGGAATTGAAATCCAAATATGTCATATTCGTGATTGATTTTTTCCCGTTCCTTGCATATCAAGTAAGGGCTGGGTAGAATCCCCATTGCTTGTTGAGCTTGCAATGTTCATTCTATCATAATGTATTTTATATAGGGAATTGTGGGCAATTTTCTTGTAGATAATTCCTGTAGGCAATGTTCCATTCACTATATATATATATACTCGTATATATATATATATTGTATACTTGTGGCAAAACTGTTGGCTATATGTTGATGCAATATATTAATATATATTATATTATTAATGCTTCACTTATTGTTATTGACGTTCCTTTTCATATTAATATTTCTATTTAGTTGCTTGTTCTCCTTAGTGCCTATAAGGTATAATAATGTTCATGACTCTCTTGACCCGCCTTCACTTATTGACGAGTATGGGATATATACTTATTACTCCTTCTCTGTAGCAGATATACAAGAATATATATAATATATATATATATATATATATTTCTATAGAATGGCATACATATGGATATGAAAAATATTATAGTGTCTATATTAGTATTTTTTTAACCAAAACTGTATTTTTGCATGTATCAACTATATGATGTATTTTTGTGTTTTTTAATGTCTCATATGTTAAAGCATACCTTTTTTCCTTGAAAGTTATTTGAATAATGGTGATAATAAAGGGACAATCTTTCAAACAATTACTATCGAAAAAGTTATACTTTACAAATAAGAGTTTTTATAAAAATGTTGAAGCAAAATGTTTCAAATTAAGCGAAATAATGTGTTCAGTTATGAGTCATTTCATTATGAAAGAAATGATTCTGAGCATTGAAGCTTTTTTAATGCGAAATATTGATAAGTGGTTTTGGTGATTTATTAAATTTATTTTATATATTGTTCAAGTTTTTAATACAGTTACTTTGAAGTGATACTCCACAGTGACAATCAAACCGTTGTTTACTTGAAATAAATTATCCATTCTAACTAATCTATTTGATTTTTTACGGTATAATATTCTTGCTTTTTCAATAATTCAAGTTGACCAACCCTAAAAGTTATAAATGGGTGCCCCTGAGCTTTGACATACCTATTAATAAGCAATCATTCTGCGTTTGTATGTGCCCACAAGTTAGAAAAAAGACATGCATTGTCAATTTGTGTATATAAGCACATGCAATTCGATTTTTAAGACATCATTCATCAGCTAGAAATAGAGTGTGATAGATCAGTAAATATGATCCAAAGGGTAAATAATTTTTCTATCATTATTTTAAGAGCTTAACTCTAAAATTCATTTTATCTTGTATTAAAGTATATCTGTTTGATCGCATTGATTGGATCCGCCGTTGCCAGCGGTGGACCGAGAGCCCGACAACTCGCCAACGCCAACCGTGATGGTCGATCCCTCCTGAACACCTTCCCCTTCAATTCTGGAGCACGGGGAACTGCACGATCTGCCAATCATGATCATGACCACCATGCAGCTCATGGAGATCATGCCGCCCATGAAGATCATGCCGCCCATGCTGAACACGCCCCTGCCTCTGACAACAGATTGGCCCGTCAAGGAGGTGGAGATGATGTCCCTCTAGACATCGGATCCATTGCCGCTGCCGGAGAGCGTTGTATCGACAAGGTTGTCATGGTTGAGGAGACTGAGTATGATGACCACATCGAGTGCCACCACAGCTACTCCGAGAGATGCCACACCACCTACACCACGGACTTTGACCCCAACAGAGGAGGAGTGTGAAGAGAACTTTAAGAAGAGCTGCTTCATCGAGTACAAAAAGGTTGCTGTTGATGAGACCGTCAAGTGAGTTTTTTACTACGTAAAACATTTCTTAGAATTTAATTTATTACCGTTTATTTGGCCCTTAGGTTCTGTCACACCCCTTGGTTTGCGAAGGTGAGGGACCCGAAGAGTGCAAGACTGTTTACCAGTCCGAGTGTGAGACACGTTACCACGAACACGATGTAGAGGATGACGTTGTCAACTGCGAGACCATCCAAGAAGAGAAGTGCGAGGATGTGACCCAAGGTTACACCACAGAGCAAAAGTGCACCAAGTGGCCCAAGCAAGTTTGTACTTCTGAAAAGAAGAACGTCAAGAAGTACAGCCCCGAGACCGAGTGTAAGAAGGTTCCCCGACAACTCTGCGGACCCTCCGGTTGTGTTCCCCAACCCGGACCCGAGGAGTGCTTCGACAAGAAGGAAACCATCGTTCAAGAGGTTCCCGAGGAACAATGTAACTTGGAACCCCAAAAGGCCTGCAAGCAAGTCACCAAGCTTGTTCCCAGCCTTAAGCCCCGGGAGGAATGCGTTGACATCCCAAGGAGGTCTGCTCCCGATCCAGGAAGAATCCACGAAAGGTCCAAAAGCCTGTGGTCAAGAAATGGTGCTACGTTCCATCTGCTGCATCTGGCTTGACTGCCTAAAGATATTAATTAATTCAAAGGTTATAATCGTGAATATTATAATAAATAAATGAGTTCAGCCTAAATCATTGTCACTTTTAAGGGTCATGTATATAAAAGTAAAGTTTTTAAGCATTTTGACATTGTCTTTGATAATATAGTCAAAGTATACAAATTCCATTTTTTTTTGTAAAATTTGTCAACAATGAGAAGTCTAACAGATATTTTTTATTTTACATTCAAGATCTAAAACTAAATTTACTTTTATATAATTGTCAACCTTACTTATTAATATTTTTCTCTTTTAAAAGGTAAATCATATCAAAGAACTGAGCATTATACATTTCATAAAAAATAAGGATAATTTCGCTAATATTTCATTCTCTTCAACTTTCTGAATTAAACACAACGAATGTCAGTTAAAATTGGACTTTTTATTCTCGAAATCGGACAACTTTCTTTTTGTAAATAAGCATTTTATTGAAAAGGATCATAAAACATTGAAAAAATATTATACAAGTGAAAAAATTATCTGTTTTTCAATGTTCACTAAAGGCTTTGTATGATGTATATCAGAAATACAAGGTCGGCTGATAAGTCCCGAGACTAACACGTAAATGGCACCAGTGAATTTGTTTTCATATGAGTGTCAGCTAGTACCAACCTTCAAACATACATGCATAAATATAACAGCTGTCTGACAACTAGTTTGTGAGATATTGCGTTTTAAGTGAAGCTACTTTTGTTATTGTGAAAAAGTGGAAAATGACGAATTTCGTTTGTTAATAAAACATTATTTTTTTATGGGGAAAAATACCATCGAAACTAAAACTGGCTTGAAGAATGTTATCCGGACTCTGCTTCATCGAAAGCAACCATATGTCGATGGTTTGCTGAATTCAAACGTGGTCGTGTGAGCACGAATGATGATAAACGCAGTGGTCGCCCAAAAGAGGTGGTTACACCAGGAAACATAAAAAAATCCACAAAATGATTTTAAATGACCATGAAATGAAGTTGATCCAGATAGCTGATAATCTGAAGATATCGAAAGAGCGCGTTGGACATATCGTGCATGAATATTTGGACATGCGAAAGCTCTGTGCAAAGTGGGTGCCGCGAGAGCTCACAATCGACCAAAAACAACAACGAATTGATGATTCTGAGCAGAATCTGAAATTTGATTCTGAAATTGAAAGATCGCTATAATCGCGGTATCGCCCTCAAAGGCAACTATGTTGAATAAAAAATCAAATTTTGTCAAGAAAATGTTTTCTTCTTAGTTAGTCTCGGGACTTATCAGCCGACCTGTTAATGTTATCGGTTTTACGGTATTTTTAACAACTTTAAATCTCTAAGGTAGATGTACAATGCCACAAACAAAAAGGATAAATCGATATATATATATATATATATATATATATATATATATATATATATATTTGTGTGTGGATGTGTGTAACCTACATGTTATACATATTATAAAAGTCCATCCTACGACACAAGCACCTCACACAATAAGTTTTTGTAATATTGTATTATAGATACACTCTTTATTTTTTCTCTACAGTAGATATTATTATTTTTCTATGTCATATCTGTCATATATAATGTCAGAGGTATTTATAATTTTTTCTTAGTCCTTTAATAATCATGGTATTCTTTGATAACAATTAAATAAAATTAACGTTCTTCTTCTCTATATAATTATATATTATTTATATATACCTTTATTTATATATCAAAGCATTCCCTGACTTTATTATTGAGCATTTTTATGGCCCATTAGTAGGCACTTTGAATCATTGACTTCCTAGGAAAATGTATTCTTTATGTTGATGAGTTTGCTATTGATTGGATCTATATTAAGAATCTTCTGAAAAAGAGATTTAAAATAAGTTGTGCTGATGATTAACTCTGGGACAGAAGAAGGAGCAGAAAAGTCGAAAAAATAAACCTTTTCAAAATTAGTTATTTTCTTATAATGTATTGAAATACATGAGATCTGGCTTTTCAAAGTTTCAAAATCAAAGAATTGTTTGGGCCCATGAAATGCCTGCCCCATTGGCCTTTTCATGAAGGAAAAAAATAAAAATTGTGTTACATTATGAAAGAAAAATCGAGATGAAAAGTTAAAAAGTATTATGTATTAACTGGATATGAAACATCATGTAGTTCATTAATAAATTAGTTTTTGATATAATGTTCTAGATTAATTTCAAGGTTATATAATATTGCTGAGTAACTGCAAATCTATCTCCAATATATATTTACCAATATAGACAGGTAGATAAGAAACTTTACAAAAAAAAACCTGATTTTTTTTTTGATAAAAGCCTTATTTTTAAGTTTTATTGATAATATTTTTCAAAATTTCATTTGAACCATTAAATCATTATAACAAGATACTTGGTTCCTCCAGAAATATGGCATATATTTCAGGAGCCTAAAAAATATCATTGACTTCTTACAATATGAAGAACCAAAAACTCATCTAGTTGATTTTTTTGTACCAAATATTCAAAACATTTTATGACAAAACATATCATAAAGGACAACGCAACAAACAATGAATATCACAATTCTATTTCTATTTAATTACTTAAAGAAGGGTATTTATAATTTTTATACAAAAATTGAACCTTTCAGTAAGTTGCATATCATTTATATAAGCATTGTCATTTTGGTTCTTATAAAATTATTTAGGATTGATAAGGGCCAATGTAAATAAAAGAAAACTGTTGTTTGTGTAAAATTACTCCGTATTTTAGAAATAATTAGCCATTGTTATTTCTTCCCGAATTGGTCTTGTGACTTCACATTCTAAGAAATAAGTGAATTGGAACAAGACATAATTGAACTTTAAAGGACATTTATAGCACCATATTGCTTTCATAGATATAACAAATTGCTTATTTGCACATTTTGTTTTATTATAGGAAGCTACGGACAACAAAAGTATGTATTGTAGATCTTTATAAGTATTTATGAGAAAAACAATTAAAACAAAGGATAAAACCTCATTATATTTTTTTGAAAAACATGCTATGAAAACAAGTCCTCGTAAAACAAAGTTATTGAACCAAGTCCTCGTTAACAAGTAATAAATTATGAACAATATAAAAATAGCATATCAATTATGTTTTAGAGTCATGGAATGAACATAATACGTTTAATTACTTACTAAAAAGTAATACGTAAGGTTATGTATATTTTTCAAACGATAGCATATACCGATTGTGTAAGGTATTTTTAATTATCGTATGTCTAAAAATATCAAACCAACTAATAATTAAATCTCAGATATATCTCTGAGTGCAATACAGAGCCAGGAAGGAAAACGTGTTCGTCAATCCAACAGTACGAAAATTTGCTTTTTTATTATATAAGTTGATTGATTTCCGTTATTAACAAAGAGTCATGAAAACCTTGAAAAGAATATTGCATATTTCGGATGATAAGTAATTAGGAGATGCTAAATATAAGCATTGTTGTAAGCAATGGACCAATTGATTTATTTACAATATTTGACTGTAATAAAATTGAGGTTTAAAAAATATCATATCTGGAATTTGATAGAAGAACTATATCGCCAGTATCTGTAGTTGGTATATTGGTGTTTAAAAAGTAATCCGGTCACAAGGGGAGGGTGGCAGCAATAAAGTGAAAGTGATATATCTCTCAAGCCTGCCTATGTCTGACCAAACATAACAAAGGGTCTCAAAGTCACTGCTAATGGTTAAGATACTTATAAAACACAGCTTAAAAACAAAAACATCACTTTGTAGTCTTTGCATACGGGACCCTCGATGATTGTTCCGTATCCTTTAAATGATACTCGTCTGTATGGTATAGTATGTTTTTTTCTAATTATTTCATACAAATTGAACACTATATTGAATTTTTTTGATAATTTCATCCAACAAACGATCAAGACCGTTTGTGATACTTTGATCAGCGACCAGCAATCATTATATGATCACCAATCAGAAAAGGAACTCCGATCAATAAGTCTGGAAAAGGGGTGTTTTTGAACGCGATTGGATGAAAGAAATGGAAGAGGGAATAATATAAAAAGCTGTTGGTATTATGTTTTTATCATGCAGCTGTTGAGGAGTGAACATCAACTCGGAGGGAAAATAAGATCCTTAAAAATACTGATTGTGTTTTCCTCATGGGCCTGACTCAATGACGTCATTGGCGAATCCTTTGAATGGACTTAGATATATCATCACTCTGACTATCGAACGTAGAAAAAGAAAGAAAAACAGTCTTAACAAATGAAAAACTCATTTTTTTGGTGAATTGCGAGAATTACAAAACCTTTTCTGAGCCTGCCACCTCTTTGTCCGGACTCTTGTGATCTGTTGGGTATTTTTCTTTGAAAGGCTGCGAAGGGGTCTTATCTCCGAGAGAAAACACCTTTAGTATTAGTTATTGGAGCTTCCAGTCAACGTATGTTTGGCAGAATGCACAGGAACGACAACTTTTAGCATTGGTCTGAACGAATATCAACTTTTTTCACTATTAGACAATGGTAAAGCCAATCATTGCTCACTATAATAATAAAAGCTTTGCAAAGCAGCGATATGTGAAGCACGATATAGCGAGGGATCCCTGTACATACTCTTAAAAGGGGAAAAGTGCATCATATTTTTTTAATTCATTTTGATATATACTATGCTATGCCTTAGGTATGACTGACATAAATACTTTCCGTTGAATACCTAGACACCGGTACTTCTGGCTTCTTATCTTGTCCTTACCCTGCCTAGTTAATGCAAATGTAAGGCTATCGCATTGCCCCGAAGACCTGGACTACTATTTATCAAGTTATAATCAAGTCCCAACAAATATTTTGCCCAGTTACACGTCATCCAAGGTGCGCATGAGAGAGTTAATGACATAAGACTTTAGGTAATATAAATTATAAACAAGTTTTGAGTCCAAAGTATATCTTGATTCTGCCTCTAGACAAAAAAAAGGATCGTAGGTCAACATAAAATAAATCATATGAAAAGATAAATATAAGAGGTGTGTTTCAAACTGGAATGCATTCCTAAATTTATATATTTAGCGTAGTATTTATTTTTAGATAAATAAAGAGTTGCTTGGTAGGTTTTGTATAATTTAATGCGAAATTCAAAGTATTAAATTATGTTAATATATATGTTTAATATATATATATATATATATCTTTTTTTATAGGTCTTTATTTCATTTGTAACAGAAGATACAAAGTAAAAAAGGCAGTAGAATTGTGTATAAAAATAATACATAAATAAACATTATAGTTTAAAATTAGACTACTACCAGAAGACAATAAGGACACAACAAAGAGTTAAAAAAGTTTCACAATATATATACTAAATTTTGTTGACACGTTACAAGACATAATATGAAATAACATTTAAACAAAAAACAACAATAATTTAAAACTTTCGGCTGTAATAGTAAAAATATTGTTTAACAATTTTCTTTCGATTGCTAAAATATCTGTAGGAGTTCAGCCAACTGAAATTCACCAAGTCGATGGCGTAGTTCCATGAAGACCCGCTTTGCTCGGGGATTTTGAGGTCAAAATAATATATTTAATAATATATTGGACAACATAAAACTAGTTGCTTCTGCAATATTTAAAAAATACTATAACGATATTTATGAAAATTAACAATTCAATTTTATGATATATACATAAAAATACATAAAAACCTACGAAAAATCACAAAAGTAAATATTTTAATATACAAAATATTTGATTATTTCCATACGGCGAAATTTGAGTCTTCAGTTTTGGAGGTAAAAGACTGTAGGAAATATTACTTTTAGTCCCCCATAAAAAAGAAACCCATAGACAATACACAGTTTTGTAGATATAAGAAGGTGTGAATCATTCATTATATATTTATATCTGGAAAAATTTAGACAAGCGACAACGGAGGAACTTTTGGCGCACTGAACATTTTTTTTCTTTGTTATAAAAGTCGTCATTATACTTATCGTTTATCGTGCGTCATTTTTGCCAACCAATAAGTGAATAACTTTTAAAAAAACTTAGTAATAAACAATATCTATAAAACGTCAGACATTAACAATGAATATTATTGATCACCCAATTTTTTTGCCTATTTGGTTCGATAGAATTGCAGCCAACAGGATATAAAGAAGCATTATAGCATTAATATTAGTCTATCGAACCTAGAATCTTATCAATGAGGTAGACCAAAATAAAAACCACTCCTCTCGGTGGGATTCGAACCTGCGCCTCGAAACACGCCTTTATCACTCAATTTTTGCAAACAGCAATCATATAAGATAACCAAGGTTTATTCCTGCATTATATCGATTTGAGCTTTTTTTATAATAGTCCGAACTCTAATACAAGATCCTCGACAGCTACATTGTAGATCCTTGATTCACTTGTTAGTTGAACAAAGTTTCGTGTATGGAGAATCTTATACCATAGAGTAATGAATTCGCCTTTATAGGTCATATTTTATAGGTCAATGCAATCAGAAATATTAAAAATCAGATGTTATTTGGACTCTCTCATAAGGTTTCGATAAAATTAAATAATCATATTCGGCAATCATCAATATATAATACAGGAGGGAAATCCCCATTTATATTGGTTTGCATAACGGAATTGATTCAAGTGCTTAAATATTTTTTGATATTTGCAAAGTTCCTCTTAATGATTTTAAGTGCCAATGAATTGCAATTTCATCCTATTTAAATATGTAATTATTTGTTGTATTTCCATCAGAGGCTTAAATATCATAATACTTAATACAATAATATTTACAATATAGTTATAGTAATATCTTAATCATTTGATATATGAGTTCGTTTGCAAATTTAAGTTTTTTTCACTATATATGTCTATTATAAATATCCAATGGCACACCTAAGTAACTCAAAGAATTATATAACATATTAGGAAAATATATTGGCAAATAGATTTATATGCCAACAGAATAGATGGTTACGTATTATGCATATGTATATATCTTTTCAAATATTAGTTTCTATTTAACTATTCGTGGTTCTGATATTACACCATACATTCTAAAAGAATTCATAAAATCATATGAGCTTGAAGAAATTATATTTTCCCTGATGATCATTGATTTAAAAAATATGATATTAATTAACACTTCAAATTCCAAAATGATAATTCTTAATTGCATCTATCATATCTATCCTGGATCTGAGTCTTATTCACAACTATTTCCCCTGATTGGTTTTCAATAAACCAGGGGTGAAAGTAGTTTAAAGTTCTTATCGGTAATTTGCATTTTTAATAGTTTTAGTCACAAATAATTTATAAAAATATTTAATAAATGTAATTCATTCTTTTGCCCAAGCATATCTATCCAAGTTCAGTTTGAGTTATGATCTTTTAATTATAATGAAACGCCGTACTAACTTTGATTCCTTTGCCAGTACAGCGTTCCGGACCTTTCCGACTGACTTTCATCCCTACAAAAAATTCCTTCGAGACGAATATCTGTTTTTTACTCTGTCTAATACCATAAGTTGAGAGGTTTATTCCAGGTTAAGGTGACTGTTTGCATCTATTTTAAAACTTGTGTACTACCAAGTTCAATGACACCATTGTTCTTTAACTCCTTGTTGATTGAAGTGGATTCTTGTCCTCATTTAGAAAATAATTTTGGTCAAGTAAAAACCCTTACTATTAATTTCTCTTTGTAGTTTAATTTTGACTCTAAGAAAATGATTACTGAGTAGTGGTTTTTGGCATTTGAATCAACATTAAGATATCTATTGGACAGTGGTGCACAACTAGTCAATAGTACTCTTGTTCAAAGTCGATCGCAAAATATTTTCTGCAAAATAAAATGTCAACATCTACACTGGACTACAAATTTTCTAAAGTTGTTTGCTTCCAGTATCTTATAGCCAATACATTTATGAGATACGTTTATATTGAAGCTGGAGGTGAAAATATTCGCTGCCAAGAACTTCCAATGTTGAAGTCTAGATCCAAGCAACTCAGCCTTGGACTTAGGTAGATCCAGATCAAGAACTAAATCGTTCAATTCATTATGTGTGATCATGTAAGACTCGCTAGATCAGTAATTGATGGACTAAATCATAATCTATACTTTTTTGTTGATTTTGGAACCATTTGCACTGTTACTTTGATATTCGCTAATGCAATGGCACCATATGCTTGCATCATGCTTTACAGGTCTCAAATATGCTATGGGATTTCATCACCTTTCATGACACTATGTTGGGAATTAAACCATGCTTCAATGTGACATTCCATAGATACGTCTACCGCTCACGACAATTCTTAAGAGGATACATATCTTATAAATGAGAACCAAAAAACTGCTTAAAACATCATATTCCTGTTCGAAGGCCTTTATTTTGCTGCAAATCCGCTGAATTGGGCCGGAAACATTTTGGCTGTCGTCCAGTATTGTTGCTAGTGTTTGGGTGTACTCTATTTGGACTGATTATCAGTTGGGCCTGGCTATTAAGAGTTGCCGCGAGTGTTGTTTTATTTTAAATTTCATAGATTTATATGAAATAGGTATCCAATTAGACAAAATTGCTGCACGATTGCTTTCTGTGATGCGTTGGAATGGCAGGTATTGATTGCTTGTATTTAAAAAAGTAGACATTAATTCCAAAAATATAAGTAACGGTAAAAAAATATACCTCCAGTGTATCAATTATCAATCGATAGTCCCAACTCTGGTAAAACCGCAATTTACATGGAAAGTTAAAAAAAAACTTTTATACATACAATTTTTTCTTTACATCCTCGTTTACCGTTGTGAGTATTAAAGAAGACATGGTTTAAGATATCAAACGTGAATGTGCGACGAAAGTTGCTTCTTAGTAAACGATTTTGGGTGGAAATTGTCTGACCAAAGGTTTAATTTGAAGCAAAAAAAATTGTTGCCAATTTTTGAAAGAATTTAAGAAAGTATTTTTTATTATTTCATATAAATCATCTCAATGCCATTTGTTTAGACAGGAGATGATGCAACGTTCTACATGAAAACCATTTTTCAATTAACAACGCATAATATCACTACTACGACCCTCGAAAATGAAAAATATTAAGTTATCGTCAATTTAATAAATAATATAAATTTCTTGGAAAGAATAGTCTATAAAGTGTAAAAGGGGTATACTTTACTTTCATACACCTCTTCCTCGTTTTAAGGACTCACGGTATATTGTTAATATTTTTTGGGCCGAAAGGGATTGGGGGGGGGAGAATGAGAAAGAGTTAGAGAAGAATAGAGAGAGAGTGAGACCCGAAGACATAATTTCGTTCCGACGAGTCTCGAACACGTAAAAGAGGGACATCATACTTGAAAAATATACACTGAACCCCTCGAAATGATATATATATATATATATATCAGGCTTGTGAGCGTTCAGCTTTTTTTGCGTTCAGCGTTCCGTTCAGCGTTCAAAAAATATAGCGTTCCGTTCAGCGTTCCGTTCAATGTTTTTGCGTTCAGCGTTCCGTTAGCGTTCAGCGTTCAAATATTTAAAAAATAACAATGTGTAATTTTGAAAAATGGAAGTACTATTTAGGGGTTTTATATAAAAATGAGCCCAAATCGACTTTCAAATGATATAAATTTGTTGACTGGATCTAACCCAGGGGTTCCCAACCTGGGGTCCGCAGAACGTCTATATTCACTACATAAGAGGGTCGCCAGACTGGAGATTTTTCTATAGGGGGGTCACCAAAGAATAAAGGTTGGGAACCCCTGATCAAACCCCAACTTGTATATATTTTTTCCTGACCCGTAACAAATAATCATTATATTAATAGTTTCCATATATAAAAAAAGACTAACACGCCAGTCCGCATGAAAGAAACTTAACTATTTTCAATCTTATTAAAACAACTTCAGATCAAATATATTTGAAAAAGTGTCGCGATGACCAGACTCGCTTATTTTCGAATAACGGAGTCCGAGTTCGTTATTAAGAATCTGCAAAATAGTATTTTAAACTTTCGATGTATGAGTAACTGGATCCCTACTTTCTTCCGTAATGGATACATTACATTTTAAATTATAATCATATTTAAGGTGTAATAAATCAAGACAAATACGAGATCAAAGCTATATAATACAAATTAATATTATAAAACAACATTATATGAATGTATCTTATTTTAGAGAGATGTATTTTTTAATCCTCTTTACAATATAAAACACATTTAATATTATATAACCACGAATCAACCATTTACTACATTAAATTGAAGTTAATATCGTCTTCGTCCTTAGAAAATAACTTAATCGCAATATCAATTATTAACATTAAATTTATGCAAGGAACAAAACAAAACGCAAAATATTAACTGCAACTGTTGTAAGGCTAATTTTTTGTCTGATCAATGGCGTCAAATTATCTTTTTTTAAAGCAACAACAACAAGTTTCTAGGTCGCTTGGTCTATGGGAATGTGCAAAGAATTGATCTTACATTCCTCAGAGTACTTTGGTTGAGACATTCGCGACCATCATGGCGCCTTAAAAAAATATATCTGCTATATCCAGGTAAGCCAAAATAATAATTATCATCTATAGTCATCAAACATCCATATACAATTGTGAAGTGCGAGTATAAAATGTTTACCAAACTATGCTAATTACTAGGAAGCGTACCTTGTATTTATATATTTTTTGTTTGCTCGTAGACTGACATTTATTCTCCATGACGAAATGAAAAAAGCTGACGAAATTAATACTGTCCTCGTATCCGATTCCTAAGATTTAACTCTCGAGCCCTCCTATCCGAGTCCTAATATTTAAGTTATCGAGTCCACGAATCCGAGTCCATCAAATGAGCAAATCCATGATTCAGAGTCCACAGCCCAGATGAATATCCCGCAGTCAGACTTAATTTCAACTTATTTCAACAATAGTTTCATACCTAAATACTTAATAAGTTGTTTATTTTGTAATTAGAATGAATGAATGAATAAAAAGGTCATTCAATTGTGTGTAAATTTTGTCACTTGGTGTAAAATTTAAAAAAAGTGCTTTACTATTCTATAGAGAGTTCTTGGGAGAGTAGTTTATAAGTTCTTCTTATAATATTTCATCCCCTTGTTTATATCCCAGAAAAAATACTTAATCAAAACTACATTGAAATGTTTGGAAAAATTGAACGCTGAACGCAAAACTATTTTTTTTGTGTTCAACGTTCAGCGTTCAAAAAAAAGTTGCATTCCGTTCAGCGTTCCGTTCACAAGCTGATATATATACATTATCAAGGCTTCTTTGTTCCCCTCCCAGAACCTCCTAGAACGTTGCCTATCATTTTGATACAACCTATTGACAAGCCATATTTGAAAATGAATATATGAATCAGCTCTGCAAAATCCTTTCCATCACTTAAACCTCCTCACTTCACCCCATCATGAAATTATTTGTATTATTAAAAAAGCCTTTAGGTATGTTATCAGATTGGTTATGGTATCTGTAGTTGCATAAATGTAGTCCCAAAACTTGATATTTCATAATTCTTCACCCTCTCTCTACATATTTAAAAAAATTATTTTTTCTGAAACTCCTAACATTCTCAAATTAAATCCATAAATAAACATTATAAGATATCACTTTAGCCATATTCTATAATAATGATTACATGATGCCTTCTTTTAACTTTTCATCTATTTTTAAATTCTTTAAGGTGATATTTTCCAATAGCTTGAGATATGAAATTAGTACTCAAAGGGTAATTATATTCAAACACTTGTATAAACGACATAAAAATATTTTTTCTCCAGACTACTATCTTCTAATTGCATAGGAAATGCAAAAAACAATGCACTTCTTTTTTTATAGCTTATTAACAATATTTAAAATAACTTTTTTTCGAATACTCAGTTTACATAATTTTATATACAGGTTTTATTCATTAGATGATTTTTTTTGTATGACGCCGCAACAGTCACAAGAATAAGGTTTTTTCATAATGTCAACTGCTATTTCTTTTTTATTCATCCTCTTTTCGTTCAACAAATCTCCAGTCCCAGATTAGTTTTCTTTTATGACTCTTGTTCGTTTATTATGTTTAAAAAAAATGAAACTCATAGCAAAACGCACTTTAGTGCGTATTTGCTATGAGTTTCATTTACATAAATACGATTGTTTATTTCTTTTTTTTGCACCGGGATAGAACACATAGAAAAAATATGGCATATATATCTTTTAAAACCTTTCAATTTTAAACTATATAAACCATTAAGTACTTAAATATATATTTTTACTCTCAACCTGATATAATAGATAAACATAAATATAATAATAAAGTAAATTGTTTTCTCAAAAAAATATATTTATTGAACCAATAACATACATTATTTGTTATAATATTTGCCATTTTCTACTGTAAATTCGTACAAAAGAAGTTATATGAATAAGAGGGATTAATTTATACCAGAATTTTCCCTCAATAAATACAAGGTTTTATTGATTTACAGGTTTTATTCCTATTCACTTATTCCAGACTATGCTCTGAGTTTATGTTCATCCCTCAACAGCCATGTTTGAAATGAGTTCCAATTACATAATATAAAGGAAATTATTATTATTCGTGCTCCATTTCTTTCGACCAATCCCGTTCAAAGAACAAGGTCCATGAATGATTTCCTTAGTTTATTGTATCTTAGAACACCTTTCTACTCATTGATACTAGCACTAATAACAAGCTATAATATGCATAGAGACAAAACCATATTGATCTATCAAACAAGAAGCTTTGCGTCTTTTAACTTTATGTATTGAATTCTTTAAATTCCTCTACCACTTCAAGTCTTGAGCAAATGGTGAATGCATGGTTGAGCATTTGGATAAATGAATGGATGTATATTTGCAGGGTAAATATAACCTTAACAATATTAGGGGGGAAAAATTGTCAAGAAAAAAAAATATAGAAAAAAAGTTCTTGAAAAATGACCTATTTAGAAAAAGAAAAAATGACATAAAAAGGATGGACCAATTTTTGAGTGGAATACTCTTAAAAATTGCCCCAACATTTTTCACATAAAGTGACAAACGCAAACACAAACAAAATAATAAGTTACATTTTGAACAATATTTAGGAATATTCCAATCAAATACTAGAGTAGCCATTTTTCCCCAACCTGTTTCCTGTGGACAGCAATTTCAATAATACTATCAACTCCCTAAAAATACCGGTGCTAGGAAAATTGCCGGAAAAAAAATGTATGAATTAAAAATTGGTCACAATTTACCAGGCTTGTTGATCGGAGATTTTTCTGATCGGCGATCAATAGCGATATTTGATCGCTGATCGGAGTATCGCAAAAGGTTCTGATCTCTATATCTTTTGATCGTAAGAAAATCACTAAAAAATTGCGATCAGATCAATTTGTATAAAATAACTAAAAAAGAAAAATATTAGTAATAAGGAGTTTCGAGACAAACCCTACATTTCTTAAAACTTAACTAGCTGTCACATGACCAAAATCTATTCAAACAACTATTTGTTTAGAAAACACAAAATACAGACTAATACTTATGAAAAAAGCCAGTGTGGCTATCCTGATATATTTTTTGTCCTAAAATATACAGACAGGCGATTATGTAGAAGTAATTGCTTTGGAGCTCATAAGCTATGGGAAACATTTATTCTGGCATCTTCTGTCTTAAAATATGCAGACATATGCCAATTGTGGAGCCAGAGTGTTGGAGCTCATAGGCTAAAAAAATCATTCTGATATTTTGTCCTAAAATATACAGACAGTATGTAGAAGTCGTTATTTTGGAGCTCAAAGGTTATGGGAAACAATCATTCATTGCCGTATAAAGATGGATACTATAAAAGTTTGACTGTATATTCATTTAAATTTTTACTTAGAATTAGTATAAAATAGGTAATTTTCTTGATCGCAATTAAATTGATCGGATCGCTGATCGGAAAAATCTCTGATCAGTATATTGCTATATCGCAAAGAATTTCTGATCGCTATTTTTGATCGGATCGCTATTTTTTCCTGATCGCTCACAAGCCTGCAATTTACCAATTAAAATGTATAATGCTTCAAATAACATTAAAATATCTCCCAGCATTTGGGTTCTAATCCTGTCAATGATTGATAACTGAAGTATGCAATAATTTTTAAAAATATTCTGTATATCATATTTATGACTATTGGGGTTTCAAACCCACTGACCATGAGCCCTCGGGTTTGCCCAGTCACAGTTATGACATATTAGAGTTCTAGACCCTCCGCCCATAAACCTTTCGGGTTCTGCCGATCACAACTATGATATATTGAGGTTCAAAACCCACTGCCCATAGACCCAAGGGTCTGTCAATCTCAACTATGACATATTGGGGTTCAAAACCTAAAACTAAAATATATTCTCATTAGTTGTGATCGGCCGAACCCAGGGGTCCATTTGCAGAGGTTTTGGACCCCCAATATGTCATAGCTGTGATCGGCCAAACCCAGGGTCCATTAGCGGGGGGTTTAGAACCCCAATATGTCATAGCTGTGACACGGCAGAAAACCGTGGGACCATTAGCGGTGTGTTGGAACCCAAATATGTCGTAGTTGTGATCAGCCGAACCGGTGGGCCCATTGGAGGTGGTTTGAGAACCTCAATATGTCTCAGTTGTACTTGGTCGAACCCGAAGGCCCTTGGGCGGTGGGTTCGGAACCCAATACCTCATAGTTATGACCGGTGGAACCTGAGGGCCATTGGGCAGTGGATTTTGAACCCCAATATATCATAGTTGTGACTGACGGAACCCAAGGGCATATGGGCGTTGGGTTTAGAACCCTATATATCGTTGTTGTGATCAGCGGAACCCCAATATAGCATAGCTGTAACTGGCAGATCGTGAGGTTCCCTGGGCGGTGATGTTCAGAATCCTAACTCGAAAAAATGGTTTTTCATTCTTCGTATATCAAGTATGGGCCGGATGAAATCCCCAATGATTGTAGAGACTGCAAGATTAATTCTGTCACGATTTATTCTATATGGTGAATTGCGGGCATTTTTCGTTCGGGCAATTTTCTTGTGGGCAATTTTTCTTGCAGGCAATTTTCCTGTGGGCAATTTTCCGTTTACCAAAAAACTATGCATTTTCTGCCGTACCCACAAATAACTAACACATAACAACAAACCATGCATTTATTTTTTCTTCTCCATTAAAGAGCTTATACTCACTCAGTTTGAAAACATCTTTAAGCCTTAGTTCTATTAATAAACGTGATGAGTATACATGGGTTAGGTCTCATTGACGAGGCCTACTACTTTTTATCTTGAAATAAACCAAAACAAACACAATTTATGCAGATTTCTTTAGTCATATTGAATGAATAAAAAACAGCTTGTCACGACAAGGGTCACCATTATTTTCATCTCCTCTGACAAAATGAGACCTTGTTCAATGACGTCACCTTCTCAATGACAAGATCTGAAATATAAAACAAAGAAATAAAACATTTATCATACAAAAATATGTTTATAATTTACCATAAAAACAATGTTATGAAGAAAAACGTTTTTGACCTGAATAAATATGTATTTATTTTTCCTGCCAAAACTGGTTATCCTCACTCCTTCTTCACTGTTTTCATTCAGAGTTGCGTTAAAATATTTTTATACTATATTTGTGATCAAAAATAAATTTACAAATTACCAAGTGATACTGAAGCTCATTGATATTCAATCAATAGTATCAGAAGATATGTGCTTAAATTCTATACAAAAAGAACACCAATCTTCACATCAGAATATAGTTTGCATAATCAAATATAGAATTATAAAGATAATTTTTTAAATTTTAATAAATAAATTATCTACTTAATATGTGGCTATCAATTTAATGGTTTATGTCACCTGATCTGTGGTAATCATCGAATTCATGGATTCACTGAGTCATTATTGGTTTTCTTTTCATCACCATTTTTTTCAACTAAATAAGATCGTTTATCAATATTGTCGTGTGAGATTTGTATATGTAAATTTACACATATATTTATAAATATATATATATAGATGTATAAATAAATAAATAAATATATATATTTTTTAAATTATAATAAATAAATTATTTACTTGATAAGTGGCAATCAATTACAGTTAATGTCACCCCTTCCGTGGTAATAACCAAATTCATCGTTTATCAATAATGTCGTATGAGATTTTATATAAATACACACATACACACACACACACATATATATATATATATATATATATATATATATATATATGTTAACTTAAGACTAATTGACTATATATTGACTTTATCCAAGAGGAAATCCCCCCCAAAATCCAATTATCTATGATCATTATTTTCCCAAGATCTAACTTTTGCGGGGAATAATGGTTCGATATCATCCACTTCTGTTCAAATGTTACTCACCCTTGTAGGTATGTACATGTAGCTTGATGTATCTTCTTACGTAACATAATATACTCATCATTTTCTAGCAATTCCATAATATCTTCTTATTATCATTTTAATAATGACGAAAATCTTAAATCAATCCTAAATCCTTGTTAGTTAGTTAGTATTTTATCTGGGACTTGATCAATTGTAAAGAATTTATATTCTTAAGTAACATCAATAACTTGTCTCTCTCAGATAGTGCATGTCCATAGCTTAAGAATGTTATGATTGAGCTTAAACTTAAGCGCTTCTATTACTAATTTAATCATAATTGCTGTAGAGATGATTGTGCTTTTTTGCATACTTTATTTGACACTGACTTTTTTGTTTTTTTTTTGCAAATTATTGATTATTTATATAGTTTTTTGGTTTTAAAAAAATAGTTAAACGAGACTCAAAAAAAGAATTATAAAGTATTTTTTTTTGGCTTAGTATACATATTATAAATTTATATATAAACATGATTGTTAAACCCTAAACTATATAAATATACCTATACTTATAATATATTCTATAATATATATATAATATATGTACCTATACATACCATATATATAATGCATATGATCAGGCTTTGAATAATTAAAAAATGATTTTTCTTTTTTCTGCATTGGAAAAGCTTTAATTTTATCGGCTAAATTACCGCTTTAACTTATGATACGTTTCTCAATTGTTAATTTTCTTAATTCTATGATGTTATTTTTATTGAAAATAGATGCCCCCAGATTGAAAATGTTGGATTCAGCCTATTTTGTGATAGTGGTATAATAATATAATCTTAAGGCATATAAAAATGGATTGAATTAAGTTTAGATCAGAATATCGATTCCTTCTTGAAAAATATATATAAAAAGTTTTATCTAAAGTAGAAAATGATTCTTATATATTTGAATATATTATTATTAGTAGATTATTATTTGCTTTATCTTTTAGCTATTGATGATGAAATAAATGTACATAATTTTTGTGTTCCTATATTATGTGTATAGGGAAATATAACTATTAATATAGCATTATTAAAAAATAAAAACACAGAACAATCAACATAGAGTATGGGTGAAGCTAATATATGGTAGAGTCCATGGGATTTTCTAAAATCATAAACTTATAATTTTTTTTTTTAATAAAGACTTTATGGATTTAGATATATTACATATAAAACTATATATAAATAAACATTTTGTTTAAAATTAAATCTCTAATCTAAAATCGAGCTGCACTATATACAAAAAAACAATCAATAATAAAAAAATTAAGGAACACAAATTGTAATCAACATAAAAATATGTAAACAAAGGTGCAAATAATATACAATGCTAAAGATTGATAATATTCATTTGTTGTCTTCGTAACAATTTCTGTACTGCCTCATAATCCGTTGCAGAAATTGGAGATGTCCAGCGGAGCAAGCGGATAAATCTTACAAGATCCCCACATATTTCCACGGAATGGTATTGATGTAGGGATCTTCACACTAAAGGCCAGGTATCGCGCTGCCGTCGAGATCATGATGGCCGAATGTCTCCAATAACAATACTCGTCAAGGAGTTAATTTCTCCGCCAAATAGCTGCGAATACTCGATAAAATAAGCTCCATAGCTCGTGTTTTCGTCAGGAGCCTTATGGGGGATTCGAACTTAATCCGAATATAATTATGGCTGTGACCATTCTTTTTTCCACTCCTTAAACGTTGACCCTGACAAATTCCCTTATGAAGAGGAGTGCAGGACAGTTGGCAAACGCATGGACCACTGAATTAAATAGTGTCCACAGTCTTTACATGGCTATTAAAAAATAAACATTTAGTAGAAATTTGAAGTTGCGAGGTAAATCTTCTTTCATCTATCGTTTGGAGATAGAACTCATAATTCGTTCTTCCACGACGCTTGGAGGCCTAGCTCTCTTATATATATAGCGCACAACTTTCTCGGCTTCCTCTTTTGTGTTTTGTGAAAAGGACATCCTTAAGTGCCAAGGTATCGGTGGGGAAGTGATTCCTTGCTGCTTATTTATGGAAAGAAAATTTTCCACACTTAAACAGAGGCGCCCGTTCTAAATCGTGAACAGAAAAATTCTTCTGATAAAGCCTTCCATTCTAGTTCTTTGGCCCTGGGAGGTTTGTTGAAATAAAACGGCTTGTTAATGTTTTGTCGAACTTGTCAATGGTAAATGAGGATGAAAAAAGCGGCGTGCCTTTCCAAATTATTCTTTGAATGGATGCTATTATAGAGGAAAATTCCATTAATTTTCGTGCGTAGCATCCGTCCCAAACATGAGTAAAAAGTATGCTG
>CP045896.1:24564838-24599340 GCA_013387185.1 Caligus rogercresseyi | reverse complement strand
GTATTCAGGGTTGTTTGATTTAATCAGGCTGATTTAAATCATGATTTAAATCGCGATTTAAATCAAGTGGATTTCCAATTAAATCATTGATTTAAATCAATTCATATTTTTTTCAATAAATTAAATTGATATTTAATTTTATGCTTCTAATTCTCAATACAGAAACAAAACATTTCATGTCTGTCTTCTTAATAGTAGAGCAGTGGCCTTTTTCATTATATCTATAGCCTCAGACTATAGGCCTATATCATATAATATATCATATTAAGCTTTGAGTTAGGATTATTGATTTAAATCAAGCAATTTGGATTGCGATCTAAATTAAGTTTTTTTCCAAAGACATTTATAATCAATGATTAAAATCAAGTCATGTTTTATCAAATAAATTGTTTATTACTTGTACAATGTAAATGGAAAAGTTAACGCAGTTCAATTTGACAATTACAGGAACGAGTTATTAATTGTCAGTCTTCTTGCTCTTCTAAATCTTCTAATTAGCTTAAGATTTGATGAACATATTTAACAATTGGCTTCTATTCTGCTTGTACAATATGAATGAAAAAGTAAACTCAATTAAATTTGACAATTACAGGAACGAGTTATCAATTGTCCGATTGTCTTGCGCCTCCTTTTCCAAGCGTACCTGGCGCGTCCTAGATTCGAGAGTGACCCATCTTGTAGTCATCTTTGATCAGCCGTTGGCAGCTCCACCAGTAATTTTTTAAGGTAGAAAATTGTCATGAGTCTTCGATCCTCGCTTAGATTTCGAACTGTCACGTGATTAGCGAGTATGACTCATTAGGCCTTTGAAGTTCTGTAATTTTATTGTTTACTCCTTTGCATTCTTTATTAAAATGAAATCATTAAGTAAGGCAACTAGAATTTAATCAAAGACAGCATTTAAAGTCCCCTGAGTAATAGGTAGGCCTATATGTATATTGGGCATGTTTTAAAAAGTTACAATTTAAAGTATGGACAAAATTTACACATTGAAAAAAATATTTTGGTTCATAAAATATGGTTAACAATTAAAATCAAAAAAAATCTGATTTAAATCAAAAAAATCCGATTTAAATCAAAAGAATCCGATTTTTTTGATTTTTTGAAAAAAAATCAAAAAAAATCAACAACCCTGGTTGGTACCCTTGGGGGTACCATATCATAATTTTGGAAATAATGATTTAAGGATTATTCAAATCTTTTGACACTCCTCAATAATTTTCATTTTGAAATGTTATGCGGTTTCAAATTGCGAAAGCTTGTTGAGTATCCTTAAACATGGATCAAGAAGTGATTTCAGAAATTGCTTCTCTATATTTCAATACATGTCATGGTGAGTATCCCGACTACAGAGTAGGTAAGAAATAGACAAATCTCAGAAAATTATTTGTACTGCTTAATAAAGTTTTGGAAGGGGAATTAATTTTGGAGGATGTTACTTTTTTTCTCTGAGCTGATTTCCGTTGTCACATGGTACATAGTTTGATGAAAACAAGAAGAGTAAGTACAATAAAAATGTTTTGGCTTATAGATGATATATCGTGTATATTTTTTTTATGAAGCTAGTATTCTTTTGTAAAGAAACGGTAAAATGTATTTAAAAACAATACTCAGTCCATAAATAACTTTAATAGACCGTCTCATTATAAATTTTTATTAAAAGTCAATTACTTTTGAGGCTCTTGATTGGTCCAGACGTATTATTTAAGAGGACGAGTTTTTTGTTGCGTGAGAAATTTCCACGTGATTAACGAGTTTTTCTCCGAGTACCGAGTTTTTCCTGTGTACCGAGTTTTCCCCCCGAGTAACAAGTAAAAACTAGTCGATTTCATGCACGAGTCGAGTATTTGAAGACTTATTTTACTTATTAAATAAAACTCGAGTATTAAAAAACGAGTTTTACTCGTGACCCATCACTAATATTAAATTGTTAAAATCGAACTGATTCCAGTTTTAAGAATTTCCTGTTTTTTTTTATATTAACTGTCTAATATCTTTTTAAAATTACTGCACTTACCTGTTTTATGAAACAATTAATACCCCCACCATTATTTTATTGTCAACTCTTTTCCACTCGAATAGTACATCATTGTAATTGAATATGTTTAGAACAGTGTCGTGAAATACATTAAAAAATTAATACATCAGCGTATGTAATAAGTAAGAAAAATCTGAATTTATGTCTTAATACTATACCAGATGGTTTTTCCAGCAAACCAAAGTATATTTCGTCAAAAGAGAAGCCTTTTGGGAAATTAAGCTTTATTATCTAACCCAACTTGATATTTTTATGGAAGCTGATGTTCCTTTAAGTCTTGGAGACGAAAAAATGTATGCCAATTTGTAACAAAGCCAATATGCTTTTTAAAGCTTAAAGTTAATTTAGTTACCAAAAGGTACTACAGATGTAATAAAAATTATGTACGTATGGCATCACTTTAATATAGCAAGACGAGGACACGAATATATATTATTTATCTATTTAACATAAATTAAAAATGGTCTTTAAGGAATCCAAAAATCATAACTAATTTGGGTGATCAGGATTAGTTGTCTCGTCTTGTACTTGCATTTTGGGATCATAATAGATGTATAACGTGCTCTGTAGCGAATATATTTACTGTTTTATTGCATTAACATGGCTATTGGAATATATATGTTCAATTTTAATAGTTTCAACACATTTTCAAGTTCACTAGGATCCAAAGGCAAAAATATCTCCAAAGAAAGACTCATCCCCAAATTCGAAATCGAAGCAAATCCTTCCAAAGCCTCTAACTGTGCTCCTTACGAGGTCTACATCAACCCCTTGTAGCTTAGTTGCAAGGCCATTTGCAAATATCAATGTATTAATCAACGTTTGTTATAAATCGCGATGATTACGTTTATGATGCTTTTATTCTGTTATATGTTGCTCTTCAACCATTCTCCATGTTTTTCATATTAATAAAAACATCATCATTGGTAGTTATGTTTGAAACTTAATCCTTATGTAAAACGCTGGCTCACATCTCCTCTTACTTTGTTGTCATCTTTGTATAAGAAGAATATATAAATTAACCCATTAATACCGATTGGGAAGATATGTTTCCAGAGCTTAAAAAGCGTTATTACACCACAACTAAGGCATATTTCGAAGTTCAAACAGATTAACTTTATATTTAACAGCTTTACCTACATGAGATAGCCCATATTATTTAATAATAATAATAATGTACTGGTAGTTGCTGTTTGAAAGTACGTGTTTGAGCACGTTGAAAATATGGCGAAATCGTATTGTTCTAATGGGTATGTAACAGCTAATTTATGAATGAATATTAATAATTTTTAAAGAAAACGATTTTAAAATATATAGCTTCTTTTTTAAATATTTACTTTATATATGTTATCAATGTTTTTTCAAAAATAAATGCATGAACATTTAGAGTGGGAACAAATGTGCCCATTCGGCATTCAAGTGAAGCTGTGCCTAGCATAAAGTGATGAAAAATAACAGATTCCACGGAGAGTTTAAGAGCGTTGACGAAATAATGGTCCCCTATTATGGACGGCATGGAGATAAACAATACATCCGAGGAAAACCTCTCCGATTTAGTTTCAAGTTGTGGGCAGCTTGTGCTGCTGACGGTACCTTGCTACATGTCGAACCTTATTGTGGATCCTTCACCAACATTCCTGATCATGGGTTTGGTCATGGTCCAAATGTCGTTTTGGAAATGGTAAACAAGACCAAGTTAATCCAAGGGCAACACGTCATCTGTGACAATTATTTCGGATCCATTCCCATGCTTATATAATTATCACGGAATGGAATTGCCTGCACCACAACTCTTCGTGAAGATCGGCTGGGTGGCGCTCCAGTGTTGACAAAACAACTATTGAAAAAGAAATCTCGAGGATCCATGGACAAGGCATTTACTGGTTGTGTCTCGATTGTCAAGTGGAAGGATAACCAGGTAGTTAGTGTGGCTTCAAGTAAAATGAGAGCTCAACCACTACAGAAAGCAAGACGGTGGGATCGAAAAAAAGAGGAAGTATGTTGAAGTTGACATGCCAAATTCTATTAGTACGTACAATCGGAACATGGGAGGCGTTGACTTTTTGACCAGCAAGTTGCCGCATATAGGGTAAGGATAAGGTCCAAAAAGTAGTGGTGGCCTTTGTTTGCTTGGAGCCTAAACGCACAGGTTGTCAATGCATGACACTTCAGTAGACGGGGCAATCCTCGTCTGAGTCTCTTGGACTTCTCGAGAAATTTAGCCAATGTGGTCCTAAAAACTTATGGGGTTGCAAAGAAGCGTCCAGGACCAAAGTATTCATTGTTGAGCGCTACAAACAGTATTCGACTAAATGAAGGTAATCATTGGACAGCAAGAGGAGTGCATTCGAGAAGTAGATGCCGAGAATGCAATGGAAGAACTCCTCATATCTACAAAAAATGTAATGTTCCTTTGCATACAGAATGCATGGAACTTTACCACACAAAATAAAAATTATTATCAAATAAATAAATATATATGCAAACTTTTAATAAAAAAGAGCTGTAGTCAATAGAATATAAACTAAAATATGTTATGCTGTATACATTATTTAAATGCCGATTGGGCACATATGTGCCCGGGCCGTATTTTTAAATGTTTATTAAATATGACTTTTTTTGTTCGAAATGTTTTATAGCACTATATTGATTCATATAATTTAAAAATTAGGGCAAATTTCTTTACAGATAATTCTCGGCATTAATGGGTTAATATTTAAAAAATTAATCCTTGACGTTTTACATGTACAAGTCTAGGATGGAGTGTTTAATTTTTGACCAAAAAAAAGTTTATTCGAACAATAAAAAAACCAAATAATTGGAGAATAAAAATATTTTGGAGATTAGAAGTTGTAAAAGTTCGATAGAAATATATTACGTGTCGCAAAATAACCAACTTCCTTAAAAACAACATTTTCTACATGCATAATATAAGACCAAGTTAAAAATATTACGAAGTTGGTATTAATACCCAGAAAAAACAACATTTTTCTATGACAAAATGTAAAAGTTCAGTAAAATTATTAAGAGGCTTGAAAATAATATGTATGTCCGAACAAAAATGATGTCAAAATCTAACAGTTTGATAAAATGTCTTTGCCTGAGCATAATCATTGTTTTGATGTTCTAAATGTAGGAATGAGAAAAAAAATAATACGGGATGAAAAAACATTATGCTAGGTTCATGACAAAATATTAAACTATGATTATTATTAATAAGTGTAGAAAAAAAATCCTTATGTCCTGGTAAGACATTTTTTTTTATTCGTGGCGAAATTAAACAATATGATTTAGTTATTAAATAGTGGGGGGAAATATGCAAATCAGTGAAGTAACAACATGTTGTGGATGATAACAAGTAACTTCAGTAAAATTGGAATAGAAACGGGGAAATGATTCATATCCAATTGACATTGACCATATCCAACAACATTTTAATGAGAAAATATAAATGCTACTGTACATTCAGTTTAGGCTGGATACAGAGCACCGATGCAGCATGGAATGACCTGATACAAATATCTACTGATGTAGGATGTAGTACAGCGAATCATCTGAAAGAGTGCATTAACACATTAAATCGGCATCTCGGGTACCTTACGGCTAAATTCGTACCACTCGCTCTCTTTTTTCGGACCATTTTCCAGAGGAAGACAAACGTCAGCTGGTCGACCACTCCTAGAAGTGAAGCCGATAGGACAACTGCAAGATCTGACGGACCCCTTTTGGAACTGGATTAGGTAAGCCAAATTGTCCTTGTGAAATCATTAAACTACCATACTGGCGGATTTCGTATCAACAGATTCTGAGTACTTCTTCCACCTACATCCATTAGACGACAGTTTCCTCAGAGAAAAAGGAGAGGAATGGGATATTCAAATATATTATCAATCAGCCAATGTTCACATTCAGTTCATCAATATCATTAATGACCGTGCAGAACGTGGCGTCAAGCTCACTTCTGATTTTCTACCATCGTTTAAAAATGAGAGCCATAACCAAGATATGTTCAATATAGTTGAAATTGATCGAAAGGGAAATCCTAATCTAAGGAAAAGGAAACATCATTACATCAATAGATTGTAGCTTATGAGCACTTGATTCGTCTTCATTCGTCATTGATTCAATGGTGAATAAAAATAATCACATAGCATTACTTGTCTTAATTTTAACTTTATAACTTTAATGTGCTCATATAAACTATATTAAATATATTATTTTTTGTAATATGTGGTATGTAGTAAGTTTTGTATGTAACACTTGAATATGTCAAAAAATGGTTAATATAGTACATTTTCAAGTGAACCCAGGATATAAATATATAAATTCATATATAACTCTTGGTCGTTTCATTTGACCAACAGAATAAATCAAATTTCATTTTTTTAAATTTGAATAAAACGACATATTCCTCATAATAAAATGTTAGGATATAAAATTTATAGATAAAAAAGTGGTTCCTAAAGACAATATTTGTTAATGGCAAAATGTAACATTGCGAAACATTAAGTGATGAAAAAGCACAAAGTATGGGAATGTAGTGCATCGAATATTTATATCTTTCTGATTCAAAAAATCTTTTCAATCTTAAAAATTGTCATTGTTTTTTTAAGTAAAAAGATAGACTACAATTGTTATATGCACCTTTGTTTCAGCGTTTTATACATTTCAGACAAATTTTCATACATATATTATCTTTTTTATTTTCCAACCAAATAAATCCAAGGTACTGATGTCAAAAATATAGTTTTGTTTTTTTTTGCTATTTATTTTCATTACTTAAATTGTAAATAATTTTACACTTTTATGAATAAAACCAATTAAGCTGGTCTAGGCCCATAAATTTCTGAATAATTGACTAAGTTCATTCAATTTATATAAATGGCCTAATATAAACCTATTATCAATCACATAAGTTTCAAACAATACGCAAAAACTGAATCAAGATTAGTTTATTTGCAATATTGTATTTATAACAACTTACAATCGTAAGAACATTTTAACGATTGATAGAAATTCTCATTTACCCATATTATCTGATTATAGTTTTGCTTTGAGGACCGAGCCTTGTAAAAGGGAATTTTTTCACACATAATTTCAAGCGACCTAAATATTAATTCTTGTATATGGTATGTGTACCTAATGAAATATATGGAGTATAAAAACGTAGATATTACATCTGAATGATAAAAATCACATCAAAATTTGTACGATTCGCTTTGAATTTTTGCTATTTTGTTTCTTTTCTTTTAGTTTCACAGAAACTTAAGATTTAAATTGCGTTAGTTTTTTTACATAAAGAATTGATCTTAACAGAAAAATAAATATTTTTATAAGTGCATATCTTAAATAACATTATTGATTTCATTTAAATTTAAGTGATTTTAATGAATTCATATAACCTAAATGGGAAAAAAGTATTTTTATTATAAACAATATTTAGATAAAAATCCATTCACTTAAAACAAACCTCTCATAATAAATTTTTGTTATATGTATTTGATTAATGCAAAAAGAAAAAAAAAGTGTAAAACATACTGACAAATATCTTTATTCAAATAATAACAGCGTTTAGTATATTAAAGAAATTAAAACGCCTTAATAAAATTATATATTATTTCTATGATGTTATAATTAATAGAATAAATCTTAAATCCATTTAACTTTTACCTCAACGATATGTAAATCATCCAATTCAAAAGACTCCATTTACATGATGACCAATCCCTAAACGTACGCATAAATGGGTGTTCCAGGGCTTAGACATAACAATCAAGTATTGGCTCACCTGTAAGTAAAAAAAGCAGGTGATTAAAGTTTGCTATAAAAACACATATGAACAAATTTTTGACATCATTCAAGAGCAAGACGGAGATCGGTGAAGATGATCCCAAGGGTAAAGAGTGTTTTTTTTTTAAATAAATTCAAATGATAAGACAAAGCCTTACAGTATCAATTTTTTCATGTTTTTCAGTACATTTGTTTGATTGCATTGATTGGATCCGCCGTTGCCAGCGGTGGACCAAGAGCCAGACAGCTCGCCAATGCCAACCGTGATGGTCGGTCCCTCCTAAACACCTTCCCGTTCAATTCTGGAGCACGAGGAACTGCACGATCTGCCAATCATGATCATGACCACCATGCCGCTCATGGAGATCATGCCGCCCATGCTGCCCATGCTGAACACGCCCCTGCCTCTGACAACAGATTGGCCCGTCAAGGAGGTGGAGATGATGTCCCTCTAGACATCGGGTCCATTGCCGCTGCGGAGAACGTTGTATCGACAAGGTTGTCATGGTTGAGGAGACTGAATACGATGACCATATTGAGTGTCACCACAGCTATTCCGAGAGATGCCACACCACCTACACCACGGACTTTGAGCCCCAACAAGAAGAGGAGTGCGAAGAGACTTCAAGAAGGATTGTTTCATCGAATACAAAAAGGTCGCCGTTGATGAGACTGTCCAGTGAGTGTTTAATACATACAACACTTCTTAGGACTTAAATTATTACATTTATTTGTCCATTAGGTTCTGTCACACCCCTTGGTCTGCGAAGGTGAGGGACCCGAAGAGTGTAAGACTGTCTACGAATCCGAGTGCGAGACCCGGTATCACGAGCACGATGTTGAGGATGACGTTGTCAACTGTGAAACCATTCAAGAAGAGAAGTGCGAGGATGTCACTCAGGGTTACACCACTGAGCAAAAGTGCACAAAGTGGCCCAAGCAAGTCTGTACCTCCGAAAAGAAGAATGTTAAGAAATACAGCCCTCAGACCGAGTGTAAGAAGGTTCCCCGACAGATCTGTGGACCCTCTGGCTGCGTTCCTCAACCCGGACCCGAGGAGTGCTTCGACAAGAAGGAAACCATCGTCCAAGAGGTTCCCGAGGAGCAATGTAATCTGGAACCCAAAAGTCCTGCAAGCAAGTCACCAAGCTTGTTCCCAGCCTCAAGCCCGTCGAGGAATGTGTTGACATCCCCAAGGAGGTCTGCTCCCGATCCAGGAAGAACCCACGAAAGGTCCAAAAGCCTGTTGTCAAGAAATGGTGCTATGTTCCGTCTGCTGCTTCTGGCTTGGCTGCCTAAGAAACTTCATTTATTTTAAAAGTTGTTACAATGACTATTACATCAAATAAATTCGTTTCTACCAAAATTTACTAAAGTTTAATTTATTTACAAAAGATAACAATACTGCCAGATAATAGTTCTGCTCCAACTACTTTAGATTATTAAGAACATTAATGGAGCCTAAATTTGTTGCTTCCTATATTGTTTTTGGCATTTAAAACCAAGGTGTTTATTTTCTTTAGTTTTCATTTTTGTGCACAAATATTCTATGGTAGTTCAGAATATTATCTTTGTGGAAAAATGACAATACACTCGGATATTGGTCTGCTCCAACTAATTTTGGTTTATTAAGAACATTTATTTTGTCAATTATCTTTTTTAACCTTATATAGTGTGTTTCAAAGTATTAAAAAATTACATAACCACCAGGGAAATAAACTTATATCAGATATAAATATCTCAAAACTGTTTGGTAGGCAAACTGGAATAATTATAAATGAGAGATCCTTCTGAGATTAGACACTAAAAATATAAACTATTACAGTATTAATGCAGAGCTCAGTACTCTGGCATCATGTCGTTTCTGCAATTAGAATAACCCAAAGATATTTGGGGATATTATATTGTATAACTGATCAATATGTATGTTTTTTCGTTGATTGTCCTGATAGAAGAATCAACAATGGTGAGTACACCAATGCCCTAGTGAGGGATGGTATAAAGAATATACCGTGCCAAATTATTTTATAAGATAGGCTTTTTTAAGAAGGCCCAGGACACAGTCATATGCATAAGTTTGAATGCAAAAAAATATATTCGGAAGTAAAAATTAAGAAATTGATGGACCAATAGATAAGTTAGTGTAAGAACCGTTTCTGGCCACTTCTGGGACGTTAATAAAGTCCAAAAAAATCCGGAGAGCTTATTTCTGGGCTATGTTGCAATCATTCCAAATTGAGACTGTAAGATAAGTTCGGTCTTTATTTTATATTACAAGCAATTTCGGTGTCAAAATTGATGTATTTTGTATATTTAACCCTTGATATCGGTTTCCTGTACTATTCTACAAGTCTCTTTTTTTCTATTTGTCTATTGATCAAAATATATATATATTCGTACGACCTTGATTTTTATTAGTATTTTTTTTTTCTTGGCCAACAGGCATAATTTTATATTTCAAACAAAACAACAAACAATAGACATATTAATAAAAAAAAAAAAAACTCGAAAGAACATTTGGGTAAAAACATCATTTCTTACGACATGTATCCTTTAAAACTTTAATTTGGAGTTTAACCATTGATAAAATCCCCGAAATATCGGTGCATGATGCACTTCTCCTTGCATATAATACATGCTGTGTTTTTGTAATTATAGAATTTATAAAACGTTCATCGAGTCCAACATAAAAGGCTATAAAGTCACTTCTCTTAGGTTGATAAAAACTTAAATTGTCGATTAAAAGATCAGAAACAGATTTATATAAAGGACCAAGATATGTGCAGTCATATAAAAAGTGGTCACTGGACTCACTCTCCGTACGGCAAAAAGAACATTTACTATGATCTTGCGTAAAAATTTGTCTCGCACTTCGAGTGTACCAGAGAGAACACGATATTTAAACCACTTTTCTGATGACGACAGCATATCACTTTTTATCACACATATAGCTTTAGCCACTGGAACATTTATACAACGTCTTCTTAAATAATTAATGAAAGGTTCCATTGTAGGCTTCAAACAAATTTTCCGCAGTTGGGAGGAAGAGGTTTCAGCCAGACGCAATCTGATTGGTACTGCAGGTCTGTCTACAGACTCGTACAAGCCAAAAATAGACTGAAATTGCTTGAAAGCCATTTTATTTAGAAGCAAGGGGGAATCTGCCGTTTCTGCAGCAAAGTCAAGTCCGACTGTATTTATTCCTTTGAAATTTATGGAGCCTCTTGTAGGAAGCTCCCATCTAAGGCTCTTTTCATACGATTTAATTGTGCTGGTGGCTCCTTTTATGATCTTCTCCAATCGTCCAGAAAACTCCGATAATCTTTGCAGCACCTCCCTCAGTCCGAAATATGCTCTCTCAGTATATTTTCCTCCAGAAATTTGTGAGAGATAATGACTCAGTGGTTCCTTCTCTGTCCACATATTTCGAACCCAGTACGTATTTAAAGATTTCCATAAATTTTCAAAATCTACAACAGATAGACCACCGTATCGTAGAGGATTGTGAAGTCTTTTCATCGATATGTTTTTCTTTTTATCTAAATTGAGGAATGTCAATTGCATATACTTAATCATGCGGGACGTTTCTTCATCGTAAGGTGTAACTCTTAAAAGATGGATTACTTTTGAGACGATATAATTGTTCCAAACTTGTATTTTCTCCCATACATTAAGCCTGAGTCTAGAGAAGAAGCCACACACATTCGAAACTTTACCCTTTATGTCTTGAAGATTCATAGCCGTAGAATTGTTTCCAATCCAAGATCCTAAAATATTAATATCTCGAGAAATTTTAAAAACTGGCCATCCTTTTTCAATTAAGCCACCATATCCACTTATTATTTCAGTTTTGTCGGCGTTTACACAAAGACCAGATGAGATGGAGAACACTTTAAGAATCTTTAGGGTTTGCTTAAAAGATTTCAATGTTTGTAAAGGATTTCCAGTAAAGATCATCGTCATATCATCTGCATAACAAAGACATTTTGTATGAAAAGGTATAGCTGAAAAACCAACAATGTTTTTATCCAATTGAATCCTCTCGATTAAACAATCCAGACAAAGTATAAAAAGTATAGAAGAACACGGATCTCCTTGTCTAACACCTCTTCTATTGTTAAAACTAGCGCTTGCGGTTCCATACTGAACAATTGTTCTGGATTTGGCAATTGTAGCACCGACCATTCTAATGATGAAATCGCCAAAACCTTTCTTATATAATGTTTGAATGATAAATTTATGTGATAAAGTATCAAAGGCTTTAGAGAAGTCCACTGTCATAAGTGATACATCTTGCTTTGATTCTAAAAACGTCTGTAAGGTGAAAGGTATACTATCCATTAACTTATCTTTAATAAAACCATATTGGCCATGATGTAAATTGATATACTATCTATGCTATTGCTTTTATAAAGATACGTCTCAACGGTAAGGTGAAAGAAGTATACTATCCATTAAAGCTTATCTAATGATTGATTTATAAACCATATTGGCATCATGCCATGTTGTAAAATTGTATTATCATAATAAGTTTTTTTATCATAAGATTGTATTCTTAGTCTACCATGCCCATCATGTAAATTGTATTGTTCAGCTCCTAAGACCAAATTTTAAATTATAATATTTATTTATGTGTATTCTCACGTATTTTCTTAGGTTTATATGTATTTACTTTCTTGTACATATTTTAAAATTTGAACTGTTGAATTAAAAAAAAAAATTGATTTCAAACTGATTTTTAATCTATTGGCTAAAACAGATGTAAAAATTTTAAAAATTGAATTTTGCATAGTTAAAGGTCTTAAATTTTTAAAAGTCTAGGATCTTTATTTGATTTAGGAATGAGAACTATTCTTCCGGTTGATGCAAAATCGGGAAAATATCCAACGGCAAGAACTTCTTCGTAAAAACGTAAAAGAATAGGAGCTAAAATCGTCGAGTATTTCTTGAAAAACTCGAAAGTAAAGCCCGATGGTCCAGGAGATTTATTCATTTTTGTGTTCTTGTCAATGGCATACACTATTTCATTTTCAGTAAGATGTTGCTCCATTATGTCTTTGTTTTTGTCGTTAAGTTTTACAGAATCATCAGCTTTACATCTCCAATCTTCACAAAAGTGTTGACCATTTTCTATACACCTTGCACAACAATGTTCTTGTGTACAATCGAAGCAGCTATACAACTTGGAGTAGTATTGTTTGATTTCCTCGCAAATATATTCCGCGTCTTGTGAAATTTCTCCATTTGGCTTAAAAAGAGATAAATTCTTTTTAGTATTTCGTCTCTTCATTTCTTGAATACAGCCCAGTCTTGAGTTATTTAAATCTTTTATTTCGGTAAGCCTCAGCTTTTTTCTATAATTCAGATCCGCTTCCCTAAATAACTGATCAACTCTGAACTTCTTTTCTTCTGTACTCATGTCTGCCGACGTAGTTTCTTCTAGTTTTGCGAGATCCAATCGTTTTTTAGTGGCTTGTATAGATCCTTTGTGTCGCAACATTTTTCTGATTTTAGTAAACATATTTTCTACAATAGAAAATGTATTACTAAATTCGATCAAATTATTAAAAGAACTTAAAATAATGTTCTTTATTTGTGCATCGGTGTCTGGGTCATTTAAAAGATTTTTATTATTATTGTAGGACATTAAAGTATAACATTTTAACTATTTTAAGGCAAACATTCACTTCACTAATTCCCCAAATTTGTAAAAATGTTAAAAAGTTACGATTTATATTTCTACGAGCTAAAGTCCGTTTAATACCTTAACTTTTCTCCAGAATTCAACTGCATAACCTGTGAAAGAATCACAAACTACCCAAACCTTATCCTATACTCCACATTTATTAATAAAACACTAGTCTTTCATCCAAAAACTACATCCACACCGGGATTCCAATGAAACTAAAGTTTTTCTACCCATTTTTCTCGCAGATTTCGATAAAAAAGCTTTAAGACACTTTTTTTGCAATGTTTTTCGTTAAATCTCTTGAAATTGTTCGAAATGTTTGAAGTGGCATAGTAGAATAAAATGTTTTTCCGGATTTTGTACTCGAAATACAGTTTTTTATTAAGAGTTATCAACCAATGCCAAATATTTTTTACAAATACATGATTAGATATTATAATCTAAAATTAGTACAATTGCAGAATAACAAAACTAAAAATATCATCAACGGGCAGATATAACATCATCTTAAGAAGCCAAATAAATAGTATGTTTACAAAAATCAATGCATAAAAATATGTAAAACATAGATACAATCCACAATAAAAATAAAATTTAAAACAATCACTTGATATTTTAAAAACTTATTTTACGGTTTTGAGGTTATACCTAGAGATTGACAAAAAAGAATGGTTCGGAAGCCACTTTCCGGTTGTCTCTAAAAGCATCTGGAATGCTCTCAATAAGATGAAGCTACATTCATGAAGATGAGGGATGGGAATTCCTTAAAATGAAGACGGAGAAAGGAACTCCTTTCACAAAGACGAGGGATGGGAATTTGGAATCTTGCTGGAAGGGAGGAGACTGACTCGAGGGTTAGCCAAGGCATTGTCTATATGTTTTGATACGCCACTTCTTACTCATGTCAGGAGTCAAGGGTGTTCCTATCGACCAGGGAGGACAGATGGAGGGAGCGAAGGATCTCCGACCTGTTTGGAATCTAGGCAAGAATGCTTTTATGGTATCAAAAAGTAGGACCCTCCTTCCAAAGGGCACATATTGAATACACAGATTCTCGACTATGATCATTGGAGACTCTTATTTGATGATTGTTGATTTTGACATCATTCTTCACTCTTTCTCTTGCCACTCCGGAGAACTCGTTTTGAATCCATATTGATCATAAAACAGAATGAGACGAGAGCGCTAAACGCCACCCGGGAAACGTCTATAAAAATGTTTTGAAGATTGGAAGACTCTTTGTCAATTGTGTATTGATTGAGATGAGGGCAAACTTTGAAAGAGACAAAATAAATATGGAATAATATTATTGTTTTTCCGTTTTATTTAGAAATTCTGTTAACTTTTTGTCACAATGTAAGAGCATTTTTACTAAAATATAGTTTTGATTTACACACCGAACCTTCCACCTTGTAAAGGGGGGTTTTATAGACAAAATCTCAAGTGACCTAAATATTATTAATGTATACAGTATGTGCACCTATTGAAAATATGTATTGTAGTTATTACAAATAAACGAAAAAGTCACATCAAAATTATATACGATTTGCTATAAACTTTTTGCTAGTTTGTTTTATTTCTTTTAGCTGCACAAACACTAAAGGATTAAATTGCGTTAGTTGTTTTGTACATTAAGAATTTGTCCTAAAAGAAAAATAAATATGATTATAAGTGCATATTTTAAATAATATATTGGTTTGATTTAAATATAAGTGATTCTAATGAAACTATATTATCTAAATGGGGAAAAAGTATTTTTATGAAAAACACGATTAAGATTAAAAATCCCATTCACTTTAGACAGCCCCCTCCTATATATATATATATATATATATATATATATATATATATTTGAAGAATATAAGAATAATAAAAAGTGTAATACATACTGACACATATCTTTATTCAAATAATAACAGCGTTTAGTAAATTAAAGATAATGAAGCGCCCTTATAAAATGTATATGTTATTTCTATGATGTTATAATAATAATAAAAATCTTAAATCCAATTCACTTTTATCTTAACGATATGTAACTCATCCAATTTATAAGACTCCATTTACATGATGACCAATCCCTAACGTACTCATAAATGGGTGTTCCAGGGCTTAGACATAACAATCAAGTATTGGCTCACCTGTAAGTAAAAAAGCAGGTGTTTAAAGTTTGCTATAAAAACACATATGAACAAATTTTTGACATCATTCAAGAGCAATACAGAGATCAGAGAAGATGATCCCAAGGGTAAAGAGTGTTTTTATATAAAATTAAAATGATAAGACCAAGCTTTACAGTATCAATTTTTCATGTTTTTCAGTACATTTGTTTGATTGCATTGATCGGATCTGCCGTTGCCAGCGGTGGACCACGAGCCAGACAGCTCGCCAATGCCAACCGTGATGGTCGATCCCTCCTAAACACCTTCCCCTTCAATTCTGGAGCACGGGGAACTGCACGATCTGCCACTCATGATCATGACCACCATGCCGCTAATGGAGATCATGCCGCCCATGAGATCATGCCGCCCATGCTGCCCATGCTGAGCACGCCCCTGCCTCTGACAATAGATTGGCCCGTCAAGGAGGTGGAGATGATGTCCCTCTAGACATCGGATCCATTGCCGCTGCCGGAGAACGTTGTATCGACAAGGTTGTCATGGTTGAGGAGACTGAGTACGATGACCACATCGAGTGCCACCACAGCTACTCCGAGAGATGCCACACCACCTACACCACGGACTTCGAGCCCCAACAAGAAGAGGAGTGCGAAGAGAACTTCAAGAAGGATTGTTTTATCGAGTACAAAAAGGTCGCCGTTGATGAGACTGTCCAGTGAGTGTTTAATACATACAACACTTCTTAGGACTTAAATTATTAACATATATTTGTCCATTAGGTTCTGTCACACCCCCTTGGTCTGCGAAGGTGAGGGACCCGAAGAGTGTAAGACTGTCTACGAATCCGAGTGCGAGACCCGTTATCACGAGCACGATGTTGAGGATGACGTTGTCAACTGTGAAACCATTCAAGAAGAGAAGTGCGAGGATGTCACTCAGGGTTACACCACTGAGCAAAAGTGCACCAAGTGGCCCAAGCAAGTCTGTACCTCCGAAAAGAAGAACGTCAAGAAATACAGCCCTGAGACCGAGTGTAAGAAGGTTCCCCGACAGCTCTGTGGACCCTCCGGCTGCGTTCCTCAACCCGGACCCGAGGAGTGCTTCGACAAGAAGGAAACCATCGTCCAAGAGGTTCCCGAGGAACAATGTAACTTGGAACCCCAAAAGTCCTGCAAGCAAGTCACCAAGTTGGTCCCCCTCCTCAAGCCCGTCGAGGAATGTGTTGACATCCCCAAGGAGGTCTGCTCCCGATCCAGGAAGAACCCACGAAAGGTCCAAAAGCCTGTTGTCAAGAAATGGTGCTATGTTCCATCTGCTGCTTCTGGCTTGGCTGCCTAAGAAACTTCATTTATTTTTAAAAGTTGTTACAATGACTATTATATCAAATAAATTCGTTTCAGCCAAAACTTACTAAAGTTTACATTTTTACAAAAGCTAACAATACTGCCAGATAATAGTTCTGTTCCAACTACTTTAGGTTATCAAGAACATTCGTGGAGCCTAATTTGTTGCTTCCTATATTTTTTTTGGCATTCAAAACAAAGGTGTTAATTTTCTTTTAGTTTTTTATTATTGTGCACCTATATGGTTTGTGTTATCATTTTTTAGTATCCAATTCATAAAAATAATGAATATATAAGAAATGTCTTATTTTGGTTCTTATAAAAAAGAGGAAAGTCAGGATTATTTGAATCTTGGTTAATCAAATATTAGTAATATAACATATTGAACGGCATAATCAGCATAACTTATATTAAGATGAAACTTGCTACTGTTAAATAAATGTTTACTTTTTTTAGTAAAACACTCTCATTTACTTTTTACATATTTTTTATTTTTAAAGGGTGTTCTCAATTTTAGATAAAGATCACAGTACGAACGGGGGAAAAAATAATTGATATCAGTTTCAAAAAAATTAACGAAACTCAAAGAAGCCATTATTTCTATTTAATCTATAAGAATACTATGAAACACTTAATGCTGCGCCTCGATAGATTGGTTGTTTTAATTAGAGGAAATGTAGAACACATAATGTAGATGAAACAGAAAAGGCCGATGATCCTTCATTTTGATATGATATTTTTTTACATAATAAACTAGGTATGCCCTAATAAAAACTAGGACTTGGCACATTATAAAAGTTGGTGTCCGTTATTTTTGAGCGATGCAGTATTACCATAAATATACACAAACTTGTCAATTTCCCTATCAAACTTATTTTTATTTAATTATCCCTGATCTTTATTGATGCTTCAAATCGGGTTTTTTGGATAATATTCCAAACTATTTGTGATGGTCAAATTATGGTGAATCAACTTCTATAGATTTTTGTTTAGAATAAGTCTTAAAATAAGATTGAAAATTTATCACAATAATAATACGATCAAGAAACTCCGCGAATAATTCAAAGATCTATTAGTTTTATTTGCATTTGATATAATATTTTATAGACAGATATTTATGTAAGTTACTTTTTCCAAATATGTGAAGATGTAAATGGTCCTTTCATGTAATGCGTAAACTGTTTTGAACATGCAAAAAATATTTATTGTCCAATATCTTTAATTTGCTTAAAAAGGACGATTGATGTTTACACAAAACGAATGAAGAATCATTTATTCATGTTGGTACCACTTATTGTGTCTATCAAAACAACATGTAGAAGATTCTTGAAGGGATTGGACAACCAATATTTAGGTGCATTTTGCTATATTGGTATATATTTCTCCGATATTTATTTATCAATATAAACTAAACTGAAGACTATCACTATCGATGGCATGGCTTATGACTATCAGTAAATGTACATTTGCATTAAAGTATTGATTTTATCTCTTGAAAATGAATTGCACCAAATGTAAATAAATGTAGGCTAGATGGTTTCTTATCTTAGTTTCTCGAAAATTTATCTCACTCCCATCTCTTAGTTGACGATTTTTGTGAATCTACCGAAACCAATGCCATCTAAAATAGATTTGTAATTAAAAAACAAGTGGTCTACCTCTATCCATTGAAACCAACTTGCTATGTAGATTCGATACTAGCCGTTTATTTTTATTTACCATATCCAAAATATGCTTTCTTTTATTGATGCACAGAAAAATGTCACTATTAATTGTTCATGAATTCCTTGATGATGATGGTCATTTGTCATCGGTAAATGGTTTTAATACCTCAGATTGCTCCAGGACATAACTTGGCCCAGGTTGCGCCATTCTGCAACTCCTTCTTCACTTTGTGAATGCAAGACGGCGCTCCACTACATTAAAAAATGCAGCTTTAGCATTTATAAATGAAGGACGGAAAATCTCTGGCCAGCCCACAGTCCAGATCTCAACCCTTTGGATTTCCACTTATGGACTGTAGCACAAAAACGAGTTTATATTTAAAAAACAGATTCCATTGAGTCCCTCATACGATGTGTCCAAACCTTCGTTGAAGGATATAGCCAGAAGAAAATCAAAAACGTTTGCAAAAATGTCCTGAAGCGTGCGTCGTTCTGTCTTCAGGCTGGAGGGGGTAATTTCCAGGAACTTTTGTAAGGCTTCAGAAGATGTGAGTTTTACGATATAGACAATTAATCTTTGATAATCAAAAAATTTCATTCTTGGTCTCTAAAATGATGTATCTATGAAGGAATTTTACGTATTTTAAGTACTTCTAATTCGCAACTAAAAATTACATTTCTGATGGAACACACTGTACTTCTTGAGCTCGGAGATATCCTATTCGACTCCAGACTGTAATGATAAATAAACTTAAGGCATTCGAAAACATATATAGGATTAAAGATAGCAACATGCAGATATATTAAGAGTAGGTAAATAAAAAAATATATATTTTGAAGGAAATGGTGTAGAATGGAGAATAAAAAATAAAAACATGAGCTAGACGGCACTCAACACTAGAAGTGCGGATGCTTTGAACTACCTAAACAATCGTCTGACGTCAATTAGCATATAAATCATAACTATGATTGAAAATTAGTTGCTGAAAGGAATATCAAAAAATGTCTTTATACATTTAAAATGTTTAAATATAATAACATGTTACTAATGCAATGTATAACAACAGTAAATTGTAACCGTATACTTTCCACATATAACATATTAAAAGTAAGTGGATTATTATTATTTTTTATTTCGAAAATATATACGCCCTTCAAATAATTAAAATTAGACAAATGGCAGTCATACAAATAAAATAGAATGAAAATCAATTTACGTAATTGCGCTTCGAGAGTTAAGTATATGATTCGTCAAAGCGTAAAAAAGATCAATCCTCAATTTATTTTTGTTATGTTTTAGCGAAGCTGGAATCAAATGGTTAAAATGATGAATGTTGCCTACAATGTTCGATGTGATTGTTTCCATTTGGATTAATTATGTATTCTAACGTTAAAATTATTTAAACTAACTTAAATTTTGTTAATTCGTAATTCTTTTTGAAGAAAAATATTACTTTAAAACAGTAAAGTCTAATTCTATTTACTTAGTAAATTTATTATTGTGTTGATGGTAATTATTGTACTAAAAAGCTATTAAAATAAATGAATTGTCAAGTTCAAAATCCTTAAGAAAACAAAGAATTTTAAAATTCTGATAGTATCTCACTTATGACTAGACGAAAACGACTCAATGATAATTATTTTTAATTAAATCAATATTGTGGACTGCACAAAAAGTCTGTATAAGACTCTTTAATTGCTATTTCTACGCCATTATTGGTGTGTTTCCATTATAAATTATTATAATGTGATTTGGGAGACTATTATAATAATATTTTTTAAACATATAATTTAGTTTTTTTTACATCGCAGAAATAATACCTTTTTCCCTCTGTCTCATTTATAAAATATTCCTTTTGTTATGTTTAACCCAAGAGTCCCACTCTTGAAGTTTCGAGAATAATTCAATGGAGTCCATATAAAGACAGAATATCCAGAATCTGTGTTTGGTGAGTGATTTGTTGGAGTTCAATAATATCATTAATGACAATTCTTTGTTATTTAGTAAATCCAAATACCCCAATGATGCGGCTGGCGGAACCCGAGCACCCAAGGTGCATAAATGGCATTTGAGGGGTTCCTTACTCGTATTTTTACAATTGGCGAAGGGTTTGAAACCCCCAATACCCCATTGTTGCGGCTGGCGGAACCCGAGGACCCAAGGTGCATAAAATGGGATTTGAGGGGTTCCTTACTCGTATTTTTACAATTGGCGAAGGGTTTGAAACCCCCAATACCCCATTGTTGCGGCTGGCGGAACCTGAAGGCCCAAGGTGCACAAAATGGCATTTGAGGGGTTCCTTACTCGTATTTTTACAATTTGCGATGGGTTTGAAACCCCAATACTTCATTGTTGCGGCTGGCGGAACCCGAAGGCCCAAGGTGCACAAAATGGCATTTGAGGCTTTCTTTCCTCGTATTTTTTTACCAATGTAGGGGGGTTTGAAACCCCAATACCCCATTGTTGTTGAATACAGGTTTGACCAATTGTACTGCTACAGAAAACTTAATTTTCTTTGAAAAAAGGTCTGAATTTTTTAAATCAAAGTCATTGAAACTGGCGCTGAATCGGCTGGCGCTGAATCGGCTGGTGCTGAATCGGCCTGCGCTGAATCGGCCGGCGCTGAATTGGCTGGTGCTGAATCGGCGGTGCTGAATCGGCGACGCTGAGTCGGCGGCGCTGAATTGTACCGTACCCCTAAAAAACGTAGTAAGCCATTTATTGTATAAGCACATCATATGAAAATAACAACCATAGATTATTAGGAGGAAATGACCCGGTGTGTTTCATGATCCGTTCGCTGCAGAGGTGGCCTTTGATCGGTTACTGAGGACTTTTTACCACTCGCAATCATCTTTGAGCCTCCTACCAATAAAGCAGGAAGGATTCACTCATTCTGAATACTTTTTTACTCACATCTTTTTCTAGCTCCTCTAGAACAATCAAAGTCCTTTGCAGAAGCTTGGCTCAATGGAATTCATGTATTCTTGGAACGTTTATAAATCCAGAAGTTCTTCCTGAAGAAAAACAATCTTTTGTTGTTTATTGAATATATAAAAATATTTAGTATTTTTAAGTTGTAATTAGATTAGAATAAGATAAAAATATAACAGAAATTGCTTTAGAATATATATTTTACCATTTACGTATGTTTGTAGGATTAAGTAGGATAAAAACATATAACCCCGTACTTTATAAGTATACCCAATCTTAGCAAATAAGACATATTGGGAAAAAAAGAAAAAAAGGATCCAACCATCTCATACTCCATGAGTACAAATTGTAATATCATTTGTCTGATTAAAGAAGGTAAAAATTCATACAATACATTGCAAAATGACATATTTTTACACTCAATCTTTGAATAAAAAGTATATCACCCTTTTATGAAAGCAAAACATTTTTTCTGACCTACCCTTAAAGTATTTTAATACATGGGTGCTCCACTGCTAAGGAATGGTGAAGCTAACCTACCACATAGAGTATTTTTCACGGGTATGTGCAAATGGCATGTGTTGAAAATTCCTATATAAACACATGTAAGTAGATTATTTAATCATCATTCATAGGCTTGAGATAGATCAGTGAAGATGATCCCAAGGGTAAAGAGTGTTTTTATATAAAATTAAAATGATAAGACCAAGCTTAACAGTATCAATTTTTTCATGTTTTTCAGTACATTGTTTGATTGCATTGATCGGATCCGCCGTTGCCAGCGGTGGACCACGAGCCAGACAGCTAGCCAATGCCAACCGTGATGGTCGGTCCCTCCTAAACACCTTCCCCTTCAATTCTGGAGCACGGGGAACTGCACGATCTGCCAATCATGATCATGACCACCATGCCGCTCATGGAGATCATGCCGCCCATGCTGCCCATGCTGAACACGCCCCTGCCTCTGACAATAGATTGGCCCGTCAAGGAGGTGGAGATGATGTCCCTCTAGACATCGGGTCCATTGCCGCTGCCGGAGAACGTTGTATCGACAAGGTTGTCATGGTTGAGGAGACTGAATACGATGACCACATCGAGTGCCACCACAGCTATTCCGAGAGATGCCACACCACCTACACCACGGACTTCGAGCCCCAACAAGAAGAGGAGTGCGAAGAGAACTTCAAGAAGGATTGTTTCATCGAATACAAAAAGGTCGCCGTTGATGAGACTGTCCAGTGAGTGTTTAATACATACAACACTTCTTAGGACTTAAATTATTAACATATATTTGTCCATTAGGTTCTGTCACACCCCCTTGGTCTGCGAAGGTGAGGGACCCGAAGAGTGTAAGACTGTCTACGAATCCGAGTGCGAGACCCGTTATCACGAGCACGATGTTGAGGATGACGTTGTCAACTGTGAAACCATTCAAGAAGAGAAGTGCGAGGATGTCACTCAGGGTTACACCACTGAGCAAAAGTGCACCAAGTGGCCCAAGCAAGTCTGTACCTCCGAAAAGAAGAACGTCAAGAAATACAGCCCTGAGACCGAGTGTAAGAAGGTTCCCCGACAGCTCTGTGGACCCTCCGGCTGCGTTCCTCAACCCGGACCCGAGGAGTGCTTCGACAAGAAGGAAACCATCGTCCAAGAGGTTCCCGAGGAGCAATGTAATCTGGAGCCCCAAAAGTCCTGCAAGCAAGTCACCAAGCTTGTTCCCAGCCTCAAGCCTGTCGAGGAATGTGTTGACATCCCCAAGGAGGTCTGCTCCCGATCCAGGAAAAACCCACGAAAGGTCCAAAAGCCTGTTGTCAAGAAATGGTGCTATGTTCCGTCTGCTGCTTCTGGCTTGGCTGCTTAAGACACTTCATTTATTTTTTAAAGTTGTTACAATGACTATTACATCAAATAAATTCGTTTCAACCAAAACTTACTAAAGTTTACATTTTTACAAATGCAAACAATACTGCCAGATAATAGTTCTGCTCCAACTACTTTAGGATTATTAAGAACATTAATGCAGTGCCTTAGAGTAGTAGAGTCTGGACGAGATGCTGATGAGTCATAACAAAAGCTGACAAAATCCCATAACAAACAAAATTTCATATCATAAATAAATAGGTGTTTGGATTGAATAGCAAATTTAATGTTATTCTTATAAATCAAAGGGGATATATTTTAATGTAATAAGATGGTAATTGAGTTGAATTTGCTATGAATTGCATTATTTTTATGATTTTGCTACTATTTTGAGCAGAAATAGGATTTATATGTTGAATAACAATATGATTGCATGTCTGATACTATTCATAATGTGGGCAGCCCTTCATCAATCACGAAACCTTTTTTGTTTTAATATCTCTTGGATCAATTAGCAAAATAGGTTTCTCGTAATACTCTACCCAGAATAAAAGCAAGAAACAATCGTTCCGGAGTCCAAGAAGCATCCTATATACTGTCATCAGAGAAACCTTGTGTCTACAGGCAATCCTCTCTTACACCGCACAAACATTTTCGTCACTATTGCGGATCAGCTTTAAAAGTGAAATGAGGCGACTTTATTCCATATGCTGAAAGCTGGACATCTACTCCGAGAAGTTTCTCATCTCAGCAAGGGTATCAATTTCAAGGAATACCGAACTTTACCCTATTGAAACATGCCTTCAGAATCCCAATGACATTATCACCGCAATATTTAAATTATAAATTGCGGTATTGAAAGTCAATGAATATCAACTCTTCATTATAGTGCTGTTTTTGACACTATGGACTCTGGAAAGTGCAAATAGATGAGTGTCAAGATGTTTCCGCGGCATCAGAAAAGGCTCAGTTTCATTGACTTCACTTCTGTCATACTAAAAAAGGATTTTATTTCAGAACCAATTAACGTTTGCTTGTCAAATATGTTATGATTTTCCTTTTTTATTTGATAAAAAATACAATATAATAAAGTAATTGATAACTCTTTGAAATTAACGTCTAATATATTCCCGTACCATTATGTATGTACCCTTACTGGGGTTTAAAAAATGTGGTTGATTTTTTTATTATATAACAGTCCTTTTCATCCCCACTCATCTATTAAAAAATAATCAAGTTTCAAATTAATAGAATAAAACTTTGTTGAATGTAAAAAATATATCATCATCGTATCGTTTTTAATTGAGTAACTTCAGGAATTTATGCCCTAAATGAAATTTAAAGTATCGACTTATGATTATTCAATAAATTGTAAAAAATCGTGCACAATAAAGAAAAATAAATATGTACTTTGTTATTGATCTTAAATTTGGGATTATGATGGATGACAATAAGACTACAAAAACTGGGAGGTAATACCTTTATTTCACACATCAGAGCTTATGAGTTAGAACATTTTCTCAAGATAAGAGGAACTTCATTTGTGGATTATCTTCGTTCAATGTCTTATGCCAGAGGATTGCTTACAAGATTATATCAATGCATATATCTGCATAGAACCTCCTATATAAAAACTGTCCTCTAGGAATTATCATAAGAACCCTTATAAGAAATACCTTCGTCTTCATCTGAGAAACTGACGGTGTCCTTAGGGGAATCCTCGTAAATCTTCCTAGGACATATGAATTCTTCACAGTGCTGAAAACTCGTGGGACTCAAGAACTTGTCCCAAAATTAGCAACTTCCTAACCCTATCGATTTTTTTCTCTAAAGTATAGGTACTCCTTTGTATGAACTACAATTCATAAAAATAATTGTCTGAAGAATAATTAAATATTTTATAGAATTTTTCTACTATATTTATTAAAAATATTTAAAACACGGTGCATACAACAGTTTGGCTAGTAATTACTATTTCTTTATTTAAAAAAAGCAAAGTAAATAATATTGCTGAGACTCAGGTATAAAATTATCATCAGAATTATTACACAAGCCAGAAAAAATATGTCATAAATTTTTTCCATATGAGAAATAAAGTTTATGTAAAAATCGTAATAAAATACTATCGGAATTATTATTCGTACTTATAATAACTAATAAATTAATACAGGATTCTACGCGTCAATAAAGTATACGCCAGGCTCGGATCAGGACTCGTGTCTTATATCAAACTCGATATTTGGATTGTGTCTGCGTCCCTGCTTTTCTTATTACTAATATATTCTCTAGGAATTCCAACACCAACCCATGTTACGGGTGTTGAACTTATCTTATTGGAACTTAAGGCAAACATATACTTGTTTATGATATTTTGCTTCTTCTGAATAGGACTCCTTATGTTTAATTTTGTATATTTATACGAGGAAATAATATTTAGGAGACAATACATGTTATTTATATTATATCATATTTACATTATTTACAATTTATAGTTATTTTACAATGTCTCTCATTCTAAGGCTTTTACTAGAATTTCCAGCAATAATATTATTTTTTTACCTTCATACAACGCATTTTCTTTACGATAATAAAAATGAAGCATACAATTGCAAAAAGTTTTAATCATTAATTCCACTACTTCTGGATGACAATCTGGAATATAGTGAAGGTCCAGATCGTTCATAATAGAATTTGAAATAACGTCCTTTATTCCATTAATTTGAAAGTTAATTTTATTGTATGATTGAAATTTACAATTTGCTCTTTCAAATAAAGCAATAGAAATCTCATAGCAATAATATAATGCGTAAAAGACTTTTCTTTAGACAATTTATTGAGAGAAGGACACTCATCAAATTTTGCTGTAAAAAAATCCATGTATTGATCGCAAGATGCCCTACGAGCTAAAGTTGTCCGAATGCAGTATGCTCCAAGGTGTACTAAGGATGTTTTTTCAGTAAAGCTGAGTTCTTGCAGTCCAATTAAAGAGTTCGTAGATATTGAAGGTAATGGGGTCGGAGTTGATGCTGCAAAATCTCCTACATCTGTCAAAAATAATGAATCGTCCGTTTGGTAGCTTTCGGCGTCCTTTCCGGATATATATTGGGATAATGTACATATTTTAAGCGCATTTCGAAATTCTTTTACATTAGGAGTTGGATTCTTAGATCTTAAGAGGACAATAAATTTTCCACACAGTCTTGCTGCATAAAAGAAATTCGAAATTTTCTTTGCACAAAAACTTTTCCTGTAGCATTATGAGGGAAGTCGTGCTTAATATGATTCCTCGTTGTACAGGTTTCCATCCCTTATAATTATCAATTTTTATCTCCTTAAACATATTAATAAACTATTTTAAACTCAATAACTTATGAATTTACATACGTTGACATGTAAATTTCAGCTTAATTTATTATATTCATTTCTTCACACTGGAAAATGTGTTCCTGGATTTTCATTAAGAACAATTTCCTTTCTTTTAGGAATGCATTCAAAATTAGGGCCAGGGTTCATGGTAAAACCATATTTTCCTTATTGAATAAAAGTTTGGACTCTCCACATTCTAGACTCACACATTACTGACAAGCCACCCCTGTGAACAGTATTAAGGTATTAACTATATTAATATGTTTTATTCGAATAAATTGATTGAACCAATTACTGAATATTGTCAAAAATTAAAGAATATTTAACAAAGAGAGCCCTATAGGCTACATTGGGTACTGCCGAGCAATCACAAAAATATTGCCTCCAAATCGTTTCATTTTCCATACTCATGAAAACTGTTTGAGGTATGAATGAGAAAATGTTTTAGGAATCGCCCATCTTTAACATTTACTTATTCCGTTAAGACTCAGTCCCTTTCTCACGATATGATAATATATAAAGAGATATAATAGGAAAGGGGAGGTGCTGTTGATGTTCAAGGCTCCTTCACCGAGATTGAATTATCATCAAGTTATTTTGGACTGCCATGGAGATGGGTTCATGAGGACATCATGGGACTTTTTTCATAGAAATACAGGACAAAGGAGTCCATTAGCATACTCCACTAAGACGAACAAATCTTCAATTTGGAGGAGGTGGTGGATGGAAGGCATCTCCCATAAGACGAGGAACACAACTCCTCTCAATAAGATGAGGCTCCTTTCACAAAGACGAGGGATGGGAAGTCCTTATAATGAAGACGGAGAAAGGAACTCCTTTCACAAAGACGAGGGATGGAAATTTGGAATCTTACTGGAAGGGAGGCGACTGACTAGAGGGTTGGTCAAGGCATTGTACGTATGTTTTGATACACGGGTTCTCAACTATGATCATTGAAGACTCTCTTATTTGATGATTATTGATTGTGACATCATTCTTCACTCTCTCTCTTGCCACTCCGGAGAACTCGTTTTGAGTCCATATTGATCATAAAAAAGAATGAGACGAGAGCGCTAAACGCCACCCGAGAAACGCTTATATAAATGTTTTGAAGACTGGAAGACTCTTTGTCAATTGTGTATTGATTAAGATGAGGGCAAACTTTGAAAGACACTAAATAAATATTGAATAAAATTAATGTTTTTCCGTTTTATTTAGAAATTCTGGAAACTTTTTGTGACAATGTAAGAGCATTTTTACTAAAATTATAGTTTAGATTTACACACCGAACCTTCGACCTTGTAAAGGGGGATTTTTGTACACAAAATCTCAAGCGACCTACATATTAATTAATGTATACACTATGTGCACCTATTGAAAATATGTGTTGTAGTTATTACAAGTGAACGAAAAAAGTCACATCAAAATTATATGCGATTTACTATAAACTTTTTTGTTAAATTGTTTCTTTTCTTATAGCTACACAAAAACTTGCCTTAGTTGTTTAGTACATAAAGAATTGGTCCTAAAAGAAAAATAAATATGATTTATAATTGCATATTTTAAATAATATTATTGGTTTCATTTAAATATAAGTAATTCTAATGAAGCTATATTATCTAAATGGGAAAAAGTATTGTTATGAAAACAATATTAAGATTAAAAATCCCATTCACTTAAAACAAACCCCTCCTATATATCTATATAAATTTAAAACTACAATACAAAAATGCAGCTTTAGCATTTCTAAATGAAGGACGGAAAATCTCTGGCCAGCCCACAGTCCAGATCTCAACCCTTTGGATTTCCACTTATGGACTGTAGCACAAAAACGAGTTTATATTTAAAAAACAAATTCCATTGAGTCCCTCATACGATGTGTCCAAACCTTCGTTGAAGGATATAGCCAGAAGAAAATCAAAAACGTTTGCAAAAATGTCCTGAAGCGTGCGTCGTTCTACCTTCAGGCTGGAGGGGGTAATTTCCAGGAACTTTGGTTAGGCTTCAGAAGATGTTAGTTTTACGATATAGACAATTAATCTTTGATAATCAAAAAATTTCATTCTTGGTCTCTAAAATGATGTATCTATGAAGGAATTTACGTATTTTAAGTACTTCTAATTCGCAACTTAAAAATTACATTTCTGATGGAACACACTGTACTTCTTGAGCTCGGATATAAATAAATAAAATATATATTTTGAAGGAAATGGTGTAGAATGGAGAATAAAAAATAAAAACATGAGCTAGACGGCACTCAACACTAGAAGTGCGGATGCTTTGAACTACCTAAACAACCGTCTGACGTCAATTAGCATATAAATCATAACTATGATTGAAAATTAGTTGCTGAAAGGAATATCAAAAAATGTCTTTATACATTTAAAATGTTTAAATATAATAACATGTTACTAATGCAATGTATAACAACAGTAAATTGTAACCGTATACTTTCCACATATAACATATTAAAAGTAAGTGGATTATTATTATTTTTTATTTCGAAAATATATACGCCCTTCAAATAATTAAAATTAGACAAATGGCAGTCATACAAATAAAATAGAATGAAAATCAATTTACGTAATTGCGCTTCGAGAGTTAAGTATATGATTCGTCAAAGCGTAAAAAAGATCAATCCTCAATTTATTTTTGTTATGTTTTAGCGAAGCTGGAATCAAATGGTTAAAATGATGAATGTTGCCTACAATGTTCGATGTGATTGTTTCCATTTGGATTAATTATGTATTCTAACGTTAAAATTATTTAAACTAACTTAATTTTTTTTGTTAATTCGTAATTCTTTTTGAAGAAAAATATTACTTTAAAACAGTAAAGTCTAATTCTATTTACTTAGTAAATTTATTATTGTGTTGATGGTAATTATTGTACTAAAAAGCTATTAAAATAAATGAATTGTCAAGTTCAAAATCCTTAAGAAAACAAAGAATTTAAAATTCTGATAGTATCTCACTTATGACTAGACGAAAACGACTCAATGATAATTATTTTTAATTAAATCAATATTGTGGACTGCACAAAGAGTCTGTATAAGACTCTTTAATTGCTATTTCTACGCCATTATTGGTGTGTTTCCATTATAAATTATTATAATGTGATTTGGGAGACTATTATAATAATATTTTTTAAACATATAATTTAGTTTTTTTTACATCGCAGAAATAATACCTTTTTCCCTCTGTCTCATTTATAAAATATTCCTTTTTGTTATGTTTAACCCAAGAGTCCCACTCTTGAAGTTTCGAGAATAATTCAATGGAGTCCATATAAAGACAGAATATCCAGAATCTGTGTTTGGTGAGTGATTTGTTGGAGTTCAATAATATCATTAATGACAATTCTTTGTTATTTAGTAAATCCAAATACCCCAATGATGCGGCTGGCGGAACCCGAGCACCCAAGGTGCATAAATGGCATTTGAGGGGTTCCTTACTCGTATTTTTACAATTGGCGAAGGGTTTGAAACCCCCAATACCCCATTGTTGCGGCTGGCGGAACCCGAGGACCCAAGGTGCATAAAATGGATTTGAGGGGTTCCTTACTCGTATTTTTACAATTGGCGAAGGGTTTGAAACCCCCAATACCCCATTGTTGCGGCTGGCGGCGGAACCTGAAGGCCCAAGGTGCACAAAATGGCATTTGAGGGGTTCCTTACTCGTATTTTTACAATTTGCAATGGGTTTGAAACCCCAATACTTCATTGTTGCGGCTGGCGGAACCCGAAGGCCCAAGGTGCACAAAATGGCATTTGAGGCTTTCTTTCCTCGTATTTTTTTACCAATGTAGGGGGGTTTGAAACCCCAATACCCCATTGTTGTTGAATACAGGTTTGACCAATTGTACTGCTACAGAAAACTTAATTTTCTTTGAAAAAAGGTCTGAATTTTTTAAATCAAAGTCATTGAAACTGGCGCTGAATCGGCTGGCGCTGAATGGCTGGTGCTGAATCGGCTGGTGCTGAATCGGCCTGCGCTGAATCGGCCGGCGCTGAATTGGCTGGTGCTGAATCGGCGGTGCTGAATCGGCGGTGCTGAATCGGCGACGCTGAGTCGGCGGCGCTGAATTGTACCGTACCCCTAAAAAACGTAGTAAGCCATTTATTGTATAAGCACATCATATGAAAATAACAACCATAGATTATTAGGAGGAAATGACCCGTGTGTTTCATGATCCGTTCGCTGCAGAGGTGGCCTTTGATCGGTTACTGAGGACTTTTTACCACTCGCAATCATCTTTGAGCCTCCTACCAATAAAGCAGGAAGGATTCACTCATTCTGAATACTTTTTTACTCACATCTTTTTCTAGCTCCTCTAGAACAATCAAAGTCCTTTGCAGAAGCTTGGCTCAATGGAATTCATGTATTCTTGGAACGTTTATAAATCCAGAAGTTCTTCCTGAAGAAAAACAATCTTTTGTTGTTTATTGAATATATAAAAATATTTAGTATTTTTAAGTTGTAATTAGATTAGAATAAGATAAAAATATAACAGAAATTGCTTTAGAATATATATATTTACCATTTACGTATGTTTGAAGGATTAAGTAGGATAAAAACATATAACCCCGTACTTTATAAGTATACCCAATCTTAGCAAATAAGACATATTGGGAAAAAAAGAAAAAAAGGATCCAACCATCTCATACTCCATGAGTACAAATTGTAATATCATTTGTCTGATTAAAGAAGGTAAAAATTCATACAATACATTGCAAAATGACATATTTTTACACTCAATCTTTGAATAAAAAGTATATCACCCTTTTATGAAAGCAAAACATTTTATCTGACCTACCCTTAAAGTATTTTAATACATGGGTGCTCCACTGCTAAGGAATGGTGAAGCTAACCTACCACATAGAGTATTTTTCACGGGTATGTGCAAATGGCATGTGTTGAAAATTCCTATATAAACACATGTAAGTAGATTATTAATCATCATTCATAGGCTTGAGATAGATCAGTGAAGATGATCCCAAGGGTAAAGAGTGTTTTTATATAAAATTAAAATGATAAGACCAAGCTTAACAGTATCAATTTTTTCATGTTTTTCAGTACATTTGTTTGATTGCATTGATCGGATCCGCCGTTGCCAGCGGTGGACCACGAGCCAGACAGCTAGCCAATGCCAACCGTGATGGTCGGTCCCTCCTAAACACCTTCCCCTTCAATTCTGGAGCACGGGGAACTGCACGATCTGCAAATCATGATCATGACCACCATGCCGCTCATGGAGATCATGCCGCCCATGCTGCCCATGCTGAACACGCCTCGGCCTCTGACAACAGATTGGCCCGTCAAGGAGGTGGAGATGATGTCCCTCTAGACATCGGATCCATTGCCGCAGCCGGAGAGCGTTGTATCGACAAGGTTGTCATGGTTGAGGAGACTGAGTACGATGACCACATCGAGTGCCACCACAGCTACTCCGAAAGATGTCACACCACCTACACCACGGACTTCGAGCCCCAACAAGAAGAGGAGTGCGAAGAGAACTTCAAGAAGGATTGTTTCATCGAATACAAAAAGGTCGCCGTTGATGAGACTGTCCAGTGAGTGTTTAATACATACAACACTTCTTAGGACTTAAATTATTAACATATATTTGTCCATTAGGTTCTGTCACACCCCCTTGGTCTGCGAAGGTGAGGGACCCGAAGAGTGTAAGACTGTCTACGAATCCGAGTGCGAGACCCGTTATCACGAGCACGATGTTGAGGATGACGTTGTCAACTGTGAAACCATTCAAGAAGAGAAGTGCGAGGATGTCACTCAGGGTTACACCACTGAGCAAAAGTGCACCAAGTGGCCCAAGCAAGTCTGTACCTCCGAAAAGAAGAACGTCAAGAAATACAGCCCTGAGACCGAGTGTAAGAAGGTTCCCCGACAGCTCTGTGGACCCTCCGGCTGCGTTCCTCAACCCGGACCCGAGGAGTGCTTCGACAAGAAGGAAACCATCGTCCAAGAGGTTCCCGAGGAACAATGTAACTGGAACCCCAAAAGTCCTGCAAGCAAGTCACCAAGCTTGTTCCCAGCCTCAAGCCTGTCGAGGAATGTGTTGACATCCCAAGGAGGTCTGCTCCCGATCCAGGAAGAACCCACGAAAGGTCCAAAAACCTGTTGTCAAGAAATGGTGCTATGTTCCGTCTGCTGCTTCTGGCTTGGCTGCTAAGAAACTTCGAGAAATGGTTTTAATAGATATATTAATAATAAAAATTCAACCATGATAATTCAAAAAAATTTATTATTAAAAAAAATGAAAGAAAATATCCTCAACCAATTTACAAATATTTAAATGTAAATTCCAACTATTTCATTTTTAGACCTGAGGGATGTATGTAGGGTTACCCAAAAATGTAAACAGTAAATTAATTCAGGAAATATTTCTTTTCTTTTGTTCTACATAAACATACATATATTGTCGGGACATAATACTGTGTTTTTTTTCTTCAGTTGAGTGAGGTTACTTTCATCGAATTATTTATAAATTTTACTTTAGTAACTATACTTTTATATAACTTAGAACATGAAAAATCCAAGCTGTACTTGCTAAATAGATTTTTTACGTTTACTGGGTGGATCATTCATCCAAAGACAAAAACAAATTAAGCTTTCTTGGGAATAGCAATATATTTTACCAAGTCTGCAAAAAGCCGATGTCAAAAAACCTTAATTTAAATACCCGAGTTTACTAGGGTATCACAATGCCGTATAGGCGGCTGGAGACAAGTTTCAACAATACTAAGAGATAAACAAAATTCCCATCTTCAACGTTGTCGACATCTTTAAATGATCTGAAACACGATCTAGATCATGTGATCTTATTCTCTGATGAATAAATGTTAACTGTGAAACCGACAACCAACAAGCGGAAATAAAGGGTCATTTCTTCGAATACACGACCAAGGAAATTAATAAGTGAAAAGGAAAAAACATCTAGCCTTGGTCATGATATTAGGTATCGTGGTCTCAACTGGGGGAAAAAATGGCACCAAGTTGGTCAAGTAAAGGCTGAGTGCAGCGGACTACGCGATAAATTTGAAGTATATGTTGTTCCATTAGGTCATGAAGAAGTAAAAGAAACCCTTCTTCTTCTTCCAGCAAGATGGTGCCCCTGCACATACGCCCCAATGAGTGTAAGCCTAGATGGAGGAAAAACTGGAGTTCTGGCACAAGAACTTCTGGCAACCAAAACTCTCGACCTAAACCTACTAGAATACTCTATTTCTTCCAGATTCATAAGGAAAATATTTGTTAAGCTATTCTTTTATGATTGAAATTATTTTTCATGATTATTTTTTCTCACATATTCATTCCAAAAACTTGTACAGTCAATCACTTTGCAAAGAATATTCGTCAACACAATACAGATTTTTATCGTTTCGTGAAAGCTGCCTGAGCACATCTTGTCCAAAGAGAAATTTTCTTCTGGGGCCCATATTCCAAATTATTAATGGGATATATTATTTGCTGAAAAATCTGTGATTTTCGGTTTAAAAAGAATTTCAATTAAAGGATATATTTGAGATTTTATTGAGACTTTTGTACAAAGACATACAGTTTTTAACGAAATAGGTAGTGTCTGCTTCAATTGTCTTTAGTTAATATATCTATATATATATATACATAAAAAAATTCTTGTATAAATATATACCTCTAAATTTTACTTTCTTTTGTCAT
>CP045896.1:24537061-24564738 GCA_013387185.1 Caligus rogercresseyi | reverse complement strand
TTACTTCAAAAGGCGTTAAATATGGATGATTCATAAATAAAAGTAAGAATAACATAGCCAGAAGTTGTTTTTTTTAAACTAAAATATAAGGTAGTCAATTGACAATAAATATTTTTACTAAAATTTTCATGCTCTTCAATTCAAAACAATAAATATAATGCTTATTTAACGAATCTTTTGTACAACAAGTCATACAAACACTACGATTTTAATTAAGAAACAATTTGTATACAGATAATTTGAGGTCATAATTTCAATATTGTTTAAAAATATATTAAATACATATACGGTCAAGCAGGATATCAGCTATATTTTGTTGATCGAAACATAATGCAAACATATTGTAATGATTACCGAAAGCTTATTTTTTCAGTAAGATCATCTTTTATACATTTAGTTTTTACATAAGTCCTTTAACGAACAAAAAAACCCTTTTCAATTGAAATGGATTATGTCCCCAAAAAAAGTTTCCAGGCACAGTTGAATTACAAATAGTTGAGGAATATACTTTCCCCAAACATTGAGGGGTTCGAAATGCAATGGCCCAGATGATGAAGACGGTTCATTTGCCTCTAGCTAGTGTTTGAACAAGGGCTGCACGAATATAGATTGCAATTATTACAAATACTATAAACGCATAATACTTGGTCTCACCTATACATTTCATTTGACCACCCTCACACCCCTTCAGACTGACTTCTGGCCACCGGCTGAACTCCAGAGACAACTGGAAATGTGTAAGTAACTCCAAGATACAAGGTTATTATACTACGTCATAGAACCCCCTCTACATATGCGATAATAAATAATCTATTTTCTCACTTTTAAACGAGCACTTCATTCTTTACTTCTAATAGGAAAAAATATTTTCATTATATATATATATATATATATATATATATAAAAGTAACAATTTGTCATAAGTAATGCTTATGATAGGAGGCAAAAAAAACTATTAAAAAATACATAATTTTCATTTATTTTTTAGAGAAGGAGGAAAAGTCATTTTTAATATTATTGGACCTGGTCAAACAATTATTGTCTATAAATAGTTTTATAAAAGAATTAAGTTGTGTCTTGTGTTTCAATAATTATTTAAAGAGCCCAGCGTGACATCGGCCAACCCTTAAAAATATTTATGTGGGTTCCTCATAGCTTAGGCATACTATGACCAAGTAATCAAGCTTTTGAGTCACAATTTACCGGTGGGCATAAAAATGATATTCCTGAGCTTACTATATATAAACATGTGAAAAAGTTCTTAAATCATCATTCATCAGTAAGAGATAGAGTGTGATATATCCCTCAAATAATGCATAGGGTAAATAGCTCACATCATTCTATATATTAGCTGTATTGCTTTTACCCTACCTTATTTATTATATTGCAGTACATTTGCCTTTTGGCCCTAATTGGATGTGTAGCAGCATCTGGAGGTCCACGAGCTATTCCTTTGAACAGCCGAAATGCTCGATCTCTCCTGAACACATTCCCCTTCAACGCAGGGGCCCGTGGAGCTGCTCGCTCTGCAGAGCACGATCACCATGAACATGATCATGAACACGCTCACCACGAGGAACAGGCTCCCTCCGAGGCCAGATTGGCCCGTCAAGGAGATGGTGACGATGTCCCTCTTGACATTGGATCCATTGCCGCTGCCGGAGAGCGTTGTATCGACAAGGTTGTTATGGTTGAGGAGACTGAATACGATGACCACATCGAGTGCCACCACAGCTACTCCGAGAGATGCCACACAACCTACACCACAGACTTTGAGCCTCAACAAGAGGAGGAGTGCGAAGAAAACTTCAAGAAGAGCTGTTTCATCGAGTACAAAAAGGTTGCCGTTGATGAGACCGTCCAGTGAGTCAATAATTAAGTAATTAATTTTATGAGACTTTATTAGTGCATTTTTCCATTAGATTCTGCCACACCCCTTTGGTCTGCGAAGGTGAGGGACCCGAAGAGTGCAAGACTGTCTACGAGTCCGAGTGCGAGACCCGTTATCACGAACACGATGTTGAGGATGACGTTGTCAACTGCGAGACCATCAGGAAGAGAAGTGCGAGGATGTGACCAAGGTTACACCACTGAGCAAAAGTGTACCAAGTGGCCCAAACAAGTCTGCACTTCCGAAAAGAAGAACGTCAAGAAATACAGCCCTGAGACCGAGTGTAAGAAGGTTCCCCGACAACTTTGTGGACCCTCCGGATGCGTTCCTCAACCCGGACCTGAGGAGTGCTTCGACAAAAAGGAAACCATCGTACAAGAAGTTCCCGAGGAACAATGTAACTTGGAACCCCAAAAGGCCTGCAAGCAAGTCACCAAGCTTGTTCCCAGTCTGAAACCTGTCGAGGAATGCGTTGACATCCCCAAGGAAGTCTGCTCCAGATCCAGAAAGAATCCACGAAAGGTCCAAAAGCCTGTTGTCAAGAAGTGGTGCTATGTTCCATCTGCTGCTTCTGGTCTTGCTGCTTAGAAAATAGACATATCTGAAGATAATATATATTGTTAATGTCCAAAGTATTTTCTTTTTTCATGAATATTATTTGGGAAATCATTATGTGTGTTAGTAGTTTATAAACCTAAAATTTATATAGTAAGTTATGCATAGTATTTTTATATACAACAGGGTGCTTTTTGCAACGTGATTGGTTGAAAGAAAAGAAGAGGAAATATTTTTAAAAACAGTATTTGTAACGTGCTTACAAATACTATGTTTTCTTTTTCTTGGGCCTAAATTCAATGTAATTGTCTAATTCTTTGAATGGACTCATCTTCTTCCACCTATAAAAAACAACATGCAATAATGTAACACTTCAATGTGACTGTTAAGGAGTGACAATCAGTTTTGGTGGAATAGTATTGTCCAAACAAATACTATTTTTTCTTCTTCATGGGCCTACATCCATGTAATTGTCGAATTCTTTGAATGGACTCATCTTCTTCCACCTATAAATATTAACCCATTAGAACCGAAAGTTAAATAATGATTGTAGAACAATGAAAATTATATGGCTGTTTTATCTTAACACATACAACATTTGTTTAAATTTCAACCAAATTGAACTAGCCACTGCTGATAACATTTGAACGTCGAAAAATCAACACCCAGGCTCTACAGGCAAAGATTTTATTAGCTAAAAAAGAATAAACGATACTATACATTTTTTCTTTTAATTTTTCTTTTATATTTTAATTCTTACTTATATATAGATATATGGATACACGATAAACATAATATCATTTTTTTAAATTTAAAATTACTTATTGACAATTTTTCTTAAAGTATTATTTATTTACAAACCAAGTGGTATTCTTTCAAGCTTCTAGGGTAAAGGCCTGCATTGGATTTACAACAAATGAACAAAGCACTTCCTTTACAGTGTTAACATACGTTAGTAACTTCACAATGTATGATCCAATGACTTTTTCATCATATCTCGATACATAATTCAATTTCGAAGTAATTTGCTCCCTTGAATCGATTTTTAACCTAAATATTTACAAAAATGTGTTGCCAGATATTTGATGAAATTATGTGAAACCATATTTGTTCCTTGTTGTTTCAGCAATTGGTAAGTAAGTTGACTAATTACATAAAAAACCACTGGCCATCACCACTTTCGTTGTCTTTCATGAGGGAAATACTGATGAAGAAATTGTCGAAATATATCTTGAGTCCATCTTATGGTGGAATCTTTGCTGTTTTATCAAATAAATGGCTGTGTTCCTCCTTAGGGTTATTTATGGAACATAATTTTTTTGAAGGTAATTTTTGCCACAATAAAGATTGAAAGAATGCCAGTATCCACATTTGGAGCATAATTCCAAGATTTTGAATCCAAACCGAATGGGTTTTCCTCAGATAAATATTTTGTGTAATGCTTACTAATGTACAGGACCATGCTTTGTCCACAGATATATGTTTTTAAACTTCCAGGCTGAAACAAACTTCTGGTCTAATTTTTGAAGCCCGGTCATTTGTAGAAATACAATTTTGGAAATGAAAAAAAAAGCTCGAGAAAGTCTTGTGGATTCTTTGCTGTCATATCCTTTTCAGATGGAGATTTTTTGGAAAAAAGATTGTGATGTTTGAACATTTCTCAGATTTTTTCTCCAAATCATAGATGATTTACCCTCTTACTTCTTCACAGGCTGCAAATTCTAATTTCCTAAAATATTAAAATGAGCAAGGGCTTCCAATAAAAGTCGACTTATTCATTCTGAAGTGCCTTCTCCCTTGTCATCTGACTTATCACTATCTCCATCAGAGAGTTGCCTAGGTTTCTGGAAGGCCTATAAAAACATTCACAGACTCATCCATGTCTTCCAGTAGACAAAATATCTCCTCATTTACAAATAATAATTATAATAATTTGTTATAATCAAACAATATTACTTATAAATCGCAGTACTACAAATCGTAATATAGACTTGTTTGCATTTCTTTGAAAAATATGTCTGTAGAGCCTGAGCGTCGATTTTTTGACGTTAGAAAATAAAATAGTTTTTTCTAGAAATTAAGATGCCAAATTCGATATAATATGAAAGCGACATTTAAAGAATAACGTTTAATAAATAATCTAATCATCTATATTACTTATTTAAAGTACTTGACAACAAATAAAAATATCAAAGAAGACAATACCTTGGAGTGGATAAATTTTGAGGTACGTCCGTCGCTGTAAAACTCTTGTTTAGACTGACAAAAAATGCCACAAACATAAACAATGGATATTTACCAAATAAAATACTCTAAAAACGATATCCATATTATACAGTGTCATTTTTCCATATTTCACGCCTCTTTTCTTTACTTTTATACACGTCGAAAAATCGACGCTCAGGTTCTAATTGGTTAATTGAATAAAGCTCATACTCAAGAAAAACTATGTTTATTGTTTTTTCTAATATCTCCCCATAAACGGATCATCTATATATGACTAAAGCGTTAAAGTAAAGTAGCGCATGCATAATATAAAATTCTTCCTTTTTCCCGAAAAGGAATGGGCCAAAAGTTTAGTTCTTTTTAGTCCGTAAGGGGCGCTTTGATGCTAGAGCTCTTTGAACATAATAACAAAGTCCTTTATTATTAATATTTGGAGACGTTGTAGTGATTTGATATATTCCAAATCATCAAACTTAATCCCTTTAAAACCGGTTTAAATAGGATTTTGACGTAATTTCATGGACTAGCGACATCTAACGTTAAAGAAAATAACCAAAATTTGGGCCAATTTTTTTGTTTACTTTTTCCTTTCATGCACTACTTTACTTTAACGCTTTTTATATGACTATCGGTCGTAGAAAAACAACAGTGTAGCCAAGTGATAAAAAAATATTGTTTTATGAGTTAGCGAGAACAACCCTATCCCTATATAGAGATCACAAAAGTTGTTCTCGCAGGTGATTTTTTCATTTCATACAATGGTTTTCTTTTTTTCGCCGTCCGATAGTCAATGATGATGAAACAAAAAAATATATGTATGAGCATTTCCTTATTCAATCAATATAATAGGTTGGATAGGATGAGTCCATTCATGGGACTTGAAATGGCATTGTCCCCTTCTAAGAATGATAGTCTTTCCTTTTGCCACTCAATTGATATTCACTCATCAACACCCGTGAGTTAATTGATATTTGTAGCTTAATACCTAAAGCGTTAAAGTAAAGTAGCGCATGCAAGGAAAAAAGCAAACAAAAAAAATTGGCAAATTTTTTGGTTATTTTCTTTAACGTTAGATGTCGCTAGTCCATGAAATTACGTCACAATCCGTTTTAAAACCGGTTTAAAGGGATTAAGTTTGATGATTTGAAATATATCAAATGACTACAACATTGTGCGAGATTATATTCCTTTTTTCAAGATAAAAAGCGTCTCCAAATATAAATAATAAAGGACTTTGTATTATTTTCAAAGAGCTCTAGCATCTAAGAGCCCTTACGGACTAAAGAAGAACTAAAATTTTGGCCCATTCCTTTACACAATATCAGAGTTATAAAATTACAACTCAGCTTCCGATAGAATGATTGTTTATGCACCTTGTTTTTTGCTTACTTAGTTTATTTGGGATACGAATTACCAAGAGTCAAATTGAGGAAGGGATTTAGCTCAGTAGTAGTTTATCCAACTCTCAGTGTCGAGGACGCAAGATTATTTATGAGAGATCAATTTAGGTTTGGTGGACTAATTTTATTTTATATTCTAAAGGAAAAATTCCATTCCCAGAAATAAGTATTTTTTAAACCACACAAAAAAACAAAAAAATTGAAATTTGATGCTATTTGTCAGAAATATTATGTTGGGGATAACGAAGCCAATCAATCAGAACTGGGTTCATCGAAAAACCGTGTAATTTGTCTTATGGGGGGTGCCATTCGAATGATTTTTAATTGTTTCTCTCGGACGATCGAGTAGCATTCTAGGTATGAAGTGTTTCATTGGCACCGAAAATACTAACTACGTCGTATTTTGTCTGACTTTTTTATTAGCTATATCTATGGGAAGACAAAAAACGTATGGGAAATAATATAATTTATATTTATCATAAGGCAACGCGCCACTTTTTTATCTGTTGGATTTTCTTCTATATATTTATGCACCCAAAAAGTTTAGTTCATACATTAAGAGCTTATTTGCTCATATGCCAAGTCTTCTAAAATGTTCACATAGGTTCAGAGATTCACACCAAAGTTTGTACTCGCTCTCATAGTGCGTCTATTGAGTAAAAATTATAAAGAACCACACAGGGAGATATTAATACAGAATAAAGGGCATGAGATTGATGGGGGTGGTAACCGACGAGAAACAACAACGAGCGACGCTTCTTTTTTTCATAATTTGCTACTTGCTATGTATTAAGTAGAATAAATGAACATCGAAGTTTTTATTTATCACATCGATCATCATATAAGATTTACACATCTACTAGATAATTTAGAGATGTCAATCGTGGATATTTTTCCAATTCTTCAAATCTTAATAGTGGACTTACAATATGCACAATTTTTCTGAAATTGTAAAAACAATTTACTAAATTCCTGTTTGCAACTTCAGTATATATTGATCTAAACATCGACAAACCCACAAAATTTTAACAAAATATCGATAGATACGACAGACAATAAGTAAAAAATATAAATATTTTGATTTAAATTTTAGATTATGAGAAATATATTTTGCATGTTTTTATTTAAATAAGCCTGGGTTTTATTTAAGAACACACCCAGGTCAGTTTTTATTTTTGAAGTTACGACGAGAATGGAAAACAAGAATTATGATGTCCATGATGACCATCAACGACGGGAAAAAGTTTACAGCACAATTACAAATATCGGGGGGGGGGGGGGGAATTCACATCCTCATCACATTATAAGGATTGTAGACATATGTAAAGCAACATTAGCAATGTATTCAGCAACTGTACAGCCTTGATTATTATAAAGAACAAGAGTAGTACATATCTTACAAATTTTAAAGCCGAAAAGCTAAAAGGGTTCATTCTCTAAAACAATACAGTTTATGAAAATACATACAAAATCGAGGAACGTATAATAAGCGCTACATCGAGGAACTGCAAAGCCTACCCCACTCAAAACCTTTCAGACAACAGACAACACGTTAAGCTGGGAGCTATCATTATTGGAGCGACTGCCAGATATTTGGCATTGTCTTTGAAAATCCCCAAAGTAAACTGCCAAGAATGAAGCCCTGCTGCTTCACTAATAAAATATTTGCCACGCCTCTCGCCTAAATACGCCAAATATCAACAGTTTATTTCAAAACAACGCAATAAATTCAAGACTCAAACGAGGATTTAGTTGTTTTTTACATCTTTTTCCATTATTTTCAAGTCTCTGTAGAATTTTTTTATGTCTGTAAGATTAATTGTAGTTATTGGTTTTGTAGTGATGTTTTTAGATGAAATTATGATTTTAAGGTTTTAGGTTTAAAAAAAATTTATTTTACTCTAAAATGTTCATTTATGTATTTATGAAACACAATTTCCCTTTTGCATACAATACATTGAGCATACTTTAAAAAATCTATTTGTATGTATACTTGTTTTAATAAAGACCTTGTAGCTGAGTAAAAATAAGTTCAAATTTTAGTCAGACATACTTAATTGGATTATATTTGAACATGTTGCAACAACCATATTCCTCCAAATTGACTAATTTTAGGGTCTTGAAATCAGCTGTTTTGTAGCAATCATGTAAAGGAAATATGAATGAGCCCAAATTAAAATAAACGAAATATGTCATTTTAATCAAACAAAAAGCAAAAGGTTGAACGGAATACTTGTTTTTAGTTTAATAAAAAACAGATTGATGGAAATAAATACCATATATACCCACAATATATAAACTTTAACAACAACTGAAGAAATAGTCCAAATACATAGGTAGGTAAGTATTTAGTGGAATAAAGTATTGTTGAAATACTTACTCTCAAATGAATTAAGTGAATAAAGACATAAAATATTTTATTTTTGAAACGTTAGATATAATGTTTTCTTTTTGTTGTCATCTGAAGTTCGAAATAAATTAAATTATTGTAGATAATACGTACGTACGTTGAAGTCCATTTCTTCCAAGGCCATATTTTTCTCAGCCATTTCTTCCTAATACCAAAGGAAATATATAACATAACTCAAACGAAAATGCAAGAAACTTAAAAGACAATATAGATTTCTTAAAGAAAACAAAAGAACTAAAATAATATTAAAGTAATCGATAAAAATAAAGAAAAATTTAATGAAATCATAAAATCTCTTGACAATTAATGCGATAGAGGTGCAATCGTAACTAAAACCAAAACACTGTTTATGTCTTTATCTGGTGTACATATATCTTATTTTGAAGAATATACAGATTTAATAGCTTTGTATTCATATCCCATAAATAATTGAGTAGAAATGTTTTGTAGGAGCTCTAAAATGGATATTTAGGTCTTTATATATGCGTTAAGCATTTGGCAAACATGTATATCATTATATTTACCTCCGCCGAAGGAGTAAGGTTTTGTAGGATAACTCAAAAAGTGTGGAACGGATTCGGATGAAACTTTGTGGAATTGTTGGAAATGCCAAAAGAAACAGTGATTAAATTTTGGCATCTATGAGTGCAGAATTAAGATGCAAAATGAGCTAAATACTAATAAATATTTCAAGTTAGCCTACTCTGCCAATAGATGTCGCTGTGCTGTGAAATTGGGTGCCGGGAGCGTCTTCCTCTCGGAATTTCCGTCGAGGGGAACCCTCCCCGTCCCTCTACGCCGCCCCAGTCGTGAAAAATCCGCCTCAGAAGGCTCATAAGACCCCGTGACGGCGGAGGTTTGCACTCTCTGAGTGTATATATGCCTCTAGTTATTTATATGAGACTCACGTTGAACCCAAATATTTATCCAGCACATTTCTAAATTGTTAGACCTAGCACAGAGTAAGTCCTTATTTAATATTGGTCTTACATTACTAATATAGAATTATTAAATGATCAAATTGTCATCATAATTGAGTTCATACAATTTTTCAATTATATGGGCTGGGCTTTGAAAATATGTACGAATGTTTTTTTTTGCAAAATATTGCAACTGATTTTTAAATCATATACTTAGTTATGTTTGGATGATATGTGAAAGTAATTATAAAAATTAATACATAGTGTATATCAAATTTTTTAAACAAAAAGGCATTAGGTAAAAATCATGATATTATCTCTAAAATATTTAATTAAGAAAATTATTAGAAAGACAGTTTTTGTTTGTTGTTATTCATATATATTTATCTTTTCGCATGACATCTAGAAAAATATTTCAAATTATCAAGTAATCATTCCACAAAATTTGTTTTCCAAACAAATTCAGTTTCTGTATTCATATTTTTGACGACTAGAGTGCAATTTAAGAAAGAGTGCATCTAGAACTTAAGCAGCCAGACCAGAAGCAGCAGATGGAACGTAGCACCACTTCTTGACAACAGGCTTTTGGACCTTTCGTGGGTTCTTTCTGGATCGGGAGCAGACTTCCTTGGGATGTCAACACATTCCTCGACGGGCTTGAGGCTGGGAACAAGCTTGGTGACTTGCTTGCAGGATTTTGGGGTTCCAAGTTACATTGTTCCTCGGGAACCTCTTGGACGATGGTTTCCTTCTTGTCGAAGCACTCCTCGGGTCCAGGCTGGGGAACACAGCCGGAGGGTCCGCAGAGTTGTCGGGGAACCTTCTTACACTCGGTCTCAGGGCTGTATTTCTTGACGTTCTTCTTTTCGGAGGTACAGACTTGCTTGGGCCACTTGGTGCACTTTTGCTCAGTGGTGTAACCCTGGGTGACATCCTCGCACTTCTCTTCCTGGATGGTCTCACAGTTGACAACGTCATCCTCAACATCGTGCTCGTGATAACTGGTCTCACACTCGGACTCGTAGACAGTCTTGCACTCTTCGGGTCCCTCACCTTCGCAGACCAAGGGGGTGTGACAGAACCTAAGGGGCAAATAATTGATAATAAGTAAAGTCCTAAGATTTGTTTTATGTTGTAAAAAACTCACTTGACGGTCTCATCAACGGCAACCTTTTTGTACTCGATGAAGCAGCTCTTCTTAAAGTTCTCTTCGCACTCCTCCTCTTGTTGGGGCTCGAAGTCTGTGGTGTAGGTGGTGTGGCATCTCTCAGAGTAGCTGTGGTGGCACTCGATGTGATCATCGTACTCAGTCTCCTCAACCATGACAACCTTGTCGATACAACGCTCTCCAGCGGCGGCAATGGATCCGATGTCTAGGGGAACATCGTCTCCGCCTCCTTGACGGGCCAATCTGTTATCAGAGGCAGGGGCGTGCTCAGCATGGGCAGCATGATCTCCATGAGCGGCATGATCATGATTGGCAGATCGTGCAGTTCCTCGTGCTCCAGAGTTGAAGGGGAAGGTGTTTAGGAGGGACCGACCATCACGGTTGGCGTTGGCGAGCTGTCTTGCTCGTGGTCCACCAGCGGCAGTGGTAGACCCGATGAGAGCGATCAAGCAAATATACTATAATGAAAAAACATGCGAAAATAAGCAACTAAAAATATTTTTATGTAATGAAATTAATATGATCACCTTGAAAGGTACCGCCATATTAAGGGTTCAGCCTGTGACAAATGAATGTTGCACACTGCCTTTGAATTAAGCGACTGTTGCTGTATTGTAACGTTGTTGTTTCTTTTATATGGCATGACATATGTCTAATACCTGCCCGCTTCTCCTTCGTAAACCCACTCTTGTTTCTGAAAATATCAATATTGTTATTATTACAGCGGTAAAATCATCACACCTTCTTTGAGGTATTCTTGCGAAAAAGGAAGGGTCAGTTTATTTTTAACTTATGGTCCTCCAATTTTTAAACACTAAATCACGGAGGTATGTGTTTTGTTTCTGGCTGAACAATGAGACTTGTAGTTCTTTGAACTCTGAAAATGATGCTGAACATATCTTTGGTGATTCTATTTTTTGCAGCTAATATAAATATTCAATATGCATAATTTTATAGTTTTGTAATATTCATTGAACAAAACGTACAAAGCTTTTTTTTATTTTAAAAATAATGTATTGCTGTTTCACATTTTACACATTTGCATTACAATATAGATATCAACAGAATAATATTTTGCTTTAAAACACATTTGTAATTGCTTAAACTCCTTGTGAAAATTGAACAGTCTGTCTGGCTATTTTCTACCTCATCTCGATAGGTGATTATCTTCTTGGTGCAAGGGATCTTTTAACCGTGCAGAGTCATCGGAAGATGCATTCTGGCAAAATACGAAAGTGGTCCAAGGCATAAAGACTAATAAATCTTCAACTACCAAGCCAGCAAACAGATATTTTTAATAAACAAAACATGATGTCACATGAACTAATTATTTTTAAGAGTTGATTTAGTTTCACAAACTTCTTGATTTTCTCCTTTTTATATATATATATATATATCAGCTGCACTTATGTAAAATAAATCAAGGTCGGCTTATATTTGTTCATCAACATGTCAATTTCGTTTCCATCCCCATTGGTATTTTTCCAAAGTATTTTCTAGTGAAACAATACTCTGTTTCTTCAAAACTAGAATTTTTTTATATATGAGAGAATAGTTTTTCAGTAAATTATGTTACCTTACATCTTACTTTTAACACTTTTTCCAAGTTCCAAGAAAGACTTTATTGAGTGTAATCACAAAACAGTTCCATTTTACACCTTTTCATAATATACTCCTTTTTCCTTAGATATGATCGTGTTTTATATTACATTCATGGTAGCTGTGTATTAAAAAGATTTTATTGGTCAATTATGTTATGGGTTATGAAAGAATATAAGCAAAACCATTTAAAAAAACAGTTACTCTGGAATGGAATCTTAATGTAATAAATTTTATTCTGTTTTAACACACACAGTATATAAACAGAATATAAACAGTACATCTTAGCGTGTGAGTGTCGACTTATTTTTGTGATTGAACCTATATTAAGGTACTAAGAAATCAAAAAAAAAATTACAGGAAAGTTCAACATAGACTCTAATTCTTCGACATTTTAGTAGATGAGTATTCTTTTATATATGGCTGATCATGAAAAGGCAAATCAATGCACTGAGCATTGCAAGTCGAACAAGTTTCAACTGAATGATCGTTCCACATATTTTGTACAGCAACAACAATGAATAACATTATGATTTCAATTCATAGTATTGGGATTATATTTTATCGTCTCAAAGTGAAATATAACATCATTGAAAAATACATTATTTTTTAATGTTTATCTATATTAATAAAAAAAGAATTCCGTTCGTTCGTTCGTTCGTTTCCCTGTATCTCCCGAGCTGCTCATTAGATCTTGACGAAATTTTCTGTAAATAGTTTTGAGAGCTCAGGAAGTGTTTTAGTGGGGTTGTCAACTCCCGGAAATTTTGTCATCGCCATGCTTATTTAATTCGCCAAAACGTTTTTTGTCATTTTTAAAAAATTGCCAAGTTAGATTTTTCCAAATTTTCAGTGGATGAGTATGAGGTAAAATGAAGTGTTTTTGTTTTTTGAATGTTTCCTGAAAATATTTTTGTTTTCTGTCCCTGTATGTCCCCCCAAATTTAACATTTTAGTGGAAAATATCAACATTTCTTATATTGCAACATCGTGCTAATCGAATTTTAATAATACCTAAAGATGAGAGTGATGTCAATACCAGCCTTAAGGAACACAAAACGGAAAAAATGGCAAGGACGATGAAATGGCGACTTTTTAAGAACTACTTTTCATTAGAAAATAACATTAGCACTCTATGAAATGGCTTAAAATAACTTCTTTTTATGATATTTGAATACCCAGCCTTAAGGAATTCAAAACAGAAAAAATGGCAATGAAGACCCGATGATAACTTTTTAAGAAACTGATTTTAGAATGAAAAATCCAATGCGATGACTTCACTTAAAATATTCGTGTAATTTCTCTTTTTACGATGTTAAAATACTCAGCCGTAAAAAATACAAAACGAAAAAATGGCAATGAAGAGCTATGACAACTTTTTAAGGAACTAGTTTTAATATGAAAAATCACATGCAATGATTTGACTGAAATTTGTGTGTTTTTTCTTTGTGCTATGTTTATTTACCCTATATACTTAAGGAATATATTTAAGGAATATAATACGGAAAAAAATGGCAATGAAGACACAATGACAACTGTTGAAGGAACTGATTTTAATATGAAAAGTCACATGCGATGACATCACTGAAATTATTCGTGTGATTCACTTTTTACAATGTTTAAAATACCCTGCCTTAAGGAATACAAAACGGAAAAAATGGCAATGAAGACTGAATGACAACTTTTTAAGGAACTTATTTTAATATGAAAAATCACATGCGATGGCATCACTAGAATCATTCGTGTGATTTTTATCACTCCAGACTATTGTCAAGTTGGAAATTCCCCGCCAGGTAACATCCGCTAGTAAAATATATATGTATATTATCAGTATAGGACAATAGGACGGTCAAATTTTATTTTATAGGGGTGTAAACTAGGAAATAGATGCAGAGTCAATCAATGTTAAGACATCCATAAGAAAGCAGTCAATGTAAGGAACACAATGTTATTGGGGGACACTAAAGTATATTTAGAGCTTTCGAGTCCCTCTTATTTAAAAAAAAATCCATGGAAAAGAATAAGTTTGCCCTCTTCATTATATACTAGTTAAATAAACTATATGTTTTACTAAATTAATCTGTTTGTACACATGAACAAGTATCATGTCTAATGGAATCATCATTAGATGACATCAAGAGATAAGTTTTACTCCTTCACAATAATATAATGCAGAAACATCATATTATATTGATACATATTATATTTATATATATACCTTCGGTAGTCGTAGCTCTGATAATATTTATATATAATAAATCAGAGCTGCGACTACTTAATTAAATCGGTATTCGATAATACCGACGGTAGATTTCAAATATCGAACAGATTATACGATATTCGGTAGAAACTACCAAATACCGTATTGGTTGACAATCGGTATGGTATATTTGAAAGTATGACTTTTGTAACATTCACATAGAGACATAAAGATATAGGGAGCTTATTCCCTTCAATAGCAGAGAAACATCGTTCAACTGTCGCTTGCCCAAGCGCTCCCTTGTGTGAAGAACTTGAACTTCACAAAATAAATAAACAACTACAACATATAGTATTATAGAGCAGATACATAAATAAACATTCAATATAAGCTTATGCTATGCATTGAATACTAGAGTACCTGAAAGTGCATTTAATATCGGACAATAAGAGACAGTAAATGAAAAAAAATCTATAGCCTTCCATTTCTTACAAAATCCAAGTACATATATAATTCATATAAGATTAGTATGTATTAAATTTCAAATAGTCTCTAATAAACTATAACAGCTGATGTATTTAATTGTCCTTTGTTATAAACTGTCCGATATTAAATGCATATGAAGAAGTAAAAGTAGATACATAAATAAATTTATTTATTTTTCTAATCTACTGTACCGAATATCGATTGATACTGTAGAGATATAATAAAATTACCGAATACCGATATCGATCTGTAGAAGGTATATACCGAATATCGAAGCGGCGGTAGATTTTTCTACCGAATCCCAGTTCATATATATATATATTATTATGGGTTGTTCCAGAAATAATGAGGTATGTTAGCTATCTGGAAAAGTTCACACGCTTTCTCAAAAATTTCAACGGGAGCGTTCTTATCGCGTATTTTTGCATGCGAACAGACTGTATGGCGCCACTAAGGTTAGTATATAAGGTGAGTAATCGCGTCATTTATATCATTAATTCTACTCGCCGCTGAAAATGGAAACACCCGACTTTCGCTCCTACTTTTTGATCCAGATCAAGCTCGCCAGGACAGTCAACAAGATCCACGGGGACCTGCTCTCTACCTTTCCTGACTCCTGCCCTGGCCTCTCCACCCTCCAGAGATGGCACACTGAGCTCGATAAGGTTTTTTTTTTGCCCTGGAGAAGAAGACCCGTCCTGGACATTCCCGGGAGACGAGGACAGAGGAGAATGTGGCCCGTGTGAAGCGCCTTGTCGAGGATAACCCCCGGATGACCACTCGACAAGTTGCTGCAGAGGTGTCCCTACCATCTACAACTGTTTTCAGGCTTCTGACGGAGGATCTAGGGCTGGTTCTACTGGGATTCGGCGGAGCGGAGGCAAGTCTGGGCGGAGCCCACGGGGCCCCGGTTCTCGACCCCCCGTGTGAAACAGACAGCGAGAAAGACGATGATTCTCATGGGACTCACCTGCAAGCCGAAGCGGGTATCGATCACTGCACTCCCTGCCGGGACCACAGCCGACCGGAACACCATGATAGAGTACCTGAGGACGACTGGGAAGCGCTTTCCAGCCTGAAAAAGGACAAGATGGGGCTGAAAGATTGTCTCCTCATGCGGGGACAATGCAAGTCCCCACACTGCCACCGATACCAGGGAGTTCCTGACCCGGAGGGATGTGGAACCGGTGAAACAGTCACCCTACTCACCCGACCTGAACCTGTGTGACAGGTTCCTGTTCCGGAAGTTGAAGCACCTGCTCCGGGAGGACGAGTTTGGGGGCCACGAGGAGGCTACACTCGCCGTTCAGCGAGCGATGAGGAGGGTCAGTGAAGACGAGCTCTACGACCAACTCAGGAGTTTCCATATATATATATATATAATTATCATGCTGCTTTGCCCATTTTGATATATCAGCAAAGAAAAAGAGGCTCCACTGCAGACCTATGCAATAGTTACAGATAATTAAGCATATTTATGCAAAATATTTTGAAAGATTTAATGTTCCTCGTGCGTCATCATCATCATTCCTCATCAAATCCAAGAAGACTGGGAGTGACTCTATGTAAGCCCTTCAGTGAAATACATTTACAATATGTACAGCTCATATCCCTATCACAGTAACTGTGCTTCATGCAAATAATAATAATAAAAAACATTTAAATACATGCTTATTAATATAAGTTTACAACTATAATACAATGTCAAGTATTTAAAAAGAGTCATACTGATAGAAGACATCATTGTTTTCATTGAAGTAACATTTAATTTATTGAAATGCAAATACTGTAAATGTATAATAGCCATAGATTACCACATACATATATATATATATATATAATATATACTATATATATATATATAATATATATATATATATATGTAACTACTTATAATTATTCAGAAATATTCAGAAATATTCATCACGACATGGGAGTATTTTAATATTTTAAGATAACTAAGGGACTCTTATAGCCAAGTAATTAGCGTGTCAGAGTTTCAAGGATTGCTAAAAATGATAGTTTGTAGCGGAGTCCTTCTCTCTGCTCCTATATGTACCTCCATTTTCCGTTTATATTTTACAAGAACTTGTGAAAGAATATTTATACTTATAAAAAGAGGTATAACAAGAAATACTCTTACGAAATACAGATCAGTTTAGACAAGATATCCGAAGGTCCTTTAATCCCTTTGGTTACAACTTAAAGCCTGAGGCACCGACCAATACATCTGGATACTCAACAGATAAGGATATGTATATCGACTTGAAAGATATTTTTTGAGGACGTGCTTCATTCTATAATGGATGCCATATATTATTAATTTTTAGACCATCTGAATTCAGTTTTTAATTCATTATTAAATGTTGTCCCTATTAATTACGAAATAGAAAGTGTAGCCCCACCCCATAAGTTTCTTAGGATTGTAGATAACTTGGCGAAATATTAACACTCAAAGAATATTATCACAAAACTTAAAATCGAGTTTTATTTCAAAATTGATTGTACATATACGTTTTTGTATCGAGGTTGAAATATATTTTAGCTTATATGGTTATCCCCTTTTAATGTTTATTTTTAGTTCATATGATAGTTTGGTTCATATAGTAACAAAGTGTAAGAAAAAGTTAAATAACAAATGCAAATTTCAACATATGTGCAAAGAATTACATATTTTGTATTCAATTTTTGAAAACATTTTGCAAGATCTTTGTGTGTAAAAATATTATTATTAGTATGTCAATTAAATTTGAATTTTTCATGTTGTATATTAAATTGAATATAAAATATACTTCTTCTTACTTTCATGTTATATGACTTTACACTATACGCCTATGTGAAAAAAAAATGAAAAAGTCGCTTGGAGGCTACTTTCAATCATCATTTGCAACAAGGAGCTTTGACATAGTTATTTATAGATCTGCAGTTTTATATTAATAAGTAACAAATATGTTGCGTGTATATTTCGGCAATGATATAAATCCAGCTAATTATAAGGAAAAGCAATGTAAAACCAAAAAGGAATGGCTTGCTCACTTTTCATTTGACACAATCAACAATTAAAATAACCAAGTCATATAGTTTTAGGATATATAAGTTATTTTTATTTTGAATAATGTGAAACAGTTCCATTAGAGGAACAACGATCAACAAACCAAATCTATCTTCGTCTATACTAATGGGTTAATAATGCCTTCAAATACATAATTATAGCAAATAAAACATGACTTGTATTGATTTATAAGTGCATATTAAACAATTCAGATATCCATTGAGAAAATCTCAACTCATCTTACTAAGAGAAAAAATATTTTAATATCTTCTGATTGCTTGCATTCATTACATCATGAGCAAAGCAAATATTAAACCGCATCATCTTCACGTCCCACAAAGGATGAACAAAGGGAAAAAATAAGTATAACTGCAAACATAACGTGAGTGTTTTATGCCAAAAAAAAATACCGCAATTTTCAAAAATATTGTTGTTGTATTACATTTATTATTTCAAAGAGATTATTTCTCATCAACTTTTTTGCACATGTATCATGATGGCTTTGGCCTACGGGCCTACCAAATATGCATCAAACTAGGGTGATTTTTATTTATTTTAAGGAACTTTATTGATTTATAGAAATTACATACATAAAGTATAAAAGAAAATATTTTAAAATTAGATCTATTGTCCAAAATTAACATACAAAAAATAAATGTTGAACATTACAAATGATATTAAGGATAAAAATATGCATGCTCTAATGATATAACTAAAAACAATCAATGAATCAAGCAATAAATCGAAAATACAACATACTAAATCTAAAAGATATACCGACAATGGCATTTGTCAGTTATTTTATAGCCCGTAGCAAATATAAAATATTATTACGATAAAAAATTAAAGTACCAGATAGAACTATGAACCACTTCCCCCCCCCCCCCTCTGTTCATTGGTGGTTCAAGAAGAGTGGAATATGTCCAACACAAGAAAGGTTACGTGAGTTGAAGAAACATTTATGAGCCATCATATTATAAGCACAAACACATTAATTGAAACAACAGTAAATAATAATTGTACTACATAAACATTTGTGTAAATATGAACATACTTACAAAGCTTAACCCAAGGGCAAAAAACTGTCTGAATTCTGAATGAATAGAATGCAACCAAGGTCATTTTTGATTTATCATCGAAATTTTTAACTAAACTTAAAAGTACTATTTTACTCTGAAGCGAACACGTCACTCTCAGGCGATGAATTTAATTGATACAAAAAAGCCTGAATCGCTACAATACCCCCTTTCTGCTTTGTTTTTACTGAAACTTTGTTTTATTAAAAAACATCAACATACGTCCGGGTAGTAAATTAGATTTCCTTGAAATTAATAATTTATTGGAAGTCGACGTCCCCATTTTGAAGAAATTTTGCGGAAAACTATATTTTTACTAAATTTTTAAAACTTGACCTCGTTGCGCGACCTCGTAATGTGACCAATTTTGTTCAAACTTTGTATGTCATCTTCTTTTAATCACCCAAGAAACAGAAAATTCACAAAGTTGCTAACAGTCCACACTTTGAAAAATAAGAACAACCCTACTATATATATATTTTTTTTTTTTTATATATATTATATAAATAATATGTATATATAATATATATATATATATATCTATATATATATATATATTATAAATGATATATATATATATATAAATGACGGATGGTTCTCTTGAAAATTATTATTGTAGTACATAAAGGGTTCTTTTTAAATATAAACACGCGATACACCTATATATAAGTTAAAAAATAGTACATAGTTCATGTGTTCCTTATATGTAAGAAAAAAAAAGATGAAAAATTCTACAAAGTTGGAGAGGGTAGTGTTTCAATAATTAAGTAGGCAGACAAATCTAATACACCTGATGAAGAATGCTAAAGAAAAATTGTAGATGTTAAAAAAATATTTGTTTGTATTTTGACTAAAACATCATTTTGTGTTCGATATATAAGTGTTGTTTTAATTTAAAATATATCCTCGTGTTTTAGTTAAGCCCTAATAAATTAGTTATATCAACGTAGTTTATGAGTATCTCACATTCCATAAAACAGATTAGCACTGTGGCTGTGGACTCAATTCCTAACTCGAATCCTTTTTTGTAGGACATTTTCATATAGTTATATACATTTTGTTACAGCAAAGATGTTTTTTTCTATAATAATTTTATTTATTTCATTCTTCTAGAATATGTCAACTGTCTTACATTCCGCAAGTAGTAAGCGTCCATAATATCAATTTAGTAATCCCATATAAAGCGTTAAAGTAAAATAGCGCACTCATAACAAAAAATTCTTAATTTCCCAAAAAGGATTGGCCAGAATTTTAGTTCTTCTTTAGTCCGTAAGGGGCGCTTTGATGCTAGAGCTCTTTGAAAATAATAATAATAAGTCCTTTTATTATTTATATTTGTAGTCTCGTACAATGTTGTAGTAATTTGATATCTTGTCAAATCATCAAATGTAATCCCTATAAACTGGTTTTAAATAGGATTGTGACGTAATTTCATGGACTAGCGACATCTAACGTTAAAGAAAATAACCAAAATTTTGGCCATTTTTTTTGTTTACTTTTTCCTTGCATGCGTACTTTACTTTAACGCTTTAATCTCATACAGATATAAAAATAATAAAGAAGTATGTCAATAAGATGAAAAATAAAGTAATAACACTAAACACAAAAGGGAACTTAACAAGATCTGATTGATAAAATAGTGGCAGCTTGATTTTTTCGGTCCACACGAAGGAGAAATAGTTTTGCTTACATTCGTATTTTTTCTTGCTGTCGTTTGACAAATTGGAGATTAAACGAATAGTTTCCATATGTCTTCCCACGAGGCGATGGAGACCCACAGGGAGTCCAATTCCGTCCGTTTTTGAGGCATACCAGATGCTCTATCTCATTCGCTTCCTGATAACTAGGCAAGGTCGAAACAAGCCAGTCCGGAGGGGTAAGCATCACCCCATATGCTCCCAATATTACTCTTTCCACCGCTTTGATGGCTGGGGCGACCCTGGGACAGAAGTAGAAGAAATGGAACGAAGTCTGCTCGACCTCCACTCACCAATGGCTGCTCCGCTACCTGGGATCTACATGGGACTTACTCATGTATAAAGAGGACTTGGCTAGACGGTATCTAAACCAAGAGTCTGTGAATTGGTTCTTCATTATTATATTTTGACTCGGCAAGCGTTTGTCTTTTTTTTTAGAAGGGGAAGGGGTACAAATCTGAACGTAAATTTAAGTCACATAAAGATAAAAGCTCAGGACTCCTCTTGTTTAAATTTATAATCCGTTTGTTTCATAATTTCATATATATTTCTTGGAATAAAATGAAGAACTCCGAGTAAATGTTCAATAATCCAATATAATTTAGAGGCTCGTTTGCGCCAAGAAGAGGAGGGCCTTCTGTATAGTGAATTCCCAGGATGAAGACATCTTCTTCCAGTGGGGACCACACGACTTTACGGCCCTTAGAAGTTCCAATGGGACCCATCAAAATCATCTCGAGGAAGTGGTAACCAAATAACTCATAGAAAATGCTTTTTATTCTAATTGCCAAATGTCTTCGCTTTTAGGGAACCTCCGCAACCACGAAAAGCTTAAGGATTTTCACAAGGACTCTACGTTAAGCGATCCCAGACCCCATTGTGAGACACTAAAGTTTAACCTATTCCTGGCAATATAGGGCTTGGAGCTGCCCCAGACAAGGGAATCCCTTTGTACATATATTCCCTTGCATAAGGTCTCTGAGAAATGTAAATATCTAAATATTTGAAAAACTTTGGTGAAGACGTTAATGTTCCAGGCAATTAATCCTTCGTAACGGGAGAGTGGGATTGTAAAATGTGACGGTTTTTTGGAGAATGTCAATAACTTTAATTTATTAACTTTTTCAGAGTTACCTGTAGAGCTGGCCACTGTGGCACCAAGAATATTTGCCATGTTTACAAAGGAAAAAGCAATGTAGTGAGTCCTCTACAGTTCCTCACAGTTTGTTAAGACCTGGGTTTTTGACACATTGACTGAGAGGCTGGAAGAAATCTTAAAGTCCTCGATAAACTCCAAGGATCTCCTAATGGAATCTTTTAATATTTCTGAGGATCCAGAAAACAAAAGGGTAAGATCATCTGCATACATGATGCATTTAACATTTCCCCTTCTACATTTATCTCTTATATATATTTTTCTTTGGTTAACGTCTCTAAAAGCCCATTCACTGAGAGTATGAAGAGAGAAGGTGACAACTTTGAGGAGGAGTTCCGCAATATAGCCGAGGAAAAAGATTTTTGATAATGTCATCAATATTTCAAGAGAATACTTCAAAATATATGGCAATTGATGTTACACAAGTATGCATATTATTTTAAAATTAACATTCCTTGAAATATGAAGCAAAATTAGTAGTATAGCTAATATTTAAATAGAAAATTTGCTTCTGTAATAAACTAAACACAATTATATGGTCTTTGTTTTTGAAGTGTATGTTATTTGTCTACACCTATATATTGATAAACCATAATACGCATCCTTCTAATAAATCGGCAATGTTTGTTAATTAAGGGTAATACAAAAGCAATTAGAAAGACTTTGCATGTCGTCTACTTGGATCAATAATGTAAAAATATGATACAAAATAAATTGAATAAAAATAAAGACTGTATTCCAACAATGATTTGAGCAGTTTTGTTGTAGATTTTTAAAGTAGTAATAAGGTCTTTAAAATCAATTGCAATTGTTAAGAAAGAACGTATGAATAATCCTTAGTGTTTGTAAGCATTTGCCGCTTTTTTGTAAATAATAAATGCTATTGATTATTTTCTCTTGTTGATTACCTAGTTATCACACGGGTTATTTCATAATTAGATGAATATATGTCCATATATATGTACTTTGTTGTTTGTGGTAGAAAAATACTTTATTTCATCATGTAAAATAAATAAAATAAAAGTAACCAATGGTGGTAAGATAATGCTCTAGCAAAAAGCCTTACGATTATTTGATAAATCATTAGACCTAAGCAGCGAGACCAGAAGCAGCGGAGGGAACGTAACACCATTTCTTGACAACGGGCTTCTTGACCTTTCGTGGGTTCTTCCTGGATCGGGAGCAGACCTCCTTGGGGATGTCAACACATTCTTCAACAGGCTTGAGGCTGGGAACAAGTTTGGTAACTTGCTTGCAAGACTTTTGGGTTCCAAGTTGCAAAGCTCCTCAGGAACCTCTTGGACGATGGTTTCCTTCTTGTCGAAGCACTCCTCGGGTCCGGGTTGGGGAATACAGCCGGAGGGTCCGCAGAGCTGTCGGGGAACCTTCTTACACTCGGTCTCAGGGCTGTATTTCTTCACGTTCTTCTTTTCGGAGGTACAGACTTGCTTGGGCCACTTGGTGCACTTTTGCTCAGTGGTGTAGCCTTGGGTAACATCTTCGCACTTCTCTTCCTGGATGGTTTCGCAGTTAACAACGTCATCCTCGACATCGTGCTCGTGGTAACGGGTCTCACACTCGGACTCGTAGACAGTCTTGCACTCTTCAGGTCCTCACCTTCACAGACCAAGGGGGTGTGGCAGAATCTAATGGGAAAAAGATATGATTGTAGCTTTGAAACAATTTCTCATTCACATATTGTGACTCACTGGACGGTCTCATCAACGGCGATCTTTTTGTACTCGATGAAGCAGCTCTTCTTGAAGTTTTCCTCACATTCTTCTTCTTGTTGGGGTTCGAAGTCTGTGATGAACGTGGTGTGACATCTTTCAGAGTAGCTGTGGTGGCACTCGATGTGATCATCGTACTCAGTCTCCTCAACCATGACAACCTTGTCAATGCAGCGCTCTCCAGCAGCGGCAATAGATCCAATGTCTAGGGGAACATCGTCTCCATCTCCTTGACGGGCTAATCTAGCCTGGGATGGAACCTCTTCCTCGTGATGAGCATGTTCATGGTGATCGATCTCATGTTCATGGTGGTCGTGCTCAATTGATCGAGCAGCTCCACGTGCACCCGTGTTGAAGGGGAAGGTGTTCAAGAGGGATCTTCTATCACGTCTTACGGCCAGATTCCGTGCATTTGGGCCTCCAGTGGCAAGGGCAGACCCGATGATAGCGACAATGCAGATACACTGAAATTGTTTAATATTTTAATTTTGTCTACTAAATATTGTCTAATCTATAATCATTACCTTAGTAAGAGAAACCATGTTTGATTTGATTCACCACACTGCTGGGCTTTTCAAATACTGATGCCTCTTACCCCTTGCAAACGTCCTTATATACAAGAAGCAACAATTTGCACGACCCTACTTACAGCAGGGTTAAAGTATGAGGAAGCAGGCCCATTAACTCAGCTCTTTCTTCCTGAAGTTTACCGATGACATCCTTATGTTTCTAGTTAATCACACTCCTTTTGGGAAGGGTCAATGTTTAAGCTATTTTTAGAATAGCAAAACTTCATTTATTTCAGAATATCAAATGTTACTTTATGTTTTATAGAGTGCTGTAGCACTCAGGATACTGAAAATAACATAAGCATCAATTATTTATATAAAAAAACTTTACCACTAAAGGAACACAAATATTTGTTGATTATATATATACATTTATATATATATATATATATATGTATAACTATAAACTTATATTTAATGTGTGTTCTGGAACTGTTTACTTAAATGTAATAATGGCTTTATTATATTACACACAAGTTGGTTGCAGGTGCTTTCATTTACAATTAGGAAATAAGACATAGAATGACATGGATTGCTCAATACACAAACTTTTTGAAATGAATAGTTTTTAAGTGTAGTTTAGAATTGGCAAGAATCTAAGTAGAAAGATTCATATCACTTTATTTAAATTAGTAGAAAAATATGAAATGCCTAAATTAAGTTGATTATACGTGCCTATTCAATTTTTGTCATGAGTGTGTTAAGATTTATCTTCTGCTTTATTGTGTTTAATTTAAATACTTTTTGTACCCAAAAAAAGTGCATTATTTAATAAATGTTAGTATTTTGTAAATATTCAGAGGTGTAAAGTATGGGACATTTTTCGTATATATATAGGAAATGACTGGGACACTTTTTTCGCCGGGACGTTAAATATTTTAGTTCCTTTGTCATTCGAAAAGTGACAACTTTTTTTTGAAAATAATTTCCTACTTTTTTTAAATTTTACAAATAATTTTTAAACAAAGATGAGGTTTTTTTAGAAAATATTTTTTATTTTTTTTATTTTTTTCTAACACAACGTCGTCACTTTCATAATGACGAACGAACGAAAATATTAAAGTCCCGGCCCTGTGATCATTTGACACAGGGCCGGGCCTGAACGTTCCAAAAACAGCCGGGACCCTGGCCTGGTTACCGTCGTTTCCTTATATATATATATATTATATATATATATGATATATATATATTATATATCATATAGTATATATATATATATATACTATTATATATATTCCTGATATATATACATGTATATTTACGGTTTTTGGTTAACTCATAAAATAGTTATAATGATGTCAAGTAGGAAGCGTCAAAAACTTCACAGGTCATTTTTAATCTGTCATAGGAATTAGATACATTTATTTCATGTGGTTTAAATTAATGTATGCTTATTATGGGACCATGTTGATATGATTTATTTCAAAATATGTATTAAGAAATGAGGAAAAAGTCTCCTTATTTGGTTGGATCAGCTTATTTCGTTAATTTAAAACTCAAATACATTTAAGAAGCCCCAATAAAATATATTAAAAATAAACTGATATCATAAAAAGAAATCAAGTTTGAAGAGTTATATAAAAAACATTACCGACAACCCCACCAAGCAAGCCAAGGCACGTGGCTCCACATCTGAGAGTCCACTTTAAGAATAAAGGGAGTCGATAGGCGTGCGTGTTAAGGCGTGTTCAACTCTCAATGTTGAGGGCGCAGGTTCTGATACTTCCGAGAGGGGATGGTCATTTTTGGTCTCACCCATTGATAAGATCGCTAGGATTCGATAGACTAATTTTAATGCGAATAATGCTTATTTATTACTATCGGATGCATTCTATCGACACCATATAGGCAAAAAAAAAATATTAAAATATAATTCAAACAATATTGTTAGGCTAAATTATTATATTTAAATAACGAATCTATAAAATTTATTATTATTATTTTAACGAATCATTGATCCATTTATTAATATCGCTCAATGACTGTTACAAAAATATCAATCACTTTTAAAGTAATAACAAACATATTAAATCGACGATTTATCTCTGGTCCTTTTTGGATTAATTTCTGCTCAAAAAAGCGTTAACATCGAATATATCTTCTATGTGTATTCAAAGATAAAATATATTCTTAGATTTGTTGTATTTTTTTAACTGTTTTATAGCATCAAAAAAAAACCTCACTAGCAATATTTTTTGAATATGCCTTCGTTTCGTATATGTCTATACTTAGGGGTAGGAGGTATGGGTCATATCTTCAAAATATGCATTGTACCATTTTTTTTGGACCATTATGGTAAAAATAAGAAGAATCCCAAAAAAATTAATTTTATGCCTTTTTGGCGGTTTGCCGCCCAAAAAACCACAAAAACGATATTTGGGGCCCTGAGATACCTCTGAAAATCAATATTGATCACTTAAGGCCGGTTTCTGGTCCCAGGCAACCCCCAATTGCTATGAATGGTTATGCATACTTAAAGGGAGTATGGTAAATCATTGTTCCATCAGTTTTGGGGTGTTTGGAGTCCTTCAGGGCATAAAATTACCCAAAATGGCCAAAAATTTTGCCGCCCAAAAAACCATTTTTTGGCCCCCCGAGCCCAAAATCGACGTTGAAATTTCTTGTGTTTGAGTGCAGGGCTCTTGAATATGTGAAAATTTATCACTATTGTTAAAAAATATGTTAAAATTGTCTTTTTAAATGTGAGTAAGACATGTGGGACTTATTTGAGCTGATCAGTATCCTTTTTAGAACAGGCCTTGATAAAAAAATTCACATTATTTCTTAGTAATTCAATTTATTGCCATTATGTGTGATTTTTTATCTAGCTTTGTCAGCCAAAATGATATATACACTTGATAATGACCTTTTGAGCTAATGAGCTTTTATTCCTTTTCAGGGTGTAATCAGTGAAGAAGAGCAGCATCAATGATGAACATGGGTGAGAGAATCATCTTCGTGTTGGGGGACAAACTTCCCACTATTTACGATGTCGCGATCTCCATATACAATGTAGTGTCAAAACCGAATTCTGGAGGGATGAAAAATTGTATTCAGGCATACGTCACGGCACTAATCAATGTTTGGATCAAATCATTTGGTAAAAAACACCTGATCACACGCACACCGATAACCAAAAAGTGGAGACCATAATCCAACATTATCAGAATAATGTGTACATAGAAGCCACTCGCAGAAAGCCAAAACATAAGGGTGAAGTTATGCTGAAAAAGAGTGTCCGGCAACTTAATCGTGAGTGGAGTCGAAAATCAATATCGTGGTCAAAGAAGCAAAATCCCTGATTAATGGACTTTTCGATATTGGGTGCAATATGGACAAGCTGACAGGAGACGAGAGAGAATTCTACATCGACCAACGGGCAACCGTATTGGAAGTCTGAGCAAAGAATTTGATACTGGAGTTTGCCATTGAGGAGCAGCAGAGGAAGATCAAATAGCCGAAGCCCTATGCCAAAAATGGGTCTTCAATACTCTGGAATGAGACAGAGGAGGTAATGAGGAGACAGATGAAGAGTACCAGGA
>CP045896.1:24522897-24536961 GCA_013387185.1 Caligus rogercresseyi | reverse complement strand
AAAGGAATAAGTGGTTTAGAATTGCAAACAAAAGACTTAGAAAAAACAAGAAGCAGTTAAGTAAAAGATTTGAAAACTATAAAACCATACATGCGGACAGGAATTATCACAGTTTACACCACTTGACGATAAAAAAATTGGTGTAAAACAAGTATCATGTATTCAGATAGCTACGATTATATATTTGAAATTATGACCAAAAATAAATAAATTCGTACAAACATTTGACATTTGTTCATTTGATTTAGTAAGTATATTTTATAAAGTGAAGTTATCTCTATGGGGTTTGAAGTTTAACAGGCTAGAGGAATTACTTTAATCCAGGTAGTAGTCACAGGGTTGAGATCTGACGAATTGGAGGGCCAGGTCTGGAGGTGGAACAGAAGTGGGCACGTTGATCTTAAGCCAGGCCTGCACGCTATGCCTTGTCAGTATGAGGTGAATCAAGGTCAATGGAGAGTGACGAGGTCACAGCGATTGAGCAGCTGAAGGAATCTTCTTTCTTGCTGCTCATTCTTCGTCTGTCTTCAAGCAGCTCCGGTTTGCAAACTTTGATGAGCACCTGCAGCACGTTGTAAAAACACTTCTGATGACAGAGGAGTTGATTGCGGGCAGCGGCACCATGGCGACCACATCTTCGTACTTGCAGCAGAGACTCTTCACCATGAAGCAGAGTAAAGTCTTTGTGACCTCCGCATTTTCCCAGCCGTAAAAGTGACCCGTTTTTGACGTTGACTCCGATGGCTCGGCCATGAGCTCACTGGGCAAGTGGACTCCTCTGTGCTAGCGTAGGTGCTCTGAATCCGCGTGTCTCCAGGTGCCGCTCGACTTCCTTCAGTTCTTTTGATCTTGAAGAGACCTTCTGTGTGAAGTTTCGAAAGTGCATGCCTGGCTTGCCATGCGTGTCATCGGCCGTGATAACGACACGCAGAGACAAGAACCACTTGGCAGGCATGGACTTGACGGAGCAGGCGTTGATGGCATTGACATAGAGTCTGGACGTCCTCTGCCGGAAATGTCCTCCATCTCCGAGGGCAGAGGACTCCAAAAGGAATAAAAGTCCTTGCCTGGATGTGGGGTATGTTGGATCGGGGGCAAAGGCGGTACACCTGGTTCAAGCCGGGAGCTCCCCGGTGGGGAGAGCAGCTGCAGAGGACGGCCACGTTGCTCGTATCTCCTTGAAGCGAGCGGCCCCACCAGGGCCCAAAAGCCTCAGAGGACCGTGCGGTGTTGAGGACTTCAAATTCCACCCCGATGCTGAAGCTGTGCGTCCCCGGGTGGCTCGTGGCGGGAGGGGAGGGGACCTTCGGACGGAAAAACGGAAGAGCAAGGGAAAAGTGAGAGGGGGAGCTCCCGATAGTCGAAGCTAGCTCATGAGGCCTCGGAGGAAGAGGGATAGACTTGTAGACTTCCTTCTCCCACATGGCTGCTGCTAGTAAGCACCGCTCTCATCAAAAACTCCAAATGAGAAGCAACCCGAAGTACCCAAGTACCCACGCTCAGAGAACGGTAAAGGGTGAGACAAAAAAAGAGGTTGTCAAAAGGGGGACTACTGCCTACTCTATTTGAATATTAGAAAACGTACAGCTAACTAGAACAACAGACTATGATTGAGGGCTCTTCTGCAGCTTAAGTGCTTCTGTGCTTGGAAAACTGCCATTTACGTCATGCCATGCCTGAAAGACTTCTTTTTCGTGATTGACGAGTCCAAGAGAAGTTGTAGAGGCTTCATGAGTGGAGTCTCCGTAGTCAGTCATCCGAGACAGATCCGGTAGTAGAGGGGGGGAGGAGGATAAATATTGAAGACGAATGATAGGGAATAGGTCATGAAGAACCTCCTCTTATCACGATCCAGGTGTCCAAAGATTCCAATTCTAGTGTGAAGTCACTATCACTATTTCTGGATCCGAGGACTCTTCAGGATGGGAGTAAGTTAATTATATAGTCTCTATCTCTGTGTGTCTTCTCTATCTGTGTGTCTAATCAATATACTCTATATAAGGAGGAATTAAATTCATTGACGTCATCATATACCCAAATATAATGATGATAAGGCAATCTAAAAGATCGACTCAATTTCCAAAATGAATCCTTAATTTCTCGGCTTAAACAAAAAACACATCTCTGAATTTTTGATAGTTTGTAGAAAAAAGTATCTCTATCAAATCAAGGCCTCAGTTTTTTTGTCATAAACAAAGAGGAAATCAGGAGAGCCGATTGGCTATAAAAAAGTGGCATCAACGCAAAAAAAAAAAGTTTAATTTCATTACCATAAAGCTTCAAATGCTCAAAATAGGCACTTCAAGTATAAGATATAAACACAAAGTATGTTCAATTTATTAAGTTTGATCAAAAACTCCATAAGGAACTCGAAAAATTTCCAATAAAAAATAAGGCTGGATTTTGGCCGGGAAAAGCCCAACTTAAGAGGCATGTAACTTTGCTCAGACAACAAATTTCGAACTGAAACTTAAGACATATAATGAAAAAGACTTAATCATTCTATGGTGTAAATTCATTTGAATCCATGAACCCAAAATTCATGGAAGTAATTTTTTTGGGAATGACACATATAATATAAGTTGTCACCTTTTCTTGTTCAAGACATTGAAAACAAATGTAAAGTACATGGTGTCCAGAAGAAACGGACCAGGAAAATATGGAGTTATTTTTTGACAGATAACAGTAGATCAGGATTAGAAGTCAGTTTTGATATAAATATCTAAGGATTATCAAAAATATTGAACAATAATATTCATTGATTTTATTAATTTTTAAGTTTATTTCTTCAGAGAAATTACATAAAATGAAATATATGAAATATACATTTTAGTTTATGATTAGTTCCCTATATATAAAAGTTATTCAACAATATTTAAACAAAACAAATATCGAAGAGAATAAAAAATAATTATAAGAAATACTCCTGGAAAATTCAGTTCAATTTTAATAAGTGTAACAAAACAGTTGCATGATAAATAATGTAAAAAAAACTTTAAAATTTCTCAGTATAAAACGCTTTTATAGCAGGGGTAGTAAACTATAACCTTATTTATATAATTTTTGAACTTTTTATTAGACAATATTAAGTTTTTTTTAAATTAAGATATTGTTTTGAGCAGAACGTATAAAATCGGACTAAATCACCTATATTTTGATATCCACTGCAGCTTGGTATTCAGTCTTATCTATTAAGATCCCTGACGTAAATTGTTCTTCGATAGTATATATATATATATATATAGATACCCTGAAGGAACAATTTACATCAGGGATCTTATTAGATAAGACTGAATACCGAGCTGCAGTGGAGATCAAAATGGATTATTGGCATACTTAGATATGAAGTGGGCGCTAGCTAGCCTTTGTAAAATATAATTTCGACAACATAAGAATAGACATATCAAGGCACGCGTTTTTGGAAAACTTGTATGTCTTGTGTTCATGCAATCGTAATTTTAACAGTACAAATAGTATAGATTTATTATGATTTATCTAATGCGTAAAATACATGTAACATAAACTATGATTGATTTGTATGTTTTATAAATGGAAGGAATTCATTTATATTATATATATCAAATAAGTTTCCATACATTTCTGCAGCAGAGTTAAAATGCAAATATTAGGAGCACTGATCCAAATCACACACTTAAAAATGCTAAAATGTAGCAAATTAGAAGGATAATTAGAGAGTTGTAAAAAAAAAAAATAAATATATATATTTGTTAAAAAACTAATGACCAAAATTAAGAGAGATTTTAAAACTCAATGAAAAATATTCTTCTCAATTTTATTTAACCCTTATATTGTGTTAGAAAGCTGTTTACACCTGTGGTGTTCGCGGGTCAATTTTGACCCGTGATTTGAAAATGCTTAAAATCACCAGTTTTCTTCCAATATGTTTTTCAAGTCATGTTGGCTTAGTATACATCATATAAATGGAACCAGTGTAGGAAATTTCTTTAGTTAGCTCCACAGACACAGTGTTTTAAAATGTACCACTCGTTTTTGAATGTGTGTGTACCTGAATGCGCTTTCTATATGTGTCTGTCTGTGCATGTGAAAGAAGCCTGTGTGTGTGGGGGGGGGGGGGGGGCGTGTGTGTGTGGGCCATAACTGGGCATATGGGCCACAATTGATCCTCAGAGCATCCCATAGCTTTTAGGTGATGCATAAAACAGCCAGTATTATCTGCCGGGTCATTTTGACCCGTAACACCACAAATGTAACTTTTTTTTTGGAGACCTTTATAATTTACTAAAATGTGTGAAAAAATGATATTTCTGCATTCAATCGGGTGTGTCTGAGGATTAGATGAAGCCTCATTCCAGAGCAAAAAAGCAAATGGTAATTTTTACACATTCAAACTAGAAAACGGGTCAATTTTGACCCGAAACAATAGAAGGGTTAAGGGATGAATAGTTTTGGTTTCAAGTTATTTCAGTATCTTAGGTTCTTACGATTATTTATGTTATTATGATTACTGTTGTATTAAAATATTATTATTTTCATTATCTTTATGGAATTACGATTGCTTATTATTACTAAAGGGGTTAGTTCACAGCGTAATTGAATACGATATATTTCCAACAAATGCTTATAAAATGACATTTAAAAAATCCTTTGTATGTTGTTTGTGAATAAAAAAGTATTAAGTACTTGGTGGCCATATATATTTTTATAAAATATAATAAAATTTATATATCCAATTTTAGGAGTTTTACTCCAACGGGCAATATAACACCACCACTTGTTAATTAAGAAAATATAACTCCTCACAAGGCATACAAATGAAGGAAATGCACACTCACAAAACTAAAACTACCATTAGAGGAGCAAAGTATTTTTTCGTTTATTATTGAGTTTTTCTCTGCTTTTTATGGTAAAAAAAGGTTAAAGATTAAATATTATTATTTGCTTATTGGGTTCGACAGAATTGCATTTGTTAAATATATAAATAATTAATATTGCTTTAAATTTAGTCCATCGAACCAATGATTTAGACGGCGTTCTCTTTATTTTTAACTAATAAGTTATTACTACCGTTGAATAACTTCTTTGAAATGTTAGTTATACATTTATTATAGATAGTAAGTAATTAACCTTCTCCTCTCGGGAATCGACCTGCACCCTCAATATTGAGCACGCTTCCACTTATTAACAAACTCTCATAAAATATTTTCTGTATTATTTTTGACCCCACCCAAAATAAAACTTCACGTTCATTATTATTTCATATGCAAAAAGTCATTGTATCTGACTTTCATATTACTCAGAAAAAATACTTGCACGAACCATAAATCCATTTCCACTATTAGTTACTGTGTGATTGAGGTATATTGGAATACTTTTGGTTTGAAATAACAAGAATGTTACTTCTTTTTTTAATATCAAAAATCAAACTACTAAATACAAAGAAGCTTAGCTATATACTTGAAGACCATATCAGAGATATACGTATAGGATAGTTTTATAGCCTGCCTCTTTCAATTTACAAAAAATCAGGGATGCTTTATAAAAGGTTGATAAGTGGAAATCAAAAGGTTTTATGCCTTCAAAAAGAATAACCATGGATCTACTTGAAGGTCACATAGATTAATCCAGAAAATAATCTAATGTGTCTGAACGTTTATTATTAAATTTGGAATTTTGACCAAGTTTCATACTCCACTTTACACATTTGAACTAATCAAAAAATATTTGTTTTCCACAATTAAATTATGCGGCTTTTGAATAATATTTGAAAATAATAATATTCTTAGTTAAATACAAGCTATATTCTATTTGTTGTTTTTATTAAGGATAAAACATAAAATGGGGAATTGAACTGGCTCTATCTTTGTTAATAATAAAGTAATTTGGAGTGTCTTTTCGATCTACATATTAATTGGTTGGGATGTATTGCATTAACCAAAGTTTATACTGGACAAGTAGAAGGTCAGTGCAAAAAAACTTCATCATCAAAAAACATTCACACTTATGAGAAGACTTGAAAATGGATACAAAATAGACTAATAAAAAGTAAATATTTCCAAAAATCTTGCTGAGCCCAATACAGTTAGTTATGGAGTTTCTGAAGTTCTATTACAAATTAAGACTTTCGACTTTTGCAGAAGAGGAGAAATTATAATTTTGACGTTGGACAAACAATATTTTCTTTCACTTTGCGAATTTTGATAAATTGTATTGATATATGCAATAAATGTTCGATTTTCTAATTGAGGTTGAAAATATTTGATGATATAAAACACAACGAAATAAAATAAAATATTTGGGGGAAGAAATCATGTGCAAAACATCAAAAACAATGTAGTTTAAAAATTTCCTCGCCTGAGTCACCTTTCAAAATACAAAATTCAACTACACAATATTAAAAATAATCCCAGGACGTCAAAAACAATACATATTATAGCTCAAACACACATAAACAGTAAACAAAAAATATTCAAATAAATTAATTCAATTAAAAGTTTCATAAGATTTAATTATATTATTTAACATAGCTCAACACTTCGCCGACACTTTGGGGTAAAACTTAAATACATCCGCCGCATATTGCAATCCAGTATGAGAAGCATTTGAATTTTTTATTGGTTTCAAGTGTAAAAAACTAATAAAAACAAATTCAAAATATTAATGATTTTTGAATAATATTTATTGCAGTGTGTAATTAAATTATTTATTCCTTTTGTCAGAGGCGCAAAACTCTAAAAAGTACATATTTATTATTTGAATGTTAGGAATTCTAAAAAAAATCAAGTATTGACTTACCCATAATGTGAGGATGTAGTCGGGGATTTTCTGGAAAAAGGGGCTGCGTCAATGGGCCTGCTTCCTCATAATTTAACCCAAGCATAAATAACATTATGTGTTGCAAGATGTAGTAATTGTATATAAGGACGTTTGCAAGAGGTAAGAAGTATCAGTATTTGAATAGCCCAGCCGTGAGGTGAATCATATCATAGGGAATAACCTTAACCATGGTTTCTCTGACTAAGGTAATAAGTAAAGCATCTAAGACCAAAATTGACAAAATCAATAACTCATTCAACTTTTAGTACATTTGCCTTGTCGCTCTCATCGGATCTGCCGTTGCCACTGGAGGCCCCAGTGCACGGAATCTGGCCGTAAGACGGGATAGAAGATCCCTCTTGAACACCTTCCCCTTCAACACGGGTGCAAGAGGAGCTGCTCGCTCTGCCGAGCATGATCACCATGAACATGATCATGAAACACGCTCACCACGAGGAACAGGCTCCCTCCGAGGCTAGATTGGCCCGTCAAGGAGGTGGTGACGATGTCCCTCTTGACATCGGATCCATTGCCGCTGCCGGAGAGCGGGCATCGACAAGGTTGTGATGGTTGAGGAGACCGAGTACGACGAACACATCGAGTGCCACCACAGCTACTCCAAGAGATGTCACACAACCTTCACCACGGGATTCCAGCCTCAACAAGAGGAGGAGTGCGAAGAGAACTTCAAGAAAGATTGTTTCATCGAGTTCAAAAAGATCGCCGTTGATGAGACCGTTCAGTGAGGCAAAATATGTGAATAAGAATTAGTTTAAAAAGCTATAATCATGGTTTTTTTAAATTAGATTCTGTCACACACCTTGGTCTGCGAAGGTGAGGGACCCGAAGAGTGCAAGACTGTCTACGAGTCAGAGTGTGAGACCCGTTACCACGAGCACGATGTTGAGGATGACGTTGTCAACTGCGAAACCATCCAGGAAGAGAAGTGTGAGGATGTGACCCAAGGTTACACCACTGAGCAAAAGTGCACCAAGTGGCCCAAGCAAGTCTGCACCTCTGAGAAAAAAAACGTCAAGAAGTACAGCCCCGATACCAAATGTAAGAAGGTTCCCCGACAGCTCTGTGGACCTCCGGTTGTGTTCCCCAACCCGGACCCGAGGAGTGCTTCGACAAAAAGGAAACCATCGTCCTAGAGGTTCCCGAGGAACTTTGTAACTTGGAACCCCAAAAGTCTTGCAAGCAAGTGACCAAATTGGTCCCCCTCCTCAAGCCCGTTGAGGGATGCGTTGACATTCCCAAAGAGGTCTGCTCCCGATCTAGGAAGAACCCACGAAAGGTCAATAAACCTGTTGTCAAGAAATGGTGTTATGTTCCCTCCACTGCTTCTGGTCTGGCTGCTTAGGTCTCTTAATTTATTATTTTATATATAAAGCCTATTTAACTAGGGCATTACCATCCAATGAGCTTTAGTCGAATGTAATTATTTTGTACTTGAGTGTATCTTGTGTTTATCGAATAAATAACCGTGATTGTGTATTGGAATTTAAATGATTATCATAAAAAACGTGAGAACTAAAATACTGGGCACAATCAAAAGAACTATTTTTTGGTATTAACTTCTGTTAAATATTTGAAGTAAAAATATTTATAATTTATATGTAATCTATATTATATTTGGTGTTTTTGTTATGGATAAAGCGTAAGATGGGGCGAAGAAGTTTCACTATTTTGGTAATAATATACTAATTTATAGTGTTTTATATAAGTATCTGAAATTTCATTTAGTCGGGATGTATTGTTTTAATCAAAGTTTATACTGGACAAGTAGATCATCAAAAGGATTCACAGTTATGGGAAGACTTTGAAAATGGATACACAATGGACTAATTAACCCATTAGAACTGAAGGTTAAATAATGGTTTTAGAATGAAAATTTTATGGCCATTTTATCTTGACACATTAAACATTTGTTCAAAATTTCAACCAAATTGAACAAGTCACTGCTGAGAAATTAGAACGTCGAAAAATCGACGCTCAGGCTCTACAGGCAAAGATTTTATTAATCAAAAAAGAAAAACGTTACTATACATTTTCCTTTATATTTTTCTTTTCTCTTTTAATTCTTACATTATATATATATATATATAAATATATATATATATATATATATATATATATATATATATATATAGATATATATACTTGGATATATAGATAGATGGATACACAATACACATAATAACATTATTTTTTATTTAGAATAGCTTATTGACAATTTCTATGTATTTTTAAGTATTATGTATTCAAAAACGTCGGGTATTCTTTGAAGCTTCTAGGGTGAAGGCCTGCATTGCATTTACAACAAATAAACGAAGCTCTTCCTTTAAAGTGTCATAATAAAAGTGTCATCAATGTATGATCCAATGATTTTTTTCATCATATCTCGATACATAATTCAGTTTCTAAGTAATTTGCTCCCTTGAATCGATTTTAACCCAAATATTTACAATAATGTATTGCCAGATATTGATGAAATTATGTGATACCATATTTGTTTCTTGTTGTTTCACCAATTGGCATGTGTATGTTGACTGTGACAAAAATTACATACAATAGTGTAAAACTATTGGCCACCACCATTTTCGTTGTCCTTCATGAGGGAAATACTGGGGAAGAATTTGTCGAAATATATCTTGAGTCCATCATATGGTGAATCTTTGCTGTTTTGATCAAAGATATCGCTGTGTTACCTCCAAGGGTTATTTATGGAGCAAAAAAAATTGGAGGTAATTTTTGCCACAATAGAGATTGAAAGAATGCCAGTATCCACATTTGGAGCATAATTCCGACATTTTGAATCCCAACCGAATGGGTTTTCCTCGGATAAAATATTTTGTGTAATGCTTCCCAATATACAGGATCATACTTTCAATCACAGATATGTTTTTTAACTTCCATGCTGAATAAAACTTCTGGTCTGATTTTTGAAGCGCAGTCATTTGTAGAAATACATTTTAGGAAATGAAAAAAAGCTCGATAAAGTCTAGTGGATTCTTTACTGTCATATCCTTTTCAGATTGAGATTTGTTAGAAAAAGATTGTGATGCTTGAACATTTCTCAGATTTTTTTCAAATAAGAGATGATTTATGCTTTTGCTTCTTCACAGGCTGCACTTTCGAATTTTCAAAAATATCAAAATGAGCAGGGGCTTCCAATAAGAGTCGACTATTCAGCCTGAATTGCCTTCTGCCTCGTCATCTGATCTATCACTATCTCCGTCAGAGAGTTGCCTAGGTTTCTGAAAGGCCTATAAAAACATTCACAGACAAATATCTCCTCCGTAGTCCATATAAAAATAGTTATTTACAAAATAATAATATGAATAATTTGTTATAAACAAACAATATTACTTATAAAAACGCAATACCACAAATCGTAATAGAGACTTGTTTGCATTTTCTTTGAAAAATATGTCTGTAGAGCCTGAGCGTCGATTATTCGACGTTAGAAAATAAAATAGTTTTTTCTAGAAATTAAGATTCGAAAATCGATATAATATGTAAATAACATTTAAAGAATAATGTTTAATAAATATTTTAATCACCCATATTACTTATTGAAAGTACTTTATAACGAGAAAAATATCAAAAAAGACAATACCTTGGAGTGGATAATTTTTGAGGTACGTCCGTCGCTGTAAAACTCTTTGTCTAGACTGACAAAAAAATGCCACTAACATAAACAATGGATATTTACCAAGTATAATACTATTAAAACGATATCCATATTCATATAGTGTCATTTTTGCATATACTACGACTTTTTTCTTTACTTTTATAACACGTCGAAAAATCGACGATCAGGTTCTAAAGGTAAAAGTAAATATTCCGAAAATAGTGCTCAACCGAATACATCTATTTATGGAGTTGCTATTGTTCTATTATAAATTAAGTATTTGACATATACATAAGAGGATAAAAATTATTTTGAGGTTTAGAGAAAATATTTATCAACAATATTTACTGTCACTTTGTAATATTAGACAAATTTGATTGATCACTAAATGCAATACATGCTCGATATTTATAGGTTTCAAGTGTAAAAAACCCTAATATTAACAGATAAATCAAGTAGAGTTTGGACTGTATAACAATTCGTTAAACTTTTATTTCTAAGAATAGTGTTTAAAATATATTTAAGTGTGTGTGTGTAATCGTCTTTATTTTTTCCCAAGAAACATCCTAGCACTTCGGCTAGTCATGAATGTCAGGAATTTAAAAAAAGTAATACAATGTATATATATATATAAAATATATAAACTGAACAAATACTAAATATAATATATAATTAAAAACAAAAGGTTTTTCCGAAGAAAGAAAAATAACCTTAAATTCAAAACAAAAATAAAAAAACATTAAAAAAAACACCATCGTCTGCTAAATAGATATTATATAGGGGCACATTTTTCCAAAGACTTGACAACTACATGTGCTTCCCTCATGGTATTCATATATATTAATGAGTTTTGAATTATTCTTTGCAGTGAGTAATTACATTGTTTAAATTCGTTTTTCTGAGGAGCAAAACTCTAGAAAAATACATATTTTTTATTGAATGTTAGATATTCTAAAAATAAATGAAATATTGACTTGCCCATAATGTGTGGATGTATATGGCGATTTTCATGCAGAGGGGCTGCGTCAATGGGCCTGCTTCCTCATAATTTAACCCCGGCGTAAGTAACAATGTGTTGTAAAATGTAGCTCTGTATATAAGGAGGTTTGCAAGGGGTAAGAGGCATCAGTATTTGAATAGCCTGGCAGTGTGGTGAATCAAATCACAGGCAATTCCTTAAACATGGTTTCTCTGACTAAGGTAATTAGTAAAGCATCTAAAACCAAATGAACATAATCAATAACTCATTCAACTTTTAGTACATTTGCCTCGTCGCTCTCATCGGATCTGCCGTTTCCACTGGAGGTCCCAGGGCACGGAAACTGGCCGTGAAGCGAGATGGCCGATCTCTCCTGAACACATTCCCCTTCAACGCGGGTGCCCGTGGAACAGCTCGCTCTGCGAACATGATCACCTGAACATGATCATGAACACGCTCACCACGAGGAACAGACTCCCTCCGAGGCCAGATTGGCCCGTCAAGGAGGTGGAGACGATGTCCCCTAGACATCGGATCCATTGCCGCTGCTGGAGAGCGTTGTATCGACAAGGTTGTCATGGTTGAGGAGACTGAGTACGATGACCACATCGAGTGCCACCACAGCTACTCTGAGAGATGCCACACCACCTACACCACAGACTTCGAACCCCAACAAGAGGAGGAGTGCGAAGAGAACTTCAAGAAAGATTGTTTCATCGAATACAAAAAGATCGCCGTTGATGAGACTGTCCAGTGAGTCACAATATGTTACTACGAATGTATTTAAAAGATATAATCATGTTTTTTCCATTAGATTCTGCCACACCCCTTTGGTCTGCGAAGGTGAGGGACCCGAAGAGTGCAAGACTGTCTACGAGTCCGAGTGCGAGACCCGTTACCACGAGCACGATGTTGAAGATGACGTTGTCAACTGCGAAACCATCCAGGAAGAGAAGTGCGAGGATGTGACCCAAGGCTACACCACTGAGCAAAAGTGCACCAAGTGGCCCAAGCAAGTCTGTACCTCCGAAAGAAGAACGTCAAGAAATACAGCCCTGAGACCGAGTGTAAGAAGGTTCCTCGACAACTCTGCGGACCCTCCGGCTGTGTTCCCCAACCCGGACCTGAGGAGTGCTTCGACAAGAAGGAAACCATCGTACAAGAGGTTCCCGAGGAGCTCTGTAACTTGGAACCCAAAAGTCCTGCAAGCAAGTCACGAAGTTGGTCCCCCTCCTCAAGCCCGTCGAGGAATGCGTCGACATCCCCAAGGAAGTCTGCTCCCGATCCAGGAAGAACCCACGAAAGGTCAAGAAGCCCGTTGTCAAGAAATGGTGTTACGTTCCCTCCGCTGCTTCTGGTCTGGCTGCTTAGGTCCCTTAATTTATCATTTTACAATATAAAGGCTATTTAGCTAGGGCATTACCATCCAATGAGATTTAGTCGAATATAAATTATTTGTACTTGAGTGTATCTTGTGTTTATTGAATAAATAACAATGGTGATAAAACTCTATTATATAAATAATCCAAAAGTATTTTATTCTCCTGTTACATATTTATTTGCTTCGGGTGTAAAATATTTTAATATAAACAAGCTAAACATAATACATTTATTTTATTGCCGCTTAAAAAGAAACTACACCTTTTAATGTTGTGATATGAAGACATTTTCTATTCTCCGTGAGTGTAAATATGTTCAAACTTTATTACATTGATATTCAACAAGTTGTCGCATTTTTGCTCAAAGAAAAATAAATAAAAGTGTAATACCACATAATGATTTCAATAACATATTTTTGCGAATAGATCATGACACGTTGTGTCTATAATTAATGCTTATGTCATTGAAATATAAATTAAATATTAACTCTTATTGTTAATGTTATAATGCTTATATATATCCTGTCGGATGCAATTCTATAGGCAAAAAAATATGAATGGGGTAAGCCTTTTATGATCAAGTAGAAGTGTGAAGAAACAAAAATATGTTTATATGATTACATTTTGGTAAATTTACAATTAGGAACTTTGATTACATAATTAAGATTATAAAAGTAAAATATGACCAAATTTTAAATACAGACATGTTTCTACGGCAATAATGTCAAAAGTGTTTTTAATATGATGCCACAACGGGATCATTAAAGTACTATGGTAGAATAATCCTATAGCATTTCATAGTTAGATTTTGTTTTTTGTGCATACATAGTTCCATTGAGTTGCATCTATAAAAATAGGGAAAATGCCAGTATAACATAAAATATCTCAAACTTCACTTATTACCATTTATTTGCCCATATGGTTCGATACAATTGCATCCAACAGGATATAAGTATAGCATTATAATAGTCACTCGAACCTATTCAATGAGGTAGCAGACCAAAATTGACCCTCTCGGGAGTATTTCGGACCTGGTCCCCCAACATTGAGAGTTGAACACGCCTTAACGCACTTAGCTATCGCACTCCCTATAGTATATTATCGTTTTATTGAGGTTCCTCACCTTATACTTTTCTCTGGTTTTTGTTTTTAAATTATTATTTTTGTTGATAATTTAGGTAAATGAGAGTGCGCAGTATCAATTAATTTGTTAATTATTACACATAACGGCTCTTTAAAAAAATGAGAGGATTAACACATTTGCTTGCGTTACA
>CP045896.1:24512193-24522797 GCA_013387185.1 Caligus rogercresseyi | reverse complement strand
AAAGGAAAATATAAAAGAACTAGAAGCGCAACGCGTCTGCCGAAGGAAAAACATGAACAACAGAAGAGGAGAAAAAAACTTAGTAACCATAATGAAGAATGAAAACTGAGATTTTTATGTAGTACGATTTTAAAAGATTCGCTATATTTTTTTAAATATTAGTCCTATAATAATTTTTGTAAAATAGAAAATATTATTGATATTTAGGGAAATCATGGTACAATTTTAAAGATATGTAATTATTGTATAAATATATTTGCATAACATAAATAAACATGAGAATAACAATGTGATAGGTTTTTAATAATATTAATGAATACTTTTACTGTCCTTTGAATAATACTGTTTATCATGACTTTTTCTTATGTAGTCAATAATTTTATATTCGTCACTCTTCCTTGATGATAAAGTCTTATTCGGGAATAAGTTGCTGCCAAATCTTTTATGAATTTATAAACGTGATTGTTTGTTGGGCTAACGTCTAGCATATGTTCATTAAGATCATTAAAAACCTACCGTTGTTTTTCACAAATGTTTTGCAAAACTTGGGCAGCAATATGCAAGTGAATTTTATCTTTCTTTAATAAAGCAGCTTTGTCAATGATTAAAAAGTGACAAAAGACTCTTTCCGCTTCTTGACAAACAGTTATTACATCTTGTGATGGATAAATTAAAATCTTTTTAATTAAAGGATTTGCATTTCTTCTTCACTCCTCTTTCACTTCATATGCCTTTCCCTTTCCGTTTGGTCTGGGCAATACAAAAACAATCATGTAATCCTAGCAGTATGACTACTCCATGACGTCAGTGTAGAACGAATATATATACATATATAATTTATATTTATATAATATTATTTTATTTATTTATTTATACAAACACACATACATATATAGATATATATATATGTATATATTTATAGATAGATAGAGAGATTGATTTATATATATAGAGATAATATAATCGTTCTCCAGTGACGTCATTGAGTAGTCGCACTGCTACATGTTTATTTTTGTATGCCCAGACCTTATTATACAGACCTTGATCTAATAAGGAGAGTCATACTTATACTGAAAAAGGTTCTTAACTCAATTTGTTTACATTTTTGTGAATCTTATGAGGTCAGCTGTGTAACTCTATTGAAGGCAACACAGCAATACTCCTTTCCAGCCTGCATTGCGCTTCTAGTTCTTTTAATTTGAACGCGCCGAAGTATGAAGAAAAAGAAGGGAGAAGCTCTATGAATAAAAATATTTGACATGTACACATGAATACGATAACATCATGAAAATGGTTTCCAGTGCAAAGTTGGAAATGTCGATTTTCCCTCCAAATCATGAAGAAGGTCTTACCTTAAAATAACTTTATCATCTTGAATATTTTGTCATTACTGTCGCAACAAGTATTATGTATTGATGTTATTGAAGGTCTATCTATAATGCTAATGTTGTTCATGCATATAATAAGGCTTCAAACGATATGGGAGCTTTTATATAATACATCATTTTATGAAGTGATATTAAAGAAAAAAAAAATGTATCTTAATTATTGTCATGATCTTTTATTTATATTTATGTAAGCAACATATGGCCCTGGAATATATTAAGCCTTCAAGCATGTTCGGAGTATTTTTATTGAAAATATTTTAAATAAATAAAGAAAATTGATGAAAGGTCACCATGTTTATGATCCCCGTCATAAACATGATGGAATTGACGGAAGGGCACTGCGATAATACATAAACATATAAATACTATCACTGTTGACATATTTATCTATATTATTTATAATTTGAGATTATAAAGATATTGTTATGACTCTTATTACAAGACATTGTTGACATTTGAATCATTGATCATCTTTTTTGAGTCTGACTGTAAAAATCATTCAACTAATATAGTTCTGTAGTTCTTTACCTTTTTATTATTTTCTCATCAACACCGTTGTGGGGAAAGAAAAGGAAAAGTACTCGGTCCTTTGTTAATGATATATCAATCTCTCTTTGTATCTTTGTTTTCAAACATGGCGTCTGTCTCTCTCTCATGAGTACTTTGTACTTTATGTTGATATGTCACTGCCTCTTCATTCTTTCCTCTTTGTTTATATATATTTTATTCCTTTTAATTTATCTTTGTTTTCAAACATGGCGTCTTGCTAAGTATCTTTGTCCACTTTTTTAAAAAGAGACGATAAATGTTATGTATTTACGTTAGCACAAAGTTATTTTTAAAGTAAGAAAGGGGGAAAAAAGAAAAAAAAACTACATATATACATATTTGTAGTTATAAGGAGAAGAACTTAATCAGGATTTACTGGATAATATATATTTTTCCCCTCTCCTTTTTTTGAAAACTAATCGCATCCATAGAGATATAAAGATATATAGAGAGCTGATTCCCTTCAATGGCAGAGAAACAGCGTTCTAATGTTTCTGTGTGTGCAAAATAAACAAAGTAATTTTTACGACGTCATCGTAAGCTGATCTTAGAGATAGAATCTATGAATGATGAAGAGAATAAACTCTCTACAGTAAGCCCTCGATATAACGCCCCTCTGTATAACGAACTTCGGATACAACGAACCTCCTGGAGCTAGCCGAACAAGCCTCAGATATAACGAACTTAAGTTCGTTATATCTGAGGATACCGAACTTCGTGGAGCTGGCCGAACAAGCCTCATATATAGCGAACCTAAGTTCGCTATATTTAAGGCTACCGAACCCGAATTATGAGCTGCTGCGGATCATGCGGTTTGAACTCATGCGTGAGGTGCAGCAGAAGAAGACGCAGACGAAGATCTCTGACTTCTTCAAGGCTGGCCCCTCCCCAGCCGAGAAGAGGTCTAGGACAGAGTCTGAGACCAGCAGTGTGTCTGTGACTTCGACCTCCTCCACTAATCTGCCAAATTTGTCCAGCGGCAGTTCATCGTCACTCCTGCAGGATATACCTTACACTCCAGAGCCTTCCTTTAACGAATTTTCGGATATAACGACCCTGCCCTCCCCCCATATAGTTCGTTATATCGAGGGTTTACTGTATATCTTTTTAGAAGTTTTTTACGGTCGCAATGACGTATTTTTCTGAAGGATCCAATCAGCTCTCTATATCTTAATATCTCTATGTTGGGTTCACCAATCTTATCAACCAGTTTGAATACTTCAAACTCTTCCCCCTTTTCTCACAGGAAACACAAGTGGACGCGCTCCGAAGTATAAAGAAAGAGAAGGGAGAAGCTCTATGAATATGAATATTTGACATGTACTCATGAATACGATAACATCATGAAAATAGTTTCCCGCGCAAAGTTTATAATGTTGATTTTCCCTCCAAATCATGAAGAAGGTCTTACGGAGAAGAGATTTGCCTCTTAGCTCACATAGGAGGCTTTTTAAGTTGGCGTTATTTCATTAGAAGTAAATATATGTAGTACAAGGTATATAATTTCCTTAAACTTTTTAGTGCATAAGTCTTTTGCTTCATATTTGCTAAGTATCTGTGCCCACTTTTTTTTAATGAGACGATAGAGGTTTTTTAAAGTAAGAAAAGGGGAAAAAAGAAAAATAAATACATATGATATATTTGTAGTTATAAGGAGAGGAACTTAATCCGAATTTACTGGATAATATAAAAAATTCCCTCTACTTTTTTTGTTGAAAAATACTCATATCATTCTCTATCATAAAACTTCTTTCCATCATCATAAGCTTCAAAAACTTCATTGTTTGATGCAAGGTTCACCCTTGCCTCAACATATTATCCAAAGATATGTTACCATGTATAATGCTGTGGCCGTAGGCCACCCACCCGCCCGGAGGGCCTAGCACCAGCCGCGGAGCGGCAATGGCTAGTTATAACTAATTGTAAAATGTGCATACTTTTAAACATTTAAAATATAAAATAATATCAAATAGTAAGATGTGATAAATAAAAAATAATTAAGTTTGATAATAGTAATAATAATAACTAGAGGCATATATACACTCAGAGAGTGCAAACCTCCGCCGTCACAGGGTCCTTATGAGCCTAGCGAGGCAAATTTTTCACGACTGGGGCGGCGTAGAGGGACGGGGGAGGGTTCCCTCGACGGAAAATTCTGAGAGAAGACGCTCCCGGCACCCGATTTCACAGCACAGCGACATCTATAGGAGAGTAGGCTAACTTGAAATATTTATTAGTATTTAGCTCATTTTGCATCTTAAAGAAGCACTCAGAGATGCCAAAATTTAATCAATTATTTCTTTTGGCATTTCCAACAACTCCACAAGTTTCATCCGAATCCGTTACGTACTTTTTGAGTTATCCTGCTGACAAACAAGCCAACAAACCAACAACAATCCAACCAACAAACCAACGCCAGTGAAAACAATACCTCCTTCGGCGGAGATGAATAATACCCACTTTGCTTACTTGTTTATTAATATTTCATACTATAAATTTATTGTATCTGAACTGAACATGATCGTAGGATACCTTTTTTTGTCTAATAATGTCATCAAAATACATATTTTTGCTAAGTGCTGTATACTAACCAAATGTCGGATTAGTTTTTATTAATTAATTTATATCATTTTTTACCACAGCTAACTGCATTCAATGTCCCAAAAATATTAATGTATTATCCTACAAAATAAAATCTAGCGTAAACTAAATTTTTAAGAAGAAAATTTAGTGACTAATATCATTAAAGGAGATGTGAGATTAAGCATATATCATAAGTTTTATTTAAAAAATATTATCACAGCATTTGAATAATGAAGAGCTACGAATTAGAGAACCAATACTTTTCTTTTTAAGATTGTTGTGCATTCCTATTCACAAAATAAAATCATAACAATGACTGTTTAACAACAAAAATGTTTTTGTGTGATCATCACAGATATTTGCAAAGAAGGATGTACATATAACCTTTTAGGTTATTGCTTGGTTTTATTATGTCATTATTGCTGCACTATTGCTTCTTGACGTCTTCCCACCTTAATGTCATATGCGTACGTAGAAGTAACATCATCTCTTTTCTGACTGTATGTATTTCCCGAGTGTTCTAAAAATAATTCAAGTATTGACCCTTCCCAAAACGAGGGTGATTAACCCGGAATGTGAGGATGTCGTCGGGTTTGTTCAGGAAAAAGGGGCTGCGTCAATGGGCCTGCTTCCTCATAATTTAACCCGGCGTAATATGTGTTGCAAAATGTAGCATCTGTATATAAGGACGTTCGCAAGGGGTAAGAGGCATCAGTATTTGAATAGCCCGGCAGTGTGGTGAATCAAATCACAGGCTATTCTTAAAAATGGTTTCTCTGACTAAGGTAATTAGTAAAGCATCTAAGACCAAATGGTCACAATCAATAACTCATTCAACTTTTAGTACATTTGCCTCGTCGCTCTCATCGGATCTGCCGTTGCCACTGGAGGCCCCAGGGCACGGAAAACTGGCCGTGAAGCGCGATGGCCGATCTCTCCTGAACACATTCCCCTTCAACGCGGGTGCCCGTGGAGGTGCTCGCTCTGCCGAGCATGATCACCATGAACATGATCATGAACACGCTCACCACGAGGAACAGGCTCCCTCCGAGGCCAGATTGGCCCGTCAAGGAGATGGAGACGATGTCCCCCTAGACATCGGATCCATTGCCGCTGCTGGAGAGCGTTGTATCGACAAGGTTGTCATGGTTGAGGAGACTGAGTACGATGACCACATCGAGTGCCACCACAGCTACTCTGAGAGATGCCACACCACCTACACCACAGACTTCGAACCCCAACAAGAGGAGGAGTGCGAAGAGAACTTCAAGAAAGATTGTTTCATTGAATACAAAAAGATCGCCGTTGATGAGACTGTCCAGTGAGTCACAATATGTGACTACGAATGTATTTAAAAGATTTAATCATGTTTTTTCCCATTAGATTCTGCTACCCCCTTGGTCTGCGAAGGTGAGGGACCCGAAGAGTGCAAGACTGTCTACGAGTCCGAGTGTGAGACCCGTTATCACGAGCACGATGTTGAGGATGACGTTGTCAACTGTGAGACCATCCAGGAAGAGAAATGCGAAGATGTTACCCAAGGCTACACCACTGAGCAAAAGTGCACCAAGTGGCCAAGCAAGTCTGTACCTCCGAAAAGAAGAACGTCAAGAAGTACAGCCCTGTGACCGAGTGTAAGAAGGTTCCCCGACAACTCTGCGGACCCTCCGCTGCGTTCCCCAACCTGGACCCGAGGAGTGCTTCGACAAGAAGGAAACCATCGTACAAGAGGTTCCCGAGGAGCTGTGTAACTTGGAGCCCCAAAAGTCCTGCAAGCAAGTCACCAAGCTGGTCCCCCTCCTCAAGCCCGTCGAGGAATGTGTTGACATCCCCAAGGAAATCTGCTCCCGATCCAGGAAGAACCCACGAAAGGTCAAGAAGCCTGTTGTCAAGAAATGGTGTTACGTTTCCCTCCGCTGCTTCTGGTCTGGCTGCTTAGGTTTTTAATTTATCATTTTACAATATAAAGGCTATTTAGCTAGGGCATTACCATCCAATGAGCTTTAGTCGAATATAAATTATTTTGTACTTGAGTGTATCTTGTATTTATCGAATAAATCACAATGGTATCAATAATTATAATACTTTATTTCTTCGTCAAATAAATAAATAGGAAGTATATAACTGTATGCACATAAGTATGTACATCGTTAGCATAATAAAAACTATTTGAAAATAAAGATGATAAGAATTGGAGAATATCAAATTAGTTCCTATAGGAAAGTATAGGATAATTACCTCCGCCGAAGGAGGTATTGTTTTCACTGGCGTTTGTTGGTTTGTTAGTTGTTGGTTTGTCAGCAGGATAACTCAAAAAGTACTGAACGGATTTGAATGAAATTTTGTGGAGTTGTTGAAAGTGCCAAAATAAGAAGTGATTAAATTTTGGCACCTCTGAGTGCAGAATTTAAGATGCCAATGAGCTAAATACTACTAAATTTTTCAAGTTAGCCTACTCTGCCAATAGATGTCGCTGTGCTGTGAAATTGGGTGCCGGGAGTCTTCCTCTCGGATTTCCGTCTAGGGGAACCCTCCCCCGTCTCTCTACGCCTCCCAGTCGTGAAAAATCCGCCTCGGAAGGCTCATGACGGCGGAGGTTTGCACTCTCTGAGTGTTTATATGCCTCTAGTTTATGAATGTATTTTTAAAATGCTTGGGTTGCAGGTGATATTGATGATTATGAAGATATTGACTCTCTCGTTCTTTTCACTTCGTATAGAAAATGTAGGTTATTCAAGTTTCTTGTTCTGAGACATTGAAAATAATATGGAGGGACATGATGTCTAGAAGAAATGGACCAGAAAATAAGGCTTATGCAGTGGCGTAGGGAAGTGACTGTTGGTCCCGATGCAAATATTTTGGACGGCCCTATCAAAGTTCGAGAAAAAAATTCACACACCAACGTTTTTTTGTTTTTTAATTGGATTTGACGACTTAAAAAAATGAAACATTGATGATGATATCATCGAGTTATTTATTGAGTTTGTTCTCCCATATATGTGTTGCACCTGAAATATATATATATATATATATAATATATATATATATATATATAGGGTTGTTCTTATTTTTCAAAAGTTTGAAATGTTAGCACATTGGTGGATTTTCTGTTTCTTGGTGATAAAAAAAGACGACACATACAAAGTTTGAACAAAATCGGTCAACATTAGGAGGTCGCACAACGAGGTCAAAGTTTTAAAAATTTAGTAAAAATATAGTTTTCGCAATTTCTTCAAAATGGGGGACGTTACAGACTTCAATATAATTATTAATTTAAAGAAATCTAATTTACTACCAGACGTATGTTTGATGTTTTTTAATAAACAAAAGTTTTCAGTAAAACAAAGAAAAAAATGGAGTGTGTATTGTTAGCTTATTTCATAGCTTTTTTGTATCAATTAACTTCACTCGCCTTTGAAGATGATTTTTTTTGCTTCAGAGTAAAATAGTACTTTTAAGTTTAGTAAAACTTTAGATGATACATCCAAAAATGACCTTGGTTGCATTTATCAATTCAAAATTCAGTACAATCTGAGTTACATCATATGATTCAGAGCCTGTATTGACCTATTAGAAATCGATTATGAAAAATAAAAAATAATGGTTTTCTTAGATTGCGTCAAGGTATCTTCTCAAATTTTACTTTGAAAATAAATAGAAAAAAATTCATTGATGATTCCTTTAATGAGGCAACTCCTGTACTTTTTGTGTTTTTACTGGACAGAATATGCAGTTTACTAAACCTCTCATGGGTCAGGTTACCCCTCTGAAAGTCCTTAATAAGTTTCAACTTGAAAAAGCACGTTCAGCTGAGAAAATATTACAGGTATTTTCAAGAACAACATCAGGGCAGTACATACATCGGAAAATATGGATGTTATAGGTAGACTGATACCCTAAAACAGCATTTTAGCCAGTTGTAAACAGTCATGGAGGGAAACTCCTTGGCAATTTTTTCTCTGAAAAAATCTTTGAAGTTAATTTCGCCCTGCCACTGTAGGGTGTGGAGTGCACCACATCGCAGGATTAATGTATCATCAGGGCAGGGGGGCCGCCCTTTCACGTGATGAGAGAGGTGCAGTCAGCTGACTACTGCAGCAGTGCTGAGCAAAAGGAGAGAGCACTATGCTCTCAGACAGTCAGAACATTATTTCCAGCCAAAATAAATAAAAGACCTTACCAGTCATTGAATTTAAAAAAAAATATGAATTTATTATGAATCTTAGTTAAGTAAAACAATGATATTAGACGTTTTCCCCGTCCTGTTTCTTTTTCCCCCAAGTGTTTCGGCCCCCATCTTTCAGGCCCCAATGCATATGCATCGCCAGCATTGAGGGATGCTACGCGCCTGGGCCTAGGAAGAAATGTACAAAAACTGTTTTAATAAAATAAATATATTATATAATGAAGGAAAATTACTTATATATCACAGTTACATTACAATATTGTTCCGCACAATAAAAACTCATTTTTGAAAGAGTTTTATAACGAACCAGAAGTAGCACTCATTATACTAAATTTTAGGACTGCCTGAGTTATTTGTTGAAGAATAACAGTTGATTCAATTCAGTCAGTTTTGATAAATAAGACTGTTATTATCAAAATATTGGATGCATATTCTATCAGTTCATTGTATTTTCACAGTACATATAACATACATTGATCGTATTATACAAATAGCATACAATATGATTGTTTTTTAAAATTTGTTTTAAAATTGGAAGGAATTCAATTCCATTTCTCTTAAATAATATATATATATATAGGATATAAATTGCTGATGAATATTTGGAATTTAAATGATTATCATAAAAAACGTGATAACTAAAATACTGAGGCAGAATCAAAAGAACTATTTTTTGGTATTAAACTTCTGTTAAATATTTGAAGTAAAATTATTTATAATTTATATGTAATCTATATTATATTTGGTGTTTTTGTTATGGATAAAGTGTAAGATGGGGCGAAGAAGTTTCACTATTTTGGTAATAATATCTAATTATGGTGTTTTATATAAGTATCCGAAATTTCATTTAGTCGGGATGTATTGCTTTAATCAAAGTTTATACTGGACAAGTAGATGATCTGTGTAAAAACTCAATCATCAAAAGGATTCACAGTTATGGGAAGACTTTGAAAATGGATACACAAAGGACTAATTAACCCATTAGACTGAAGGTTAATAATGATTGTAGACAATGAAAATTTAATGGCCATTGTATCTTGACACATAGAACATTTTTTCAAAATTTCAACCAAATTGAACAAATCACTGCTGAGAAATTAAAACGTCGAAAAATCGACGCTCAGGCTCTACAGGCAAAGATTTATTAATCAAAATAAGAATAAACGTTACTATACATTTTTCCTTTTATATTTTTATTTTCTCTTTTATTATTATATATATATATAAATATATATACATATACTCGTATATATATAGATAGATGGATACACAATAAACATAATAACATTAATTTTTATTTAGAATAACTTATTGACCAATTTTCTATGTATTTTTAAGTATTATGTATTTAGAAACGTCTTGGTATTCTTTGAAGCTTCTAGGGTGAAGGCCTGCATTGCATTTACAACAAATAAACGAAGCTCTTCTTTAAAGTGTCATAATAAAAGTGTCATCAATGTATGATCCAATGATTTTTTTCATCATATCTCGATACATAATTCAGTTTCGAAGTAATTTGCTCCCTTGAATCGATTTGTACCCAAAATTTACAATAATGTATTGCCAGATATTTGATGAAATTATGTGAAACCATATTTGTTCCTTGTTGTTTCACAATTGGTATGTGTATGTTGACTGTGACAAAAATTACATACAAAACTATTGGCCACCATCATTTTCGTTGTCCTTCATGAGGGAAATACTGGGGAAGAATTTGTCGAATAATATCTTGAGTCCATCATATGGTGGATCGCTTTGCCGTTTTGATCAAAAGATATCGCTGTGTTACCTCCAGGTTATTATGGAGAAAAATAACTTTGGAGGTAATTTTGCCACAATAAGATTGAAAGAATGCCGTATCCACATTGGGAGCATATTCCGACATTTTGAATCCCAAC
>CP045896.1:24442835-24504785 GCA_013387185.1 Caligus rogercresseyi | reverse complement strand
TAAAACATACTCTTTATTTCTTGATGATCCATATAAATTTTCATCAAATTTATTTTATATTAGCTAAGTATTACATGACCAAATATGTTTATAACTCATTAATTCGAAGAATATTGTCAAATGATTTTCGTTACTTTCAGCTTTCTTACATGAGCATATTTTTCAAACATTTTATGAGTATATGGACTGAAATAATAAACTTGTTTCTGGGACAATATGATTCCCACTATCATTTGTAAAATCTTTTAAGCTTTTTTATATTCATTTTGAGTTGAGATCAAGCCTCGAAATTAAGTTTAAACATTCCCCCTACAATTCATATGAATATTAAAAATAGGCTTGTCAGAGATCAGAATAAATAATTCAATATGATATTCACTGCATATATATTGCAGAAAAATTGAGAAATATTTTAAAGTGTATTATTGGCGCATTAACTCTGAGCGACTCTAGAATATATTCAACGTCGACCATATTGGACGTGCTTTCAAATGTTTTTTTTAGCTGTCTTTTTACGTAAAATCACTCGAATGCTTTATGTTGTTCATGTGAATGGAATTTTGTAGATTTAGTTATATAAACGTTGTAAACAATAATGTTGTGATCAGCGATATATCATCGTTGTGCATCATTATTTATCGATAAAAACACTCTGATCCCTAAGCCTGATAAACCACTCTCATATTTCCTACAAACGGTATCAATAATATATATCAATATAGAGTGTAAGGTTCATAATTAGTTGAACGAGGTAAACGAGGCTTTACATCTAACATGAAAACGCATGTCTCCCAGCAGCAAATGAATTATTGCCCCAATAAATAAGGGAACTGCGGAATTCTCCCAAAAGAAGCGAATACATATAGTAGTAGTATGTATATCAGATATGTCCCCCCCCCCTATAATTTTTGTGGAAGGGCTCCCAATGTCAAAGAAGCATGAATAGCTAATTGCATAATCGTCATCGTCTTCCTTAGGTTATTTATAAACAACCAAAATAAGGAACATGAGTTATGTGCCTGATGTGGCAACCAAAGGAGCATTCAGGAGGAGGAAGGGATCACAACTTTTGATAATGCATTTGTAAGACGACGTCAAATGAGCTATAAAAAGGGAAAAAAAGAGGGATTTATGTTCCTTGACCTATTATCCTTTTTATTCACTTATCACACACTATCTTTGGATATAAATGAACTCGGATTTAATGGAATCACTTTAATACCTATGACTAGGGATATGTATGTATGCTTAGAAAAAAGTCAATCCCGTTTTATTTTGAGGAGCATCAAATACCCGGAAGGAGTCTTAAAGTCTATAGGGGATCAAAGACTTAATATGTTTTTTGGTGTGTGTGTATACATATGTCAAAAGATCAGGAGTCATGAATCAAACTGATTAACACCGTGTCTTAAATGCTCTTCGTTAACGAATGGGAATGGTTAGTATATGGGATAGGAAAACATTTGTTCTACTATATATATTTATGTCACCAAGCGTTGAAAATATACATAAAATATGATTTTTCTTTAAAACTAATATTTGATGGAACTATTTAATTTCATATTAAACTTTAACAATATAAATAGTTAAAAAAAGATAAGATAATACTAATCATGGAATTTTTTGTCACAATTCTTCATGTAAAATATAAATTATATTTTTAATTATGATTTAATGTTTTTTAAAATTGTTAAACTTCTTTTGTACCTAATTGGTTTGTTAGAATTGCATCCGATTGGATATAAATAGTAATATTATAGCATTAAAATGAGTCTATCGAACCTTAGGATCTCATAATTAGGTAGACCTAAGATGACTACCCCTCTCAGGATTCGAACCTGCGTCCCCAATATTGAGGGTTGAACACTCCTTAACGCATATGGCTATCGCACTCCCTAACCTGATAGAGGTAACTAAATATATTTAGTTGAGACGATATTCTTCCATCAAGCTTTAACTTAAAAGCTGTATTGGTTATTCATGTATTTCCAAAAGCAATGGCTCCGGATATATATATATATATATATATATATATATATATATATATATATATATATCAGGCTTGTGAACGGAACGCTAAATTGAACGGCGTTCAGCTGAACGCACGTTCAATGAACGGAACGCTGAACAGAACGCAGCTTTTTTGAACGCTGAATGTTGAACGCAAAAAAAGAGTTTTGCGTTCAGCGTTCATTTTTCAAAAACATTCTTGACTTTTTTCGGAAATTCTTTTCTAAAAAAAATGTCATCACTTTTTTCGGAAATTCTTTTCTAAAAAAACCTCGTCACTTTTTTGGAGATCCTTTCTTTAGAAAAATGTCGTTACTTTTTTATGATGATTGAACGCTGAACGCTAACGGAACGCTGAACGGAATGCTTTTTTGAACGCTGAACGGAACCCTGAACGCAAAAAAGCTGAACGCTCACAAGCTGAATATATATATATATATATATAATAATCCTCCTCCTTTGATTAACTAAAGCTTTTTATATGTATCAAGTTTCTCCAAATATAAATATAAGACCAAAAAAGAGGTTTTCAAGATATCCATTAATTAAACCTCAACTTCATTGCCTTAAAAATAAAAAAATCACAATGTAATTAAATCCCCTTTTTCGCGCATCATAAGCTGAAATAGATGGTCAATTATCCCCCTCACCAAAAACACAAATACCTACAAAAAAGAAACACTTTTGTCAGCTCTGAACTGCCCATCAATCAATACAATTGCAAGCAACGCCTTTATAACTATATAATGGGATGGGACATCCATTTATTGTACATATGATTAATTATTTTTGATATGGATGAGCTGCCAAAATATACCAAAAATATTTATGTAAGACATCTATTCCATTTTTTACACCATGGTTTGGACAATATTATCCTGGTACGCATATATTTGTTTACTATTTTTACAATTAATGTTGTCTTTGAGTATTTGTAATTAAAGATCTAAAGGACATTTGATTGAAATTGATTAAAATTTTAATGTATTTCCTAAAATATAAAATATATTTCCAAAAACTGGCAAAACAATTTTTGTTTTGCTTTATAATGAAAACTTTGAATGTTATTGGGAGGGGGTTGAAATCTATATTCATTTTGTACGATCATTTAGTTTGCGGGAGGTGCACGTTTGATATCTCAATTTGGTTTCTATTATACCTCCTAATACTCTATTATTCTAATAAGAATATCATGCATCAAACTGAAGAAATTTTATAACTAGCCAGAAGTTGGAGTTGAAGTTGTCTGTGGCATTCTTAACAGAATAAAAGAATAATGCAGAACATTCTTACCCCTATCCAACCTCTACGCAAGATGGAAAAGGATTTTGGATTATTACCTCCGCCGAAGGAGGTATTGTTTTCACTGGGTTGGTTTGTTAGTTTTTTGGTTTGCTAGTTTTTTGGTTTGTTAGTTTGTTGGTTTGTTTGTCAGCAGGATAACTCAAAAAGTACGGAACGGATTCGGATGAAACTTTGTGGAGTTGTTGGAAATGCCAAAAGAAACAAGTGATTAAATTTTGGCATCTCTGAGTGCTTCTTTAAGATGCAATATGAGCTAAATACTAATAAATATTTCAAGTTAGCCTACTCTGCCAATAGATGTCGCTGTGCTGTGAAATCGGGTGCCGAGAGCGTCTTCCTCTCGGAATTTCCGTCGAGGGGAACCCTCCCCCGTCCCTCTACGCCGCCCCAGTCGTGAAAATCCGCCTCGGAAGGCTCATAAGGACCCCATGACGGCGGAGGTTTGCACTCTCTAAGTGTATATATGCCTCTAGTTATAAATATTTTTTAAGACACACTCTAGCCACCGTTTCAGAGTATTTTGAGCCTATCAACCCTATCATAGAGCAAAAAATAGTTTTTGTCAATGTCCCATCATGATTCCCTCCATACATTTTCTCATTGATGTATTATTTTCGTTGAAGAATAAACATTATCAAATATCAATTACACCTTTTTTCCTCTCAAGGATAAGTGGTGCTTACACGGATAAACATTTTTTGTTTAAAATTTGTAATTACTGTCATAGTCATAGAGATATTAAGACATAGAGAGCTTATTGGATTCTTCAGAGAAATACGTCCCGAATACAGCTGAACGATGTTTCTCTGCTATTGGAGGAAATTAAATACCTCATTGTGTCCATATTTTTTTTTATTTTTTTAAATTCACGGCTCCAAAAAAATATACAATGTATAAAAGAAAAACGATGCTAATGCGTAAATTTTTACATAAATAAGCATTCTAGCTTAGATTTTTAGCAACGTAATGGAACAAACAAACAAGCAGATAAAAGTCATGAGATACACTCAACAATCAAATCTAAAACATACAGATAATTAACAAATCATAAAAACAGTAAATTACACGAAAATTAATCAATAAGAGTTCTTGTAAAATTTCAGTATTCTCTTGATTGTCTTCCTATGGCAGAGTGAGGATGAAGGATAAAATTTCACCTCCCTCGCCGCTAACGTCCATGTGGAATCCAAAAGTGAGGGAATCTTTAAGTCCAGAGCAGTATACCTTGCTGCAGCAGAGATCATGATGGATCTCAAATCAGAGGCTTTGATGGGAACATTATTGGTGATGCACCTCGCGATGAGACCTTTAGCGTTTAGAAGGGAGTTATTAATTGCTTTCGACCTAGCTGACTTATCACCTTTGCCGAGACCAAACAGTACCGTAGCTTTGCAATATCTGACCGCACATTTTTTTTCTAGGCCCCTGATATTGAGGGCTACAAATTTCTTTACTATGTTGACCGCCTGACAGTCAACAAAAGCATGCAAAGTTGTATTGAACAAAAGCCCACAATCTTTGCAAGGTCGATCAAATCTTGTGAGGCCTGAAGAAATTTGAAATTGCGCTGTAAATTGTTTGCAGTCTTTGATCCCACGCAGTGAACCCAAAATGCGATGAGTCCAACTATCAGGGAGAACCAGAAGCTTAATAAAGGCTTGACAAATCTCCTCGCTCTTTACGGCAGCTATACAGAACGGAGCCGCCATTTTCATATGCCAAGGCATTAGTAAGCGATGTCTGGCTGCAGACCTAGCCAGAGCAAAATAAAATCTTCCATCCCTGAAAAGGTTCCGACTATCTATGTCATGAATGGTATAGGTATCAGTCCTGATTGCACTTTCTTCAAGAGTGCTTGGGCTACTCAAGTTCTTGAAAAAAAGTACTTTGTCAGCCTTACCACGAATAATGTCAACCGTTGAATCTTGATTAAAAACCGGGGAGTTTTTCCAAATAATTCTTTGGGCACATCCCCAAATCGAAGATAGAGCTGATGTGACATAATTAGTCAGGTCTGACCCAAACATAAGCCAAGAAAACAGCTCTGTATTCACCACTGTTCTTCGCCATTCCAATTGGGGATTTTTGGTTATTCCGGCAAAAATCTTCAGATAGATCTTTGGAATAACAGTCCCCAATTCTACAATACCACCGCCAATGAGTTTCCTGCTCCTTTTCAAAGCCCCGACGTAGGAGGAGTGAAATAAAGAATTCAGCCATATTTCTTCTTCCTTAATAATCCCCTCAGCAATTAAGGGAGACGCAGTAGCTTTGTATAAAATAACTGGCACAACCTTAGAATTATATAAGTCCACTCTTTGCATGAGATTGAGATGTCTCCACCGTGATATGTTCCTTGAAATTGCAGAACAGAGATGATGTAAGTTTTCTTTGTCTATCCCATTCCTACACCATTTGATGCCGAGAATCTCCACTTTTTCAATAATTTTACAGAGGCGCACATTCGAACCTTGTTTAGGAACCCAAGATCCGATTGGTAAAATTGAAGTTTTCTTTTTATTTAGGGACAGACCCGATGTTTTTTCAAACTTTTCAAAAGATTCCAGAATTAGTTCAATTCTTTTGACTAATTGCACCTCGGAGTTAGCTTCTAATGTTATGGTAACATCATCGGCATACAGATCGACTAAGTGATGAGAACCACCCAAGTTCACGCCAAATCCATTATTTTTTTATCAATTTGACGATAAATTCTTCCATTGCAGTGATAAAAAGAAGAGGAGCGGAAGGACATCCTTGTCTGCAACTTCTCTTTAGAATAATTTGACCACTTTCGGATCCATCGATAGCTATGGTTGAGGAGCCATTATAGAGAAGAGCACGAACGGGATTAAAAAATTGTTTGGGCAAAAATTTTCCGACAGCTTTGAGTATTTGACAATGTAAAACAGAGTCAAAAGCTTTGGAGAAATCAATTGCAATTATGGCTCCAAATTTTCCTTGATCCCGAACTGAGTCAATTGAAGCTTGTATATTCCAGGAGATGTCGTGAATCTTTCGTCCTTTTAAAAAGCCTTTCTGACTGTGACCTATTTTCTTATTGAGAATGGGCTCCATCTGTTGAGCAAGAACTCCCGATAAAATTCTGTATGATTCGTTCAGAATGGTGATGGGCCTCCAATGACTAAAATTGGAGCCATCACCTTTCTTGGGAATAAGAGCAATCCTCCCTCTTGTTAGGGCCTCTGGCATTTTGCCTTTCTGTTCCATCTGAGATCCGATTTTTACTAAAAAGGGGACAGTTTGGTCTTTAAAAAGGGAGTATACTCTTCCTGATATGTTATCTGGGCCACAGGCTTTCCCTAGCTTTAGATTTTCCTCAATATATCGAGATATGCGTTCAGTGGAGAATAAGTCATTTTTAGAGACTTGGGCTCGTTTTTTCGGTTTTGGGAAAAACTTTCTTTCTCCCCCAACAATCTCTTGAAAGCTAGTACGAAAGTATTCAAGAATTTTGGACTTTTCGGTAATAACTTTACCGTCAGACACTATTCTGTTTATAGATACAGCCGAAAGCTTACCATATTTCGAATTGTCATATATCTTTTTATTGGCACCATTCTCCCGGGCAACCTTTGTTTTCATCTCTGCTTCTGCTATTTCGGAGACTCGGAAGGAGTTAATCGCTTGTGCCATAAAGGAACGAACAAACATTGAATTTTTCATGAGCATATCATCAATACGGTTTTGATGCTTTTTTGATTCCATCTTTTTTTATATGAATAAAGACGCTGTTTTAGAGATTACATTTGTAAGAGAACCTACTGCCTGGTATGCGGAGTGACATGTAAATATGGTTGCCTCCAAATTCCTGGACAATTTATCTCTAAATTTATTGTCATCTAAAACCCAATTGGGTATTTTGCAGTTAAAATTACGATGGTGGCACATCATTTCCAGTTCTATGAGTTTATGATCAGATGATGGTTCTGGACGATAGAAGGCTTTCCTGATACGATTAGTGAAGAAAGGGGAAACCAACGCGAGATCAAGCCTTGATTTTTGATTTCCTCTTGACCAAGAAAAGGTCCCGGGCATAATTTCTTTATGACATCTACTAGTCTTAGGGAGAGTATAACTTTTTGAAGAGCAGCACGATTTGGAGAACTGTGCAACGTATTGTCCAAATCTACATTTAGGTCACCCAATAATATAATAGGTAACAACCCACAACATTGAGTATTGTTAATTATTGATTGAAAAAACGGGAAAGATTTTTCGTTGGGCCCATATGCATTAATTATGTAGAACTCCACACCATTTGACGAAATACGTATTTTATGCCAGTCACTTCTACTCGAATACTCTTTAACACAAGACACAATCTTCATCTACTTGGTAATCAATGTCAAGACACCTCTATTGATTCCTGAGCCGGTAAAAAAGTTGTGAAAACTTTTTGGAAGACAAAAAGGACAGCCTTGATTACATGACGAAGAGACAAGAGAGTTCATATCTTGGAGGCATATAATATCAGCGTTTAATGTCCAGAATTCAGCTGAACGATGTTTCTCTGCTAATTGAATGGAATAAGTTCTCTATATCTTTATGGTCTAAGTGGATTGCTATAGACATACTGGTTTTGTACCCCAGAGAGGGCAATGAAATAAAACATTTTCTTATAAGAAATACTTTTTTTTTTTGGCCATAGGCATAACTTTATTGGCATTTAAGATTTCACAAAAAGACAGAGAAGAACAACATAAGATATTCCAAACTAAACAACAAACATATTCCAAATAAAACAATAAAAAAATGACAATTTTATCGGTTAAGCACATAACTTAATAAATTTTAATAAAACATCTACATCATTTTATAAAACGCTCACATCATTTCATAAAACATTTATATTATTTTATAAAACAATTACATCACCTTATAAAACATTTACATCATTCTAAAAACATCTAAATCACAGTTTAAGAACATTTTTAAGAACGTGCAGGTGTATTTTCGCCATGTTTAAAACCCCGGAGATGTCGTACTCATTGGAACTTCGTTTGGCGTATAAAATTTGGTGGACTTTGGTGATCGTTGCGTTGATAAAATTTTCATCTCTACCGGTATAAAAGGCTAAAAAATGGTACCTTTTTGGCACGTAGAAATCGTAGTGTTGTCGAAGAAGTTCCCTAATTGAAATGTATAAACTCCGAAGAATGGCACAATCGTATAGAAAATGGTCTGTTGTTTCTTCGCAAGCTTTGCAAAATTTGCAATCTCTTTGGGATCCGGAGAAGAACTTGACCCGAACTTCGAGTGTCCCGGTGAGCACTCTGTATTTTAACCATCTTTCTGAAGATGAGAGGAGAGGATTTTTGATGACTTTAATACTCATGTTAGCTGTCATGTGTAATTCCCGTCTCTTCAAATAGTTGATCAGGGGTTGGAGGGTTGGTGTTCTTGCAAGGTTTCTAAACTTCGAAGCCGGAGTGTTGTAAAGTGCCAATCGAAAAGGCACTTCAGGCCTAGGCAACAGAGTGTATTTACCAAAGATAAGCCAATATCTTTGAAAGGCCATCTTGTTCAGTAAAAGATCTGACTGACTTGTTTCTGCTGCGAAGTTGACATCCTTTGTCTTAATGTCAAGGTCGTTTAAGCCTTCCCGCGTGGGCATATCCCACCCCAATGATACTTCGAAGCGCCTTGCACTCTTTTCGACACCTTTGCACAATTTTAATATACGGAGAGTACTTGGATAATTCTTTGAGGACGTTTCTTAACCCCTCGTGTGCATTCTCAGTATATCCACCTCTCAAAGATTGGGCCAATTCTATGCTCCAGAACTCGTCTCCCGACCAGAGTTTCTGGATCCAATATAAATTTAGGGATTTCCATAAATCCTCAAAGGATAGAAGAGACAGGCCCCCACTAGAAAGAGGGTTATGAAGTCTTTCAAAAGATACATTTTTCTTCTTATCCAGGTTAAAAAACGATTTTTCTATATGTAAAACTTCTTTATACAATTCTTCATCAAAAGGAGTAACCCTTAGAAGATGAGTGATCCTTGGAATAATGTAAATATTCCAAGCTTGGATTTTATCCCACATGTTTAGGCTCATTGATGACCAAAATATCCGGGCTTTTCTGATCCTGGTTCTTATCTCCTGGAGGTTGTTCTCGATGCTTTTATTGCCAATCCAAGAGCCTAGTATATAGATCGATTTTTTTGTTTGAAATGTCGGCCATGCTTTTTCAACTATTCCTTCGTAGCTTGTCAGAATTACAGTTTTCTCATTGTTAATGAGAAGGGTACGGTACAATTCAGCGCCGCCGACTGAGCGCCGCCGATTCAGCACCGCCGATTCAGCACCAGCCAATTCAGAGCCAGCCGATTCAGCGCCGGCCAATTCAGCGCCGGCCAATTCAGCGCCAGCCAATTCAGCGCCAGCCAATTCAGCGCCAGCCAATTCAGCGCCGGCCGATTCAGCGCCAGCCTCAATGACTTTGATTTTTAAAAAATCAGACCTTTTTTCAAAGAAAATTATGTTTTCTGTAGCAGTACAATTGGTCAAACCTGGCACAAGACAATTGTCTTGCAGAAGGGTTTCAAACCCATCGCAAATTGTAAAAATACGAGTAAGGACCCCCTCAAATTCTATTTTTAGCACCTTGAGTCCTCGGGTCCGCCAGCCACAATAATTGTGTATTGGGGTATATACCATCGCAAATTGTAAAAATACGAGTAAGGAACCCCTCAAATGCCATTTTGCGCACCTTAAGTTCTCGGGACCCGCCAGCCGCAACATGTGGTATTTGGGTTTCAAACCCTTCGCCAATTATAAAAATACCGGTTCCTTAAATGCCATTTATGCACCTTGGGTCCTCGGGTCCCGCCATGGGGTATTGGGTTCAAACCCTCCGCCAATTGTAAAAATACGTGTAAGGAACCCTTCAAATTATATTTATATAAAATTATGTAAAAAAGAACGCAACCTTTTTCACAAAAAAGTATTTATTAGAGGTGAGCGACCATAATTGGCGAAGGGTTTCAAACCCCAACACCCCATTTTTGCGGCTGGCGGAACCCAAAGGCCCAAGGTGCACAAAATGACATTTGAGGGGTTCCTAACTTGTAGTTTTACTAATGGCGGTGGGACTAAAACCCCAATACCACACTGTTGCGGCTGGCGGGACCCGAGAACTTAAGGTGCGCAAAATGGCATTTGAGGGGTTCCTTACTCGTATTTTTACAATTTGCGATGGGTTTGAAACCCCAATACCCCATTGTTGTGGCTGGCGGAACCCGAGGACTTAAGGTGCGCAAAAGGGCATTTGAGGGTTCCTTAGTCGTATTGTTACAATTTTTGATGTGTTTGAAACCCCAATACACCATTGTTGTGGCTGGTGGGACCCGAGGACCCAAGAATTGAGGGTTTCTTCCCTCGTATTTTTACCTATGTAGGTGGGTTTGAAACCCCAATACCCCATTGTTGTTGAATACTTCTGCAAGACAATTATCTTGCGCTAGGTTTGACCAATTTTACTGCTATAGAAAACATAATTTTCTTCGAAAAAAGGTCTGAATTTTTTAAATCAAAGTCATTGAGGCTGGCGCTGAATCGGCCGGTGCTGAATCGGCCGTCGCTGAATTGGCTGGCGCTGAATCGGTCGGTGCTGAATGGCCGGCGCTGAATCGGTCGGTGCTGAATTGGCCGGCGCTGAATCGGCGGCGCTGAGTCGGCGGCGCTGAATTGTCCCATTCCCTAATGAGAAGGCCTGCCATGGACGAGTATATATTGATTAGTTTCATGGTTTTTTCATTGACCTTATTGTTTGTAGTGGACTTCCCCCAAAAATAATCGTCATATCATCAGCATAACTGAGACATTTATGGCTTAAGTTTGACGAGTAGCCTCTTATATCACTGTCTGTATTTAATTTTTCGATTAAGGATCCAAGCACATAATAAAGAGCAATGCGGCACTTGGGTCTCCCTCTCTCACGCCTCTTTTATTTTCGAAAAAGGTCCCCCGACTCCCATATTGGACAAGAGTTCTGGATCTAGCTAAAATTGTTCCCACCATTATTATGATAAAATCTCCAAATCCCTTTTTGTAAAGGGTCTTGATTATGAATTTGTGTGACAGCGTGTCAAAAGCTTTGGCAAAGTCTATCGTCATCAAGGAGACATCATTTCTCGATTCTATCAAGGTCTGAAGACTAAAAGATATATTTTCCATGAGCTTGTTTTTGATAAAACCATATTGGTCTTATATGAAATACTGGTATAAAGTAAGATCACAATTTTCTCAAACTAAGCATGATTTACGTTTCCTTTTAGGCGTGATTAATAAACGTTTGAGCCGTTCGATTATAAAATTGAATTGTCGAGCTTCAAATATTTTCGCAAAGTTCCATACCTTGAAGAAGACCAAGTGAATTTACTTAGGAGATAAATTGGTGGATTCCTTTGTGATTCTTAAAAATGTAATAGATGTAAATCAGTTTTGATTTTAAAAGATTAAAAAAGTGGGTTCAGGCGACGAAATATAAAAACCATTAAATTGCATAAAATCTATTAACACTTGGTCTACCACAGTTTTTTAAAACATGATTTAAAATTCAAATGCAGGTTTCTCAGCTTCAAGATATCATAGAATCCTTATTTTTATAGCTTTATAGTCTTTTGCAATGTTTAACGTACAATAATAGAACATTTGCACCTATATTACGAATTGAGATTTAAGTACACATCCCCCGAACTACCAAAGGGGCTCATTTTTGAACTTATAATAAAACATAAATAAAAAGCGTTCAAACCAATGATTCTATTGTATATTTTTTCGCTGCTGAGCATTATCTCCCTTGTTGATCGTTTTATTTTATTTTTAATAACACAGTTCACGCTTTTGTGGATTGTCTACTTATAAAATTGATAATACACTTTGTCGGCGTGGATGGGAACAGGCTGCCGGAACAAATCAAGGCCATTATTTGTTTAGATCCCACATGAGGAGTCGTAATTCTTTACCACCTCACAAGGCGATTTAGTGTGCATTATTATATATTAAATAATTGGTCAGGAATACATTAACAACTAGAGGACTCAGAGAGTGCAAACCTCCACCGATCCCCACCTAATGAATCACTTGGTCTTTTTGACATTTGCCAAAAGATGTCCCTGTGCTGTGCTCTCCTCTTTGAGATCACAGCACAGCGACATCTTTTGGCAGAGTAGGCTAACTAAATCGCTATACTTTAAGAGATATAAGCAAATACGTACTCTCCCCCAAAAATTGATCTTTTGATATGAAAATATACGATTACCATTTGGTAACGGCAGTTAGTGTAACCTGGATAGGAAGAAAAAAAGAAGGGAGAGAAGTGAGGCAAAATACTCCCTCCCTTCTCTTTCTATCCAGGTAACACTAACAGAGTTACCAGATGGTAATCGTATATTCTCATATCAAAAGATCAATTTTTGGGGGAGAGTACGTATTTGCTTATATCTCTTAAAGTATAGCGATTTTTAGAACACCAAACATATCAAATGAAAGCTTGGTTAACCAGCTTTAATATTTTGGTATACTAAATCATGTCAATTTAATAAGTAGAGAGTTATATGTACATTAAAAAAGCCTATCTCGCGTACAAAATGACGCATATAATGGATTATGTATGCGTCAGAGACAAAGTAAAATTTTGAGAGGATACCTTGACGCAAATCTAAGAAACACATTATTATTTATTTTTTCATAATCGATTTCTTATAGGTCAATACAGGCTCTGAATCATATGATGTAAACTCAGATTGTACTGAATTCAGAATTGATAGAATGCAACCAAGGTCATTTTTGGATTTATCATCTAAAGGTTTACTAAGCTTAAAAGTACTATTTTACTCTGAAGCGAACAAATCATCTTCTACAGGCGAGTGAAGTTAATTGATACAAAAAAGCTATGAAATAAGCTAACAATACACCCTCCATTTTTTCTTTGTTTTTACTGAAAACTTTGTTTTATTAAAAACATCAAACATACGTCTGGTAGTAAATTAGATTTCCTTTGAATTAATAATAATTATTGAAGTCTGTAACGTCCACCATTTCGAAGAAATTTGCGGAAAACTATATTTTTACTAAATTTTTATAACTTTGACCTCGTTGTGCGACCTCGTAATGTTGACCGATTTTGTTCAAACTTTGTATGTCGTCTTCTTTTATCACCAAGAAACAGAAAATCCACAATGTTGCTAACATTTCAAACATTTGAAAAATAAGAACAACCCTATATATATATATATATATATATATCAGGAAACGACCAGGTACCCAGCCCGGTCCGGGTCCCGGCTGTTTTTTGAAAGACCCGGGCGATCATTTCAAGGGGATTGGACACTTCATAGAATCTCTCAATGACGACAACTTGGCAATCGTCAAAGCCAAGAAACTGTTCAAGGACCCAAAACTACCGGGTCAGCTAGCATTCATCAAGGGCAACTTTACTCAACCGTTACGCGCCATTTCAAGACTGCAAGAGCGCCTTCCACTGACGGAGAGCATTGGAATCCTTGAGATGGTGCAGATGCAGCTGACCGTTGAGTCCTTTGCCAGCAAGTTGAACAGTTTCCTGGAGAAGAATCCGGACTTCAAAAAAATAATTTCTACTCCAAAATTCTGAAGAGAGAGACATTGGAGCTCAAAGGTGATCCCAAATTGCCGTTCCTCTTCTCGTGCACTCCAATGACCTCTGTGGACTGCGAAAAGGTCTTCTCCAACTAAAGTCTCATTTATCTGACCAGCGAACCAGTCTGACAGAGAGGCATGTAAAAGTTATGCTCATTCTTCAATGAAACAATGATTAAATGACATAATTGTTATTAATTTAGAACATACATTATTTTTCAACATATATTTTTTTTTGCTTATTTAACCTTTTTTCGTATATTTAGTCATATTTCCCCGCATATTTCTGGGCATATAGGGCATTGTTTTTGTTCCAAATTCCAACAGCCCTGCTTATGTGATTCCTCAGCTGAAATATAAGTTAATAGTTTTTTGTCGATAAAAAGAAATGAGATCTCCCAATATATATATATATATTTAAGGAACTCTCAATCGTTAATCAATATAAAGTAATAATTTTAATACAATATAGACATTAATATTGTATTAAAGTTCTGGGAGAAGCATTTTGTATTTTTCGAAATAAAAACCCGATGTCATAATATAACTCTAGAAAGATATGTATTTTGCTTGTATATTTGTACTGCTTATGTTTGATGCAGCTCTTACATATATAAAATATTAAAAACCATGTTTCCAACAAAAAATAAAAACACTGACATTATGGAGTGACATACTTATGAATTTAACCATAAAAATATATGATATTTCCTAAAATATGTAAAATCAATTTTATAAAGATACTTCCTTCATTGAAATATATCGTGAAGTAGACAAATTTGGAATTGGAATCCATAGTACCAAGATATATTGAAGCAATAAATATTTTATCCTTCTTTGAATTATATTTTTCGAGAAACACTTTTTATAGAATATTATTTTTCAAAATACAATCCTTTAGCAGTAGTTCAAATACTTCCATTAAAAGTTAGTATCTATACAATATGTAAATGAATTTACTCACTTTCTTTGACTACAATCAGATAGCTAACTGAAGAAACTTTATATCCATCTTGCTTATATGATAAATTTATTCTAGAAAGTAGTTCGAGCCTTTATCTACTGTTATTTTTATTCATATTATAGTAAGTCATTGGACAAGTTTATAAAATATAAAATTGAATAAAGATTAATTTTCTTTTTATTGATATTGAATACGGATCCTTTCATTTATTTTTTTGGCGTTGTATCGGGTTACTATGGTCGTGCATGACAATGTGTAATATGACTTATTATTTAATGTTTTGGATAGTAATTAAATTAGAGAAACATGCTTCCTCATACATCAAAATTCGCATATTTTTGTAAAAAAAATAGATGTAGAACCAAGTACAAAATGAACTTTGAATTTGGTGTATTTAATTTTTAAATAAATTAATAATGATAATGAATGTATGTACAATGGCAATCTATATATATATATATATATATATATTGCGTTTTGCCATTGTTTTATTCGGCAAATTTCAAGTTTTTGTTCAATAAAGGCCATAAAAAATTGGGACATCAGTTCCAGGTCAAATTATTTGGAGCTTGGGCTAAAAAATAAAAAGACAAATCAAGTTCCATGGAAAAACTACAAAATTTCAACAATATCGTCAAACCTATTGAAAATATTGGATACTTTATTCTGTTGTTCTTTATATACTGAATTATCACAACTGCATTAACGAAAAATATAACTATTTATAAATCAACTGTATAACGAATATATTTTCGTTCAAATGTTTTTACAAAAACAACGTCAATCTTGTTGTTTCCAAAAAAATAAAATTTCGGTTACCCACACTGCTGCTTAAGAAAGCTTTAGCTTAATTAAAACCAACGGATTTCATTGCAAAAAATATTTTTCTTCATATATTATGAATTTATGAACGCTGTGAAATTTGCATCTGAGTTTGTCTGAGCCAAGCAAAGAAAACAGTAAATATTTATGCATTTTATAAAAGTAGTGGAAGCGCTTAAAAAAAACATAAATATGAAGTCTTAGTATATATTTGTAGGATTAAATTACTATTTGTAAGTATGATGTTTATTTTTGTTTATATAATAATATCAATTCATGATATTTTTGCAACACTGATACCCAATCATGTGGTGGTGATCTTTAATTTAAAATCATTTGTACAATTTCGTATGGAATTCTAACGTGAGTAGGAATAATAAGTCTGAAAAGCATACCAACATTATTTATTATTTATAAATTTATATTAAAAAACTTCAAGTCAGCATTCCCGATACAATACATTGAAATCATTCGGAATAAGATTAATATTGTATGTGCATGTTTAAAATATATATTTACATTTATTGTAATAAAGTCGCACATTTTTATGGAATTGGTATACCTATATTCATATTATAATACATTACAAAATACGAGTATATCCCCCAGTAAAAAAATGAAATCTTGCCCAGTAAGTGAGCCTTTACAAATGTATGGTTAAATCTTCAAAATTACAAATGACTTGCTTTATTTTTTAGCAGAGAAATTGCTACATAAACATATTTTAATTGAAAATATAAGGCGTTTGTTATATATTTGAAATCTTTAGTCACCTCTTGAGCCTTTCCTAGTATGAAGTAGGGTTAAATTCCGCCTTGGATCCAAGATTCGTACTTTTAATCCTACCTTCAAGCAAATACAAATGTTAAAAATCTATATTTGTGTTATGGGCTGCAAAGAGAAATATTGTACTGAAAGAACAAGTTTCCCTTATTTTATTGGATTTAATTTTCTATATCATACAAAAAATATATATTCTTTGGTTTCTCGAAGAAAAAACATATTAGCTAAGTATCAGTTACATAAACTATTAATACTGAAAGTTGTTATTAATTAATGCAATAATACCATTTGCAACTTATTGCAATATTTAAAATATCGTTTTATGCAGGAGCATATTTTTCGCTCTCTTCTTATTAATTTATTATTTATTTAATATAAAGCATCTGACAGTTGGTGTTTCAATAAATTTTTTCTATGTATGAACTATATGAAAAATAAATTGTAATATATATATATAACAATTATCATTATTGTTTTGTTTATTTGTTTGAAGGTAGGATCCAAGAGTAAAAATTGAATTCTAGTTTTGAATCCAAGGCTAAATCGACTTAGCGATCTTAGCCTATTCCCTGGAACACATAACCACTTTTTTTTCTTCTCTCCTTTATTGTTTAGATGTTATATAAAATTATATAAAAAATAATATATAAGTAAAATAAACATTATAGTTTATAATAAAAATCTAAACAAGAGGTAAAACAATAAACAAAATATCAAACGGGTATCTATTTAAAATATTTCAATACCACTTTAACCATGCTGTTTACTCATTCGAACTGGGAAGCCAAACAGGTGTTAACTCATTTACAATTCTTAAGAATTGCTTGTATCTGCTTTAGCTTTAGAGGATGTTGGCTAAATCATTTTGAGCCATTATTTTCTTACGACACGATACTCAGCCAACATGTGAGTAGACGTCTCATCACTTTGTTGCCAAAAACGACACACACGAGTGATAAATTTGTTCGACAATGACTGACGATATGTAAGAAAGTTATGACCAGTTATTATATCTATTCAAATACATAGAGATTCACGACATATCAATCGTTTTGACGCATTAAGATCTGGTTAATAAATCAAGCTAATTCGTTTGGTTAAAAACATGACATTTTTAAAGGTTTTATGTAAAATATATTTGTGACGTATTTCATCTTCTAAGTCATTTAACTTTTTTCATTAATAAAGTAAAACGATATTCTGGTTTAATATATTAAAACTCAATGCTGAGAATGTCTTATTTTTCATGTAATGTATTTAATTATTTTATGGGGACTAAAACATTATAATAAAATAGAACACTTAATCGTAATATTAAACGATATGTTTTTATCTCAGAAGTTTGGTGGTGTGGTGAATTGAAAGATTTGATTTTATTCAAAGCGTTGCAAAAAGTATTTCAACAATTAATATTTGTAATAAGTCTCCATTTCTTCAAAATTAAAAAGCACTCATTTATTATATTGTTGTTGCAATAGTCCATTATATGTACTATTTTATAGTAAGATATCATATTGCTTTCTATTTGATTGATTATGAAATTATATAGTCCTCTATACTTTATTACTTCTTCACTAGAAACAGCTTTTCGTTTGTCATAATAAATAAGAGTTTTTGTACGAAATTCATAAGAAACATGCTATGAATAAGTAATTTTACAATTAATTTTGAGGTACGTTGATTTTTGATAATACAATGTATATATATATATATAGAGAGAGAGAGAGAGAAGAGAACCAGAGAGCCAGAGAGAGCGAGAGAGAGGCAACGTTCTACCTTCTTACGCCGCTTCCATGTCTTAGAGACTCATGGTCCCTATTTTGGTATCATATTTTTTCAGGGTTATATGTTATTCATTTTAGCTGTGCTAATATTAAACATTCATTTTTAAGATGCAAGAAGGTCAGATTTTATCATGGCTTCAACTTATACTAACGAACACCTAAATTACATTTTTGAATTATGGAAATCAATAAATAGTCTGGTTTGTATTATTTTGAAATAACTCTTTTTATAAATTTTTCGGAATAATTATACCATAATTACAATAAATACGAGCTGAAGTCGTTAGAAAAAATACAAAAGTTCGGTGTGTGTTTAATATTCATAATTTTAATGCAAGAATATAAAATATATAAATGTGAAATAAGCCAGATCACGCATGAATTATAAAGTAAATAAATATACACCGGTTGTTTAAGATTCATTCTTCAAGCACGTTGAAAAGTGGATAATATATTTTGCTTAATATAAAAGTGAGTGGAGATTCAAGTCTAGGAAGTGAGAAATCTTTAAAATTCAAAAAGGGTCTGTTCAGAGGGCTTTATTTATTTATTTTCATTTAGAGTAGTTATATTAAACAATATATATAATTAAACATTATAGACTAAAATTAATACTCTAAACAAAAGTCCAAAAAAATTATTAACAATGTATCACAACTATATAAAAAACATGAACAAACAAACATTAAACAAACAACAAAATCATATAAAACATACTTTCTAATTTTATATAAATAAAAAACTAATTTAAAATTTCAGAACAACAAAACATTTTGCACTAAAAAGACAAATTAAGAATATTTACTTCTTTAAATTTTTTTGTGTATTCGTAATAGCCAGCGCTGAAATTTCTTGTAGTGTTTGGAGGGATAATACTTGATAATATTTCCCGCATATTCCCACGATGAATCGTCCACGTTTAGAATTTTGATACCAAAAGCCGAATATCTTGCAGCTGTTGATATTAGAATTGCCCGAAATTCTTCCGCTGGTATTCCGATGGCCAGCTTTTCTGCAATTCGGCTTTTACAATTTGAAATAGCTATTTCAAAGGCACGTGTTTTCAGAGATGCTTTCTAAAAATTCGAAGTAAATCCAAACAGAATCAACGGTGTCACAAAGTTTTCACCCACGTTGGCAATGTTGAGGGTAATTATTTTCCTTAGGAAGCCAAGTCCCTGGCATTCAGCAAATGCGTGAATAACGGAGTTAAATAATTTTCCGCAATCCTTGCATGGAGCATTGAATTAAATACAGTCATTCAAAATTTGTAATTGCGCTGTGAATTTCTTGGGGTCCTTCATTTTTGTCATAGATAACATTATTCTTTTTCCCAGGAGCATGGAAGGTTTAGCTTTGAAATAAATCTATTACATATTTCCACAGCCTCACTTTTGTCTTGTCTTCAAATGACATTTTCAAGTGCCAAGGCCGTGGTACTTGATGTTCTAAAGCAGATTTTTTCAGAGGGTAATAAAATTTCCCACAATAAAAAATGGTGCCTTCTAAATCATATAATGATACAATTTTGTTTTTAAGAGTGACAAGTTTCAATTCTTTAGGATGTAAAAGATTTTTAAAGTAAAATTTCTTTTTCCGATTTGGTGAATCACGTCAATGGTCGACGAGGCTTTAAATGAAGGAGTTCCACTCCATAAAACTCTATGAGCTGACGCTATCCAGGGAGAAAATTCTTCTAAATGGGAATTAATACTATTTGTGCCAAGCATAAGCCACGTGTAAATGGGCTCTACAGAAAATGTAGCCCTCCATTCAATTCCAGGACGGCAAGAGATGTCTATAAAAACCTTGCGGTAGATTGTGGGTAAAATTATCCTGAGAAGAGATAGCCCTCCTCCTAAGAGAGATCTAGGTCTTATTATTGAAGATATGTAAAATTTGTGAAATAATTTGTTGAGCCAGAACTTTTCTTCATTTAAAACTTTTTCTGCAAGCCAGGGAATCGGGGTTGTTACCTCCGCCGAAGGAGGTATTGTTTTCACTGGCGTTGGTTTGTTGGTTTGTTTGTCAGCAGAATAAATCAAAAAGTAAGGAACGGATTCGAATGAAACTTTGTGGAGTTGTTGGAAATGCCAAAAGAAACAAGCGATTAAATTTTGGTATCTCTGAGTGCAGAATTGAGATGCAAAATGAGCTAAATACTAATAAATATTTCAAGTTAGCTTACTCTGCCAATAGATGTCACTGTGCTGTGAAATCGGGTGCCGGGAGCGTCTTCCTCTCGAAATTCTCGTCGAGGGGAACCCTCCCCCGTCCCTCTGCGCCGCCCCAGTCTTGAAAAATCCGCCTCGGAAGGCTCATAGAGACCCCGTGACAGCGGAGGTTTGCACTCTCTGAGTGTATATATGCCACTAGTTTTTTATAAAAATTTTCGGTGTTATAATGTAGTTAGAATATCGATCCTCTTTTGGAGATTGAACCCTCTTGACAATGAGATTGTAGTATACACATAGTATTTAATTGAAGTCCAATTAGACGAAGATGATCCATGTCTGTCCCAAGAAATCCCAAGAACTGAGGTAGAGTCGATGATCGAGTAGCCAGCAATTTTTAATTGTTTTCCAGGACTCCATTCCCCGAAAAGTATAATAGCTGTTTTTTGTTATTGATTTTTAATCCAGACTTCTTCTAATATTTTTGAAATAGTCCAGAATCACTTCACTACGCTTAATCAGTTGTCTCTCAGACTTAGCTTCTAGCATTATGGTAATTTCGTCAGCGTACATATCCTGATCTGTGGTCAGCCCTTTCTTTGGTGTAATAACTATTCGCCCTATGGTACAGGATTGAGGAAGCTTCCCTTGAACTTCCATTGCTTTCCCCAATTCAACCAAATAAGGGACTATCTCTTCCGCACATTGTGTGTATATCCTTCCACAAATTCCATCGGGACCTGATGCTTTTTTGTCATTATACTTTTTCATGAGTAAAAAGTTTTTTTTGCTGTCTTTTTCAGGAAAATCACTCAGATGCTTTATATATGTTCATGTGAATGGAATTTTGTATATTTAGTCATATAAACAATAATGTGTGATCAGCGATATAACATCGTTTAGCATCATTATTCCTCGATAAAAAACTACGATCCCTAAGCCTGATAAACAACTCTCATATTTCCTACAAATGGCAAACAAATTATATGTTTGCCAGTCTTGGCACGGGGATAATTGCTCCTCTTCACATCCACAAGAAATTGGAAACGTTTATGGAATACCTTTACGATTTCTAGAGGATCCGTTATAGTTTAACCATGTTCAATGATCTTTTTAATAAGGGGGGCACCTCCATTTTTTAAAATTAATTTCCTTAATCTTCTTGATCCATCCGTTTCCTATGATTTTTTTTAAAAATCAACTTCTGCTTTTTCTGCAGCGCGGAATACATTAGTAGCGTCGGAGGTTATAGTACGTAAAAATAATGATCCATTATTTAATACTTCTTCAAGTTCCTCTTGAGTATTGTTATTTTCCTTTCTCTTCAGACGAATAAAAAATAAAGATTTTTCTAAAACGGTTTTAGTCAATACCTTCACTATCTTTTTAGTGTTAAAAGAGGGGTGAATACGATGATTAAAATCTAATTTGAGCTTGTTGATAAAATCTTCGTTGGTGATAACCCAATTCGGAATCCTAAAATCCGTTTTTGTAAAGTGATGTTGCAAATCGATTTCAATAATTTATGATCCGAACCTGGATGGGGGCGATACTTACTTTTTATTGTCGATAAAATGGAGGTAGAATCAAGAGCCAAGTCTTTTCGTGAATTATTCCCACATCGCCAGGTTATATTATCTTGAGGATTAAAAATTTTAACGGCATCAAAAAGATTTAGTTCCATGATGAGTTTAGACATAATTTGATGATTTGGTTGCTTAGACTTTATCCTGTATAAGTCAACATTCATATCACCAATAAACAACAGTGGGTAGATATTGTCTTTTGAGACATTGATGATGCCTGATAAAAAGCCAAGTTTTTAACGTTGGGTCCATAGGCATTGATAATGTAGAACCCACCACTCGTCGTCGAAAAAAAGAGTTTATGCCAATCTCCTCCATTTGAAAGTTGCTTTACACATTCTGGTTTGTCTATATTCTTTGATACCAATGTTAAAACTCCATGATGAGTCCCATCACCGGTAAAAAATGAAAATAGTTTTTAGGGATACAGAAATGACAATCCGATGGTTATGACCCAAACGAAGGGGATTTAATGTCTTGTAGGCAGATGATGTCTGGTTTTTCATAAAGGATACTTCTCATAAGTGAGTGACGTTTAGTTCGGTTCCTTCCTCCTCGTGTGTTGAGGGAAATGATGCGCCTGATTCCCATGTTCATTTTTTGATCCCGAGATATTATAGGATCGAAAAAATCGTCAACTTTAGATTGTATTCTAAAAGACATGGTTTTTATTTATTTATGGAGCCTACTCAATTCTTTTGCTCCTTATGATGGGTCTGCCCTTTTTGTGGAGAAGATCTGGATTTTGAAGATGATCTTTTTGATACAGAACCAGACCTCGTTCTAGACGTTAAAATAAGATCCAGGTTATGTATAGATTTCTTTGCTTTCTTTGGTATGGTTGATGTAGCTATTCTTTCGGGCACTTTTTCTTCATCTTTAATCCGAAGAGTTTCTCTTACCGAAGCAGAGCTTTCAATTACTTCAACTATACTCGATTTTTCCCGAGCCAATAACGATTCCGACGTATTGTAATTGAGTGCTTCTTCCTGCAATGGAATGTGAAGGACATTCATTTCTTCTTCTCCCTCTTTATTAGCCTCGTCAGGGAGGATGATACTATTTGAAGGATCTGTGATAATTTGGGAATAATTTCATCTTCGGTTAGAAGCCTTTTCATTGCACGTTTCTTCCACATCGAGTTGGTTTTTATTTATTGGATCTTCTTCCACCCTTTCCTGGTTGTCCACCGAGGGTTGACTTGGTTCTGTAGTAACAGGTGGTACCTCAGGTTGAATGAGCACTAGGGTAGCGTTTGAGTTCGGACGGGGGATTGAAGAGTCTCTACTTGAGAAATCTCCTTCCTTTGTTGACGGATGACTAGTAGCTCTGTCAGTGCTCAAAGAACACATAGACTCTTTTAATAGTTTAACATAGTCTCGAAACTTCAATCTTGCATTAGTTCAACCATGTTTAGATGACCATGGCCAAAGCAATTTAGACATTGCTGTCTAGCTCCCTTGAATTTGAGTTTTATAAGAAACCCTTGATAGGGTATAACTTGTGGTAATGTTGTAAGATCAGTGATCATCTCCACAATATAATCACAGTCCCTCCAAATATCCTCATATTCCTTGTATTTTTTCTCTGCAGTCAAATTCGATGGATTTCTTTTGGGATAGTGCGATACAATTTCCCCATACTGCTTTAACCATTCCACAGCTCCTTCTTCATTAATACGTTTAAAAGTATTTTCCATTGTAATTGTTATTTTTTTCTTCAGATTAAGTTCAATCTTTTCATAACCTTTTAAACGAATGTTGACATTGACTGCATTTCCCCCCACTGACCTAAGTCTGAAGGGTGAACCATCTTAAGGTCCTCCAATTTCCCACTAATATCAATCAGGTATTTTGAATAAAACCAGACTTGATTTAGCCCAAACCTAAGGTTCGCTCCAGCAAGCTCGTGCTCTTTGAAACCAAAAAGAGAGCCATATCATAGACATCATTTTCAGCCTAAAGGCCTTGTCTTTCTTGCATTCAATCATGAAGACAAAAACTTCCACTTGAAGCGTTCCTCCCAATCAATGATTTTCCCTTTATCACTATTATTTTTCATTCCCTGGTTCGCCGCGCGAGAGTAGAGGTGAGGAATAAAGCTTTAAAGTAAAGTAGAGCATCGGGGCAGATAGCCTGGAAGGATTTTCATTGAGTCTCTTTTATCTTTTTGTACAGCAGATGTCGCTTTTTGGACAATATATATATGACGTCATAACGTGATGTCATTCAAACTATTCATTCATCTCATCCATTTAAATAATTTCATTTACTATTACTTTCATTCACATTACTCTCATTTTTTGTTACAACATACTTATTTTACAACGCTCATTGATATTTCAGTATTCAAAAAAGGACTTTTGGGTAAATGGAATCATTTTTATGCCTTTTTATTATAAATTTAAAATTTTATTCATATTTTATGTAGATTAATTGTCTAGTCATCAATCTGAATCCATTTATACATCATGGTGGGTGTCCCGTTCTTGGATGCAGAAGCAGAAATGATCTGAAGTATAAAACAACATGGAAACATACAATTCTTCCGGTTTCCTTTACCCCAGAACCCCAAAGAATGCGAGAGACGAATGCGATGGTTATCTGATTTGAAATACCCTTCTAACTAGAAACCAAAACTAACTTCTACAATTTGTGAAAAACATTTCGAAGGTTGAATGTTTTTCCCTATTACTCCTCTGACGACCAAAAAATATTTGAAAGCTACTGCGATTCCTACAATAAAAGTTCGATCACAAACGGATCATGATTACTGTACATATTCTAATTAAACACACTTGGATTCCAACACCACAGATGCATCTTCCGTAGACCCATAAATGTCATCTGCTATATCTCCATCGATATTCGATCCTTATGCTATGCAAGATGTTGCAGTTAAAAGTATGTGCCATAATTGCCATATATATGAAAGCAAAATTAAACACCAAGAAGAAATTATAATATCATTGAAGGAAAACATAAAGCTAATGAAAAAACAAATAAATAATCTTGAAAACGAAAGTATAAATAAATTGAATAGTTTTAATATTTGATTTTATAAAAATATATAATTTAAGAATACACAAAACAGATCTTTTTGCAATGTACCTATTAAAGATGCATTAAAACTGAGGATGGCATGTGGTAAATCAGGCTATGAGTTATTAAGATAATTTTTAACCTTACCCTGCATAAGAACTCTTCAAAAACGTACAGAATTCTTTACATTTTTTGACGGATTTTCTGGGAAATATTTGACATGCTAAGTATTAAAGTTAGAAGCATGTCCGAAATTGCCAGGAAGGCGGCATTAACATTAGATAAATGTTCGATAAAAGTATCGATTGATTGCGATAACAAGAGTGGCTCGATAATGGGAGAATCGTCTTTTTCAAATTCCCAAGGCGACGCTACGAAAGCTTTAGTTTTCATGCTTTCAGGAGCCTCTACCTTAAGGTGTAAGCAAGTGATTGCATACTATTTTACGCCCAATTCTTATGACGACTCAAATTTAGGTCCAATAGTTACTGAGATTATAAAAAAGTCACATGAAATAGGAATTAATGTCATAAGTCTAACGACAGATATGGGGTCTCAAAATTTAGCAATGTGGAAGTGATTTGGTTTAAATTGTGGAATAAAGTCTGAAAATATAAATACAATAAATAACCCAGCGAATCAAGGTCAGAACCTTCATTTCCTTGCTGACCCTTCCCATTTAATAAAAATGCTTTGTACAAAAACGACATTATATTATCTGACGAAATGGTTCAAGGAGAAAATCTTCCGTCCATAAAATATCTTTAAAACATTTTGAGATAGTTGCTGATTTAAAAAAAAACTCGTATTGAAACAAGTCTGTATATTTGATCATTCGGTAATTTATCTGAGTCACTTTAATAAAATGAAAGTTTAAATTTATGGTCTTATGAAGTGAGTAGAACAATGAGATATATGGTAGAACAAAATACTTGTGATAAGAGTATTTTTGCGACAGCATGGTTTATCGACTCTTTGAGGAAATGGTATGACCCTGTTTGTTCAAGAAAAACTACATATGCTTTTAGTCTTCAAGAGGAAACTGAATATGAAAATGCGATTGTTTTTCTTATAAATTTATATAAATTATAAACAGCTTAAAATATATTCCAAAGGTAATGGTGGGTTTGGATGGAAGCCAATTCAAACAGGGTCAATTTTAATAACTCTTTCCACAATTGGTATCCAAGATATTTTACTTCAAGCAGGCCTCAATTATGCAATTTCATCGCATTTTTCGTCAGACTGCATTGAAAATATATTCAGCATGATAAGAGCTACCAACCTAACACCTACAGCTAAGAAGTTAAATACATTCTAAGAATGATTTGTTTAAGTCAATATATGAAAGATGTTAAATCCAGCAACTATCATTATGATGATTCATCTTTCTTGGCAGAGATGCTTGAATTGAAGCAAATTTACATAGATGAAAACCAAGTTTTGTGGGACATTGATTTTATTTCTACAATTTATATCAAATCTTTCACATTCACCTCAGCTGTCGAAACATGAAACAGACGTCTTATATATTTAGCAGGTTACATTATTTTTGAAATAGAAAAACATGAACCTCATTGTTAGTCATGCTTATCTATTTAAAAAAAAAAATGACCATTGCAATGATAGTATAACTATCCTTATAAGTATATCTGATTATACCGGGAATAACCTCGTTGATTGTTCCCACGAACTTTTTAAAAATCTCATTCCACCAATTGAGAATAATATTAGAAATATGGAAGAATCTTTATATTAGAATATCAAAAGAAAAATCTATCCTTAAAGATAAAACATGCGTGTGACAAGATTACTAAAGATTTCAACATAATACCACAATGCTATTCTCTAAAAGATAAACTTATGAACAGATTTATACGATTAAGACAAGTCATATTTTCTAAAACATTAAGAAAACAAGAAATAAAAAATGTAAATAAAAGAAATAGCTAACTTGCTTCCAAAAGTACGGCAGTTAGATTTTCTAAATAGTAGATTATATTACAAAATGTTTATTTACCCCCCCCCCTTATAGCTATGCTCAAGCCATTACCCACTCCTTCCCCTTGATCCCCATGTTTAATATTTCAAAACGAATTAAATAAACAAAATATTAATTAGTTAAATTGCATTGTTATTTATTTAATCCCATTTATTCATAAATATTAATATTTGAATAATGTTTATTATTCTCACATCTCAGATTCGTGTGCAGTGGTGGTCTCTACACACGGAGAGGTTTCGGTTTCATACTTTTTGGCATTGACTTTGTACTGGTGCTCTAGCTTTTGCTGCGGTCATTATCTGTTCGACATTGGTCTGAAGCTGTTGAGGCACCGTTTCTTGTTGAATGGGATGGATGAAGTTGATAATCTATATATGTCACAATCTGTGTGGTCCAGACACGCCAGTTCAAGCTCAGCAACCATTGTTTGCTAGGTAGTTTGATGGATTCGTTCGACCTTTTTCTTCCTTGCATCACGAGTACCGCCTCAAAGACATTTGAGAGGTGGATATGAATATAAACAGACCCCCCCCCCCCCCCTTTAACAGCTCAGAGCTTTGGAATGGATTTCTGATCTGAATTCGTTTCGGCAGAGGCCCATAACTTAGACTAACTCGATTATAATATATATATATATATATTATATATATATATATATAGGTCATCACTAGACCCATGCGGTCTTTTGACCGCATTTTAAATTGAAACATAAACAAATAGCGCATTTCTTTTTCAATAACATGATACCCGTTGACTTTTCCTATGTCATAGCTGTTGTTCTTTTTGCAAAATTATTTTTCAATTTGATCAATAGTTTTAAAGATACAACATAAAATACCTATAACGACCATGCGGTCATTTTGACCGCAATAATATTTACTTTATGTATACTACGTATAAGTTATCTTTTATTATCTCCAACGGCTACAAATTGATTTCTTTAGACACTTTACTGAAAGATGCATATGTGCTTGTTGTATGATGCAGTTTCATGTTCGTACACAAAAACCCAAGAGCAGTTATTCGCAGTTTTTCGGGCTGTCATACTGAAAGATGTCTCGTAAAAAGTGATCAATAACCATCAAATAATGGATATTTGCAATCGATTTCGCCGTCTGTGTCTGAAGACGAAGAATGTTCTAGTTCTAATGAAAGTGAATACTATCCTCAGGCTAAGGACTCCTCATCAGACAGTGACGTTGATATTTCACAAAATGAAACAACAGATGAACAGAAAGACTTGGAAATATCAACGACAACAGGTTATAGCCGCTAATATTCTTACATTTGCACATAACAAATATTTATAAGATTTTCTTAGGGCATTTTGACATTTATTTAGTACTCATAATTTTATATATATAACTGCTTATTTATTTTCCATTTATATAGCTACAAGTCAATGAGAATATTATGGGAAGAGGAACAGCAACAAATGATATTCTGACTGCAAAAGATGGCACTAAGTGGGATATAGTTCAGCAACTGACAGCCATAGCGGAAGATACGGATTGAATAATATTATTCTTGAATCACCAGGACCTACATCACTGACCAAACGTAAAATTGTTGATGGTTATATGCTTAGTGCACTCAATTTATTCATAGATGATTATATCATAAAACACATAAAAGATGCACTGAAACAGAGGCAAGATCTAAGATGGATTGTAACAATTAGTCTACATCTTACGAAAAAATATATGCTGTGATTGGAATCATGATTGCTAGAGGTTCTGCCAAAGTCCAATCTGTTGAACACCTTTGGCAAAAATTGGGGTCCCCAATATTTTAAAGAAACAATGACACGCAATCGTTTCAATCAATCATGAGGTTTCTTCGTTTTGATATAAAAACCAACACGATTTTCACGCTTGAGAACTGATAAATTTGCTTGGTTTCAACATATGGAATATATTTATAGAAATTGTGTAACATGTTAAACCCCATCAAGACATTCTGTTGACGAACAACTCTTTCCAACAAAGGCAAGGTGCCCTTTTACACAGTATATTGCAACTAAACCAGATAAGTTTGGTATAAAAATTTGGCTGGCAGTTGATGCTCAATCCAAGTACTGCTTGAATGGATTCCCATATCTTGGAAATATTATTCCCGTCCAAACAACCAGTCACTATCGGAATATGTTCTCCGTCTTGTGGAACCTTACCAGGAAAGGAAAATGTAACGACGGATAATTTTTTCACGTCATTGACACTTGCACAGAAGTTAAAATAAAAAAGACAACCTTTGTTGGTACTATGAATAGGATTCGTAGAGAAGTACCACAATGCAACAAATCATCTCGTGAAGATCGCTATACGACACGAATACTAGAAATAAGAAACAAGACTAGCAGTCTACCAGTGTTAACCACCTAAAAACGTTTTGTTGTTGACCCTTTGCATAAAACTGTGACTATTGATAATGGAAAAAGATGATTCTTGAAACTGTACGTACTATATTCAACAAAGTACGGTGTTGATATCGTCGACCAAATGGCCTGCTTATGTTCTACCAAAGCTGGATCTCGTCGATGGCCTGTTCATGTTTTCTACAACGTATTGGATCTAGCTCGAATAATGCATACCCCCATTGTGTGGTTGTGTTCTTTACATTAGTGTTTATTGTTGTATGTACTATTGTAATCGGCAATAAATTTCTAACTAACTAACTAAAAAAACTAGCTGGAATAATTGCAACAATCATCTATAGAGAAGTCACCGGTAATAAAAATTACACGTCGTGATTTTCTTCTTCAATTATCAGGAACTCCAGCATCAATACTTCATGCACATAAATCAAAAGATTGACCCTCTGGAGTTGATGATAAAGACGAAGCAGAAACAAACTCAAGAAAGGGCTCTTGACAAGTTAAAAAATGTAAAGGCAACAAAACTACAGAAAATGTTGCAAATGTAAAGTACCTGTTATGTGGTAATGTATAGGAAAATTTATAAGAAAGTAATATTAGCAAATGTATGCAATAAACACCGGCTAGGATGATTTTAATACTGACTTGACATAGAAAGAGAAAAAAACTGAAAACATAGAGACATCTCTCTGGCCTCTCTTTATTATAGTTGTGTATCACACAACCTCTCCCTTTTCATAACTTCATTCTAGATTAATTATGAGGGGCGGTCTTACTGTCTTCCTCCTTCACTTTCGTCGTCAAATCGGCCAGAAAAATGCTAAGAGAATTAATAAGCTTGAGAGAAGCCTAAGAGGCTTCCGTGACGGGGAGCATTGAACTACTTACCATAAGACAAGTCAGTCCCGACAAGAGCCGATGAGTTCCTCTCGTCCAGGAATCCTTTCGAATAAGTGACTCCGAACACAGGGGGGGAACTCCGTATCAAGGTCCTCTCTAGAGTGAAATAAGTCAAGCTGTTTATGTAACGCAATAATAATAATAACAGCTTTGTTTGAAAAAGGGAGGTTTGTGATACTATAATAAAGAGAGGCCAGAGAGATGTCTCTATGTTTTCAGTTTTTTTCTCTTTCCTATGTTAAGTCGGTATTAAAATCATCCACAGCCAAAACAAACGTTAACCTAAAATATAATAGAAAATATTATGACTAAGCCTATGTTATATAATATATAGTTATTTTCAATAAATATCAATAATTAGAGCTACGGTCATTTTGACCGCATGGTTGTTCTAGGAGGGTAAGGGAGCGTGGTCGTTCTAGTGATATCGATATATGTGATATATATATAATGATATATATATATATTATATATATATATATATATATATATAGATATATATATATATATGATATAAGTATAAGTAGCAGCAAATAATATTAGACAACCAAACACTTATACATAAATAAATACAAATAAAATTACTTTAGTTCATTCCTTTGAACAGTGTTCTAAAATCAAACTTAACAGAAAAAGTCAAAGACAAGGATGTAGAGAATTGAATAGAGGATGTCCATTAAACTATATCGTATACTTAGTATCCAGGGTCGAGAAACCGTGGATTGATTTGCTCTTCTATTTAGTCAACCTGGAATAGATCCAAAACATGACGTTCAATTGATTTCCAGGGGGACATACGTTTTACATCCATTTCAATTCCAGAAGACAGCATCCTTCCTCTTTCCTTGAACAAGGGAGGAGACGTCTTCTTTGCTCTTTGATTTTCGGAGGACTGTGAGAAGGCAGACAGAGGCGTGAAGAGTTGTTGAAAATACCGGAGTCCTACAAGGAGGCATGAGTTCTACAAAACGGTGGCAATTGAGTCAGAGCATATTCGAGTTGAATATCTGTTCTATCGAGAATGAAGGAATTGAGGTTCAAATGACTCGGACGAATGAAATGGAGAAGTGAGGACAAAATGTAATACTCCTAAATGTCCCTCCGGTATGTTCCTTGTATGTTGCTCTCCAATCTCCTCAGACTCCTGAAGTATCGAGAAGACTTCCGTGGAGCATACAAATAATAGACACCTCAATGTTATTAATACAATTTTTGAAGTTTACGTTACTAATACGTCACTAGGATACTTGATATATCCCAAAATTCATACGTATTTATCAAGGAATACTAGAAATACTGCAAAGGAAAGGGAAAACTGTAGCTTCCAAGTGAAGGCCATGGTTATGTTAATCAACGTATCATGATACGTTGATTAACATAGCAATACATTTACTGTTTTTTATGTATTTTTTTAAGCTAAATAAGTCATATTCACTTCAATAATTCATAATTCAACGATCAAACAAGTAGCTATTATATTACAAAAATGAATAACGAGTGTGATATATATTTTAATACTTTTTATTTATCAACAATAGTTTCCACAATAGTAAATATAATATTATTTACAAACGATACATAGTTTAACAGTTACAAACGAGTAATTCAAGATTATATCTTTTCATTGTGAAATAGACTGTAATTAAGAAATTTTCTTTCAAATTAAATTTCATACTGACGATCTTTGTCACTCTGAAACTACACTGCCTCATTAAACTTACAGTTTTGGAGGTGCCATGAATTTCAAATAGGAGGATCTTGAGGAGGTTACAGCGGGCTGGCGTTACGTTTGAGGGAGGCTCTGGTTCAGCTTGAGTTGAGCCAGACTTTTTTCATCCACGGAAAGATAACATTCTGCCAACGCGACCCCGATAGTATTTATTCTTTCGCCCCTATTACAATATGAATAATTAAAAAGGCATATAGGGGATATTAAATTTAACTTCATAGCGTAACTCTATCCTGTTTTATTACTACCTTAACATCATTTAATTAAAAACAGATGATGGAATATGCTATTATTACTAAAATCAAAGTCAATAACAGAATAAAAGCTACGTATAGCTACGATACTATTTAAATTGGACAATGGATTGGGGTTAAGATGGCAGATTACACGCATCTCATCGATTTGTATGCTGATGACGTAACACTCTCGGTCGAAGCCAATACGGAGACCCAACTCATCAAAAGAGTTGAAATTCTTTTGAGGTTTTTTGAGAAATTCCAAAAGAGGTCAGGATTAGAGTTAAATCGATCAAAGACGTTTGTTCTTCCTATTGCGCATGGGACGCAAAGGAAGGACAGAATATTGGGGGTTGCCCGGTAAGACGGAAAGTCTCTATTTTAGGAGTTGACTGGGGATCGGAAGGGATCCATGTTGATAATTGGAAAATACTGTTCTGTTCAATTCCAAATCGAATTCCGCATGGAAATTTTTTAATTTACAAAGAGGATTGATTTATACAATGCTCAGAGTGTCCCTAGTGTATTGTATAGAGCAACAGCTTCTCCCCTGATAGCAGAATAGGTCATTCAAGAGGAGCATTTATGGCTCTCTGCTCTTTTTCATAAGATATATCTTCCTGCTCTAAAGAGACCAAAGTCTCTAATGGGTGGAGGTTTAACCCTTTTATCCTTACCATGCCTAAGATTTATATAAAAGTTTTTATCGACTTAACCAAAAATCCAGAAACGGAATGGAGAAGAGGTATCTCCAATAGCAATCTTATTTAAGGCTTTTATTGGTATCATTTTACCTAATAAGACGACAGAATCTTTATCAAAAGTATGGGCAGCAGCCCAGCGTATATTTTGGGAGTTTAGTCCGGCATATAGTGGAGACAATATAATGGACATAATTCATCGAAATGCAAGCAAACCATTCTTCTTTAGAAATTTGGGCGCCCCACCTTTTCTAGAGGATTTAGCACTAGCTCATGGCGCTTATGATTTTAGTTCTATAACGAACTTCGATTTCTGTGAGGATGGAAGATTTAAATACCCTGTTCAAAGAGCTGCTAAAATGTATAAGTTACTGTTCCCTGGCATCTCAAGACGAAGCCTCCTAATCTCAAAGAGGAGGTCAATAAATTAGTAAACTTTTACATTGATTTACTGGAGCTTCCCGATGATTGGAGGAAAATAATTATGAGTTCCACGTCAGGGATTCATGATGGGAAAAAATTTACTGCCCAATTACAGATTTCCTCTAATTGCATAATTTTTAGAAATCATTGCAAGGACTGTGGCAAATTATATGTCCACACGTTGCATGCTTTTGCTGATTGCCCAGCGGTGTCAATTTTAAAGTCCTTTTACTTCTTAATGTTAAGGGATTGGACAAGTGTCCCAATAACATTTTGAAAGCCATTGTACTGTTTGGCTTTCCTAATAAAGGAAATAAACAATCCGATACTTTTAAAGCGATTTTAAATACAATCATAAATGCAAAAGCACTTATTGCAAAAAAAATTAACTACCAACGAATACATCTTAAAGACGTGTAGATGGAGGGATCATGAATGGAGTCTCTTAAGTCATCCGAAACACCTGAAGGAGGGTGAATGGAGGGTAAATATGTGTAGACAAATGACAGGGGCCCAAAAGGTTTCATTCCATTGCTTAAGGTCCCGATTTTCGAACCCAGGATTCTTCAGGATTGGAGTAAGTTAATTACCTCTCTATGTATCTCTCTCTCTCTCTTTCTATGTGTTTTTATCTCTGTGACTTTCTGTGTCTTTTATCTTCTTCATCTCTCTAACTCTCCATTTTTCTCTTTCATTTTCCCCCTTCCTTTCGGTCCGAAAAATGATAAAAATATACCATGAGTCCCTAAAACATGGAAGCAGTGTAGGAAAGTAGAACGTTGCCTATATATATATATAAGAATTACATTCGTAGATACTCCCTGGATGCCTTCCACCGAATCTCATTGTTAGCTCTACAAAATATGGGCTGAGTGCTTTGGCATTAACCAATATGAGGTGTGAATGTGGATCAGAACAGATGCGTAGATAATATATAATTCTTTCACTCATACAATAAGGGATTACGTTGTTGATTAAGGAGGTACTTAAATCATACAAGAGATTACAATCATAATAAAGAGTCGGCATTCTTTCTACAAATGATGGATTATGTAGATTACATATCTTGTATATGTATAAAGAACGGGTATGGAAAATAAATAACAGTATTTTAATAGAGATCCTTATATGAAGAATGAAAACTCGGAATAAAATACTCGTGTTACTTGAATAAATTCATTACTAATTTACTATTGTGGTCACAATTATAGGCCTTACATAAAAAATAATAAAACAATCAGGGATTTGTTCTGAATCTCTAATGAAATATATTCATGCTTTTCAAAGATTATTTTAAAGTCAATATTAAGATTCCGAAGATTCTCCAATATGTAATATCTATTTCAATTTATATCCTTGTAAATATATGAATAACTAATATTTATTATTTTATTTCTAACGTTTTAGTCTATTACTAAGAATTTCAAGTGAAAAGTGCAATTAATATGATTTTGTGCACACTAAAAAATTATTAATTCATCCATAGATTTTAGTTATTGAAAATACAAATAAAAATTACCAAAGAATCTATATGACTAGCAATATTAGTACAACATAATCCAGATGCGTGGAAAGTTATGGTGTATGACTTTTAGCCACTATAGCTCGGAGGTTTGTTAAGCATAAATATCAAGATTTCGTGAGTTACATTTGACAAAATCCAAGCCTTCATTTTCGTATAGAGTACAAAAATCGGCTCTTCCATTTCAGAGTGAAAACGTTATAAGTCAACATTCGGATTCTTGGGCTGATTTTGGCGGGTAACCAGATTAAGGGGATCGCAGAGCGGTTCAGCGTCTTTTGCAACCCTGTCTCGAGGCTCAATAACAAGGCTACTGGGTCAATTTCCGATGGAAAAAGGATCGGAAGATCGCGCTCACCGCGGACAGAGGAGAAAATGGATGAGATTATGACCACAATTCAGCATCCGGGCCATGGCAAGAGTGTACGACATGCACGGAGACATCCATGGGTTACTTGATAAAGAAGGACACATCACTGGAATTTGAGGGACATCACAGAGTCAGCCAAGGGTGCCTCAGAGGTTCGTGAGTGGTTCAAAGCTCACAGCAAAGAAGATAATGTTTGGCATCAGATGAAAGGCCCTTTCTCCAATCTGAATGGATGGCACAATTTTCAGCAAGAAGAACAAAAACAAAAGAGAAAAGTCTACCTCATCTTAGACAATATGAACAGCAGCCGTGGTTATGTCTGAATCCAAGATGGAGTCCCCTCTCAAACCAGCAAGGCCACCCAGTGGTACCTAGAAAGAGGAGATAAAAGTTCAGAGTTGGTCCCTAAACAACCCGCATCTGAACCCCTTTGACTTCAACATATTGGCGTATATCAAGATCAATGCATGTACCAAATCTCATTCAAATTTGGACTCCCTGATATCTGCCGTCAGCAAAGAGTGGGCTACATCCTTGCCTGCTGCAAAGCCTTTATGAGGCGTATCAGGGCGTGTCTGGAGGCGGAGGGTAGTGCATGTGATAAATAATTTGAAGAAATAATGTAAACTTTGAATTTAGATAAATATTTTTAGTGCAACTTCCTAGCATAATATAGGGAGCATCTTTACCTAAAAATTCATGCACATTGTGCAACCAATTTATATTATACTAATATTGATTATACAAATATAATCCAAATGGTGTAACTATATTGCCGATACGACAAGTACAAAAAGTCACATGCTAAACACAAATAGTGCTATACCTATCCAAGTTTTCATTGCTAATGATATTAATTGAAATATCTTTATTTCTCGTTTTAGACATCACAATTTTAGTTTCAGAGATCGCTTATACGAGTCGGATTTGTCATAAATTCAGACCAAAATTACCATTTTTCCATAGACCATTTTAGTTCAACGGTCAACATTCCATTTTGAAGGCACATGCTTGCCTTCCGAGAGGATCTTATTAATAAACAATATTGAAATATCCCATGATGGTTTGAGTAATTTTAATGCTTTAATGCTCAATCAAACTATACAGGAAAAATACATATACTAAAGGAGAACATATTACATAGTTTATAAGATATTAGCATATCAATGTTGTCATTTATCAATATAACTTAAAGGCCCCTAAATGTATTTAATAAAAACTAGAGGCATATACACTCAGAGAGTGCAAACCTCCGCCGTCACGGGGTCCTTATGAGCCTTCCGAGGCGGATTTTTCACGACTGGGGCGGCGTAGAGGGACGGGGGAGGGTTCCCTCGACGGAAATTCCGAGAGGAAGACGCTCCCGGCACCCAATTTCACAGCACAGCGACATCTATTGGCAGAGTAGGCTAACTTGAAATATTTATTAGTATTTAGCTCGTTTTGCATCTTAATTCTGCACTCAGAGATGCCAAAATTTAATCACTTGTGCCTTTTGGCATTTCCAACAAATCCACAAAGTTTCATCCGAATCCGTTCCGTACTTTTTGAGTTATCCTGCTGACAAACAACCAACCAACCAACTAACAAACCAACAAACCAACGCCAGTGAAAACAATACCTCCTTCGGCGGAGGTAATAATATTGTTAATGTTATTTTACTTATCAATATACGTCTAGATATTTATTTTAAAGATCTCAATATTGACTGAGCGATTATTTCTTTTCTACGCATCGTTAATTTATTTAATTAATTCTATTAAATAATCAAAAAACTTTGAAGTTTCTTCAATAACTTTACCCTAATTAATGATCAATCAAATAAAGTATACAAGAAAAACATAAGAAATTGCCTAAAGTTTTATTTGATTACTAACACTGCCCAATAATGAAATCTAAAACGTAGGAAAATATATGCGTAGTAAAACATAGGTCTATTTTAATATAATCAATTATTGTGGAAATCCAAATACTATTTTGTAGGGAACTAGAATAAGAATTTAATAATAAAAGGGAAAAGTTTTTTGTTTCTTTCTAAGTCAAGTCAATTGAAATATGCTGACTTCAAATCTCATTTTCTCCCTTTTCCATACGCAGGTTTTTTAAAGCATTTTTAGTGTTGTATACAGAAATCATCACCTGATTAATTAAATGATAGAATTTTTTTAATTTTGCTAATATATGAGTGTTTTAAAATAATATATAATTGGATTGTACTATGAATATATGTACCTGAATATTGAATAAAAAGGATGTTTGCATGAATAAACGAAGAGAATATATATATCACAAATGATGTGATTAATTTAAATTTTTGTAATTTTAAATAGCTATTTTTAATGTTCTCTGTTCCCAAACCAGTTATTAAATAGTAAAATTGTCATAAAAATAAGAATTGTTAACTTATTTGATAGTAAATACATGTATGATATATCTATCTATCTATCTATCTCTCTCTCTCTCTCTCTCTCTCTCTCTCTATATATATATATATATATATATATATATGCTATTTGGAAAAATATGCCCAGATAAATAAGCAATAGATAATGGTTGTAAAATAAATGTTTAGGTTTTTTCATTATTCTAAAATATAGTTAAAACATAACTTGTAGGAAGTAAATAGTTTTAGATTAGCGATCACAATTAGAAATTCACCAGGAAAATTGAGCACCGTAATACAACATACTTTTTTGTTTCACAAGTCAAGAAGGTGCAAAACATTGCACAAATAAAGCCAAAACCCTGATATTAAATTTGCAGAAATACTCTTATGTTCTATCAAACTATAAATAATTTGAATTAAAACTTTGCCGACAGAATTAAATTAATTTGATGCAGAATTTATTTTTTCTATATAAACCCATTGAAAAAATTAATATCCCGAATTAAGACTAAATAAAAATTCTACTAGTTTTTTTAAATTGAAAAATACCAGTTTTTGATTTCCATATATTTGCAAGTATAACTTTTTTATACAGAACTCATTAAATTTATATAGATATACAGTAAGTAGCAAATGATCAAAACAAACACATTTCAGATGGAATCAGTATCTTTTGTTTCCATTTTGTGTTATACAAACTCAAGTTAAAATTTATTCTAGATTATCAAACCTTGACCTATCCCAAAAAGGATTTTTTCTGTGTCCATGAATTAAAAATATATTTTAAGTCCTTTAAGACACAACAGGTCCATCAAACTCAAATGAACCGCAGCACTGAACAACCCCTATCCATCACATTTTAAACAGAAATGATAGCCTGAGATATATATATATATATATATCTTGTAAAATATGTTAATTATAAAAGCCAGTTAAAAAAAGAGGCTTGGAGTGCTTCATTACAATCTCATTGTCAATGTTTGTTTTTTACACATGGGTAGGCTCTAAGCACTTAAGTCATTCAATATTGTCTTAATCTAATTTATCAACCAAAAAAAAGACTTGAATAGCGTTTTGTTACTTTAGAAATATCTTATATAGACTCTAATTTATAAAGATTAATGTTTCTACTCAGAGTGTGGATAAACGAGGACAAGAAAGTTATAAGTCGTGTTTATCTCTAATCTTCTGTAATGGATGACTGGAGCCTCACCCAGTCAATATGAGTTTTTGCCCAAAAGAACAATAGTATATGTACATATGTATGTTCACTTAATAGAAACGCACCCTCAAACGATAATATATATATATATATATATATATACACTAGTGAGATTTGGAAGGCTTGGTAAGTCTTTATTAATGCAGGGCAGTTCCAAAGGTGATGATCTATTGTTTCTGGGTGTATTTTACAAAAGAAACAGTTCTTTCAATGGTCTTTAAAAAACGTGTTTGTCACCTCAGTGAACCAGTCAAAATTTGATACTTGAACCATTTTTCTGAGGATATAAGAAATATATTATTCACAGAAGTGACACAGTCACTTATACTTCTTTGTATCCACATTTCTTTAAGTAGGTTTCAAAAGGTACTATTGTTGAGACTGTGGAAGCATTGAGAAAAATCTTTGTGGATAAAATGGAGATCTTGATCTTGAAGGGTAAAATGGACGATTCATTCTAGAAGGCTTATAAAATAAAACTAATAAAATACTTAAGTGCAAGTCTGTTGAAAAATTCCGATGAATGTCCATTAAAGAATATTGATGCTCCTTAACCAAATGAACCAAAAAATCTACATGTTTGCAAGAAAGGTGGGGGGGGGGGGGGTCAAAAGGAAGTCCTCTTTCAATTCTATCGAATTATATAGACAAAAATCATAACTGTTTGACTGATATTCTAAAATAATTCACCATATCTTCGAGCTTGTCAATTTGACTATTTCATTATTTATTTTTCAAATCGTAGTTAGATGATCAAATGAAAGTTACCTATGAACAATAATGATGATGGGCATGGATACATAATTATTTAAAGAAATAATTTTCAATACTAAATTTTTATTAGAAATGAAATCAACCAGAAAACAATAAACCGCACCAGTACGTATTATTGTTTGATATTGAAAAGGGTATACATCTTGATTAGCAGATATGAAAGACTCCTCCAAAAATAAATTAAAAACAATCAAATATATGATATTTTACAATGATATCATATGACTATCCAATATATTTCTTAAATTTTCCTGCAATAATATATATATATATATTATGAATGCATTCAGTAATATCTTTAGCTACATTATATGTTTTATATCATATGATGTATTATTTTATTCCCTAAAGACAGTGCTTATTAGCTATTTGATTTTTTTTCAAAACATTTGAATAATTAAGGGGAACCACCGCTTTAAAATTAGTTAATGCTGTAAATCATTCTTGATAATTTTTACTTGCATGTTTCTTATTTATTAATATTTGCTTTTTATGTGACTTGATAGAGCTTGAATTATATATTTATTTTATTGTTGCTCATATTTATTAAGGGATGAACTCTAAAGGAATATGTCTGTAGTGAATTAAAAAAAGTTCTATAATGTTATTTTTGTACTTTAAATGTATTATCATTGTATTTATATACCTGTGCTGTATATTTATGAGCAGTTTAATAAAAAAAGTTTATTATTCGTTTAATATATGCTTCATCAACTGTTCGTATTTTGCAAATTCTTTAGTCATTATTTTCAAATCTACAACACAATAATTTAATTGTAAAGAAACCTAGCAAATAACTGTAACCATGTATATAAATAGTTTACTTCTTTTTTGTACTTCCTCAGTTCCGTTGACTCCAGCACAATTATTTTGCCAGTCATTTCATTTTCTTTGCATGCTAGGCTATTTAAAATGCATTTTTATATTAACCTATTTAATTGTGCTTAAATAATGTGAAGCTTCATAATTAACTTAAAGAGACCAGCAAAACCAGTATTTGGCCTGAATAAATAGGTTACTCTTAATATATATATGATATATATATATATATATATATATATATATATGTTTGTTTACAAAGGAATATAACAGCTTCATTGAAGTCAAGCAAAGATCCGTATTTGCACAAACTGTAAATATTTATTCTTCTAATATATAAATATGAAAAATATTCAAATTTAGGTTTTTTCATATAAATCAACATTCATATCTTCCAGTAATTCTCAACATATATCCCTTTGTCTCATATGCTATGTGCCATAGCTGCATTAATAATGAAAAAAAAAGTAAGCAAATTGATTTATCCATAACATCTTGACTCCTTTATTAAATTCGCTATTCGAAGTCACAAGCTGTTATTATTGTGTCAAGAATATTTTATAAGTTTTGAAATGTATACCAAAAAAATCCATAGTTTTGTGAGGTATTAGAGAAATAATCGACATTAACTACATATACTATCAGAATCATTTGAGATCATCGACCTATCTTATATAAAGTTAATTTCTTTCTGAGACAGAAGGAGGTTGTGTGCAAATCTGAACAGTGTTGCAGTATATATCTTAGTTTCTTGTGTTCAGAAATATAATAAGTTTATATGTTCTTACAGGTTGAGTGTCATTTACACAAAATATACTTTTAAAATCTAAGACTACAATCACACGAGTATTTAAGTACAATACATAGTTATAACCCATCAAGCAATCATTAATGTACATACAATGTCGTGTTATAAAGGTTGATTAACTCAAATATATGTATAATTGTATTTAACATACATAAGTATGATGAATATCAAATTAAATATTAATTGCAAATTTCCTGTTGATGTATGAATGTACTGATTAATATGTTTGTTGTATATGTATAATGGTAATAAATACGTTTTGGTTATGTAACTTGTTTATTATTGATTTTCAATGTGTTTTTTATGAAAAGTGGCTACGCTGACCCATCCCTCAAAACCTACTGGATTCACACCTCCTTAACCTTGTCCCAGCATGCCTTGTTTTTGTGTAGCACAAAAAAGAAGTATTAGGGTTAGTATATAAAAGAGAACTTATCCCAGAGACCATTATCAGTTCAACTCAAGTAGCAGTGTGATAGTCACAGGCTGAGAGTATGGCTTTCAAGGTAGGAAGATTTAAAAAACGTATTTAGATGCACTAATCATATATTCATTCTATATTTTTTGCAGTTTATTTGTTTACTCGCTTTAATTGGCTCTGCCGTTGCTACGGTGGACCCAGAGCCAGACAGCTCGCCAATGCCAACCGTGATGGTCGGTCCCTTCTAAACACCTTCCCCTTCAATTCTGGAGCACGTGGAACTGCACGATCTGCCAATCATGATCATGACCACCATGCCGCTCATGGAGATCATGCCGCTCATGCTGCCCATGCTGAACACGCCCCTGCCTCTGACAACAGATTGGCCCGTCAAGGAGGCGGAGACGATGTTCCCTAGACATCGGATCCATTGCCGCCGCTGGAGAGCGTTGTATCGACAAGGTTGTCATGGTTGAGGAGACTGAGTACGATGATCACATCGAGTGCCACCACAGCTACTCTGAGAGATGCCACACCACCTACACCACCGACTTCGAGCCCCAACAAGAGGAGGAGTGCGAAGAGAACTTCAAGAAGAGCTGTTTCATCGAGTACAAAAAAGTCGCTGTTGATGAGACCGTCCAGTGAGTGTTTAATTCATACAACATTTCTTAGAACTTAAATTATTACCATATATTTGTCCCTTAGATTCTGTCACACCCCTTTGGTCTGCGAAGGTGAGGGACCCGAAGAGTGCAAGACTGTCTATGAGTCCGAGTGTGAGACCCGTTACCACGAGCACGATGTCGAAGATGACGTTGTCAACTGTGAAACCATCCAAGAAGAGAAGTGCGAGGATGTCACTCAGGGTTACACCACTGAGCAAAAGTGCACCAAGTGGCCCAAGCAAGTCTGTACCTCTGAAAAGAAGAATGTCAAGAAATACAGCCCTGAGACCGAGTGTAAGAAGGTTCCCCGACAGCTCTGTGGGCCCTCCGGCTGCGTTCCTCAACCCGGACCCGAGGAGTGTTTCGACAAGAAGGAAACCATCGTCCAAGAGGTTCCCGAGGAACAATGTAACTTGGAACCCCAAAAGGCCTGCAAGCAAGTCACCAAGTTGGTCCCCCTCCTCAAGCCCGTCGAGGAATGTGTTGATATCCCAAGGAGGTCTGCTCCCGATCCAGGAAGAACCCACGAAAGGTCCAAAAGCCTGTTGTCAAGAAATGGTGCTATGTTCCTTCTGCTGCTTCTGGCTTGGCTGCTTAAATTATCTCTCAATAATGGTCATTATAGTGTGAACAACCCACAAAGGATTCAATACCAACATGTGCAATTATTCAAATCCTTATAAATGACAGCATTCATACCCATCATTCATATTTGACGTCATTAAACAAAACAAATACTAGAATAACCCAGTGGAATAATACTTGTAGTAAAGATCAAAATATAATCACACAATCAAAAAAAATATGTCTTTGTTTATATATTTATTACAATACTGTTCTTTATTACGGGACACATCCTCTTAGTAATTGTATTGCTAGATAATTATTTTCAAAATAATTTAAGATGCATTAGAACATCAAAGGGTTCATGAAAACAACATAATAATTCTTGTCAGTCCCTTTCAAGGTCAAGGCATTCAGTATTTCGTTGTTTAACATTACTTAGGACATAAATAACAATAAAAAATATGAATTCTTTTTGAACTAGGCTAAAGTCCGACTCAGTTATTAAACGAAAACTTGGTAGGAAAATGGATTATTATAATATGGTTGCAATAAGTAAAGTCTCTAAATATGGGAGGGTAGAAATAATAGTTTAAAAAGATTAGTATAACATAAAAATATCTTATTTTAATTTTATGACTTATTTTATAATAAAATGTGCATCACGATATCATAAGTTTCTTATCAGTTATTGATAACAACGTGAATATTTAGAAAATACAGTAGCACAATAAAACAAAAAAAAATATTTATTCTTAGTGACACTATTAATTATAATCTATAGTTAGAAAATAATTCTTTTGGGTTTCAAGATTTCTTGGTTTCTTAAACTGTTGTCAAATGAAAAATACATCTTTGCAAGGAATACTAGAAACTAATTGGAAGGGTGACTTTTTTCGCACGCCGGGAAATCAATACATAAACAGGACATCTAAATTATATTATTTATTATCTATGTTAATATATATATATATATACATTACTTTTTTCGTTTTTTTTTGTTTTATATTCACATTGAATCAAAATATTCAATTTTATTTCAACTAACCTGAGTCAATTTACTTTTATTTGAGATCAATTCGATAAAAATATTTATGTTGAAATGCAATCCGTTGCACTAAATATTAAATAACTACTGAAGAGGAAGTACCTCCGTATGTAAAGAATCACTCTTTCATGTGGTTTCTAGACTTCCTTGATTTTTTCATCGAACTGTATCAAGAAACAAGAAGCTTGGCAAAGACTAAATCTTAATTTGAGATTTTGCTTCAGACTGAAGTTGTTATGTTGAAGCTGTCCAATTTTATTTTAGAACTGTAATGATTTGAACCTCAAAGATGAAATATATTCAATTTTTGAGTTAAATAATTATTATTGTACTTATTATGTGAATGCAGGTAAAATACCGTTGCAGGACAATTATAGATGAAAAGCAAACAACTACATTTCTTTGAGAATCATTTAATACTTAAAGTAATTATGCTTTAGCCTCGTAAATTGTGTTAGATTTTGTTAATCGATAAATTTTCCAATATATCGATTATTGATGTTTTCATAAATGTTAACCATTTTTTTGATAGGAGCCCTATGATTTCAGCATTATTTAAATATCCATGTTAGCTCTAAGAATTATCTTCAGCAAATAAGTGACTTTGGTATTTCTAAGGCATCAACAACATACATTGCATGCACAATGAATAGAAAATATGCGTTGCAAGTCAGTTTTCTGAGAGTTGTTTATAATACTAATCAACTTAAAAAAGAGGAATCGATGCACAAAAATGGAGATCGATAGCCATGTGTGCGTTAAGGCGTGTTCAGCTCTCAATGTTGAAGGTGCAGGTTCAAATCCCTATAGGGGATGATCATTTTTGGTCTATCTCATTGATAATATCCTAGTTTCGATAGGATAATTTACATGCTGATATGCTTATTTATATCCAGTCGGATGAAATTCTGTCGAACCATAAAGGCAAAAAAAATCTGGAGTGATTTAGAGTAGTGAGTGATTGGCTTATAATAATTAATCTCTACAAGGTTAGTTGGTTTTATTTGATTTTGGTTCGGGTGGTTTCTCTTATCAAAGTTTTTATTTTATTTTTTGGCCGTTTCTTTAGCATCTTAGGCGAGTAAAAAAATATTTAGACGCAATCCTATTAAGCTTATAAAATCAGTATCTTAAAGAACTGTTTGAGGAAAAAATTTAACCAGCGCAAATATTTAATAAAATTAATAGTAAGCATTAAAATAACTTAACTCTTTTGCCGAACAAATGCATTGGAATACTTCATAAGCATCACATAAAATATTATCATTTCGAACCAGATCAACTCTATCTTATCACTTATAAGTAGTAAAAAAATATAAGTATAAATGGCTAAACTAAAGTAAGAAGGATATGTACAAGGCTATCATTGATTTTTTAATGGACACATATTTTAAAATAATTACTTATTCTCTGGGCTGGCTTATCCAAGAACTTATTATGATATTACGTCATTACATGAAATACGATTAAATCAACACAAGAGAAGTTAGTTCTTTTGTCCATGTATAGCAATTATGCACGCAATATCAACATGAAAACACCTGCCATGTTTTTTTTGTTGTATCAGAAGAAATAAAATATACAAATATAACTATTAAGCCAATTAAAACAATGAAGACGATTATGTTTTAATCCATATATCCTATTATAGAGTTTTCTTGCATAAATATTTATATGAAAGGATTTAAAATGATTTGATATTACGGTAAGATCGGTAGAACATATTAATTGACTGTCAACGCCTTCTAAATAGAAAAATGGAAAATGTATGTTTGACCTGGGCCTTGGAAATATGGACTAATATAAATACCAAATATTTATTAAAATCGTTCTTTTACAACTTTCAATATCCTCAACAAAGAAATAAGATTGCCGCTTGAGCATATTATGCATATCTAAAAATCTGATTTATATAAATATGTCAACCAATCAAAATGTGGGTTAGGATTCATGTGCCAAATAGAAAAATATGTAAGTAATCTTTGGCTTTGAAAAAGCCAATTTCATATTAGAAATCCGTAGAGTGCTTCATTCTCTACTCTAAAGTCCTTTGTCTATATTCATGCAGCATGGAATGTCATTCTCAAGGATTGGAAACGGGAACTTTTTTGTCCTTGAAATAAAAGATAAGTAAATAAAAATGAGTTTGTTTAAGAGCAAACATCAGTTAAGAGATGAATATATTTACAAGAACTCTTCTCATAGACCTCAAGTCAAGTAATTTGAATAAACTCCTAAATTAAATAGAGCAACAACTCAGAACTCTGAGAAATAACATATGTTTATTTTAATGCAATACGACGATAAATGGATCAACGGCCGTACTACAAGACGTATAATAATGTGAGTATCAACTGAAAAAAATATGTTTATTTACAAGTTTTTGAGAAGTATAATTATGTTATCCAAAATCAAGGATCTACTTGCTGTACGACATCTTTGTTAGTAATATAATTACTGAAACAATACGGTATCAGTTGATATACTTTGTTGTAGATACTCTGTTCAAACACGCCATATATATATATTCAATCCTTGTCTTTAATACATTATTATTATATATCTCTATGGTCTTTTTTCTTTATTGTATTACATACAATACATAAAAAATACAATTATAAAAAGTAGTTGGAATTGCGTAAAAAATACATATATAAACATTGTAGTTAAAATGTATTATTATTGCATTATTGATAACACTATGCAACAAAATTAAGGTCTTTGTTTGTCCTGGGCTGAAATTCTAATTGAGTCCCATTTTATACGTAGATTCCAAAAATACCACTTAAAATTTCGTCCGAAAAGGTTGGCCTTTATGACTTTTTTGGAAAATCATGATTTTCATCATTTCTAATGATTCAGGCCCAGTTATCTTCGTGTAAAGTAAGAATAACCACAAATGTCAGTAGTATTTATTTTTCTTTTATATCTGTGCATTTCAAATCCGTTTTAGAATTTATATATCTTTCGTAATAATCGAAAAAATAGGCTTTATATTTCAAAAAGTTGACCATATTTTAGTGTTCTATTTAAGCGGCTATATTTTTTTTTGTGTCTTTTTACTATAATCATATGTAATATTTTTGGTATATGTCAATGCATTTCAGAACAGTTTTTATAATTTCGATATCTGGCATGAAAGTAAAGAAAAGATCAATTTAGTAGGACGAAGTATTGATCATATAAGTAACTACTTTTAGGTGATTCATTGAGGTTTCAATAAATATTATTGTGATTTGTTACAAAGAAAAAAAACATGTTTGCCTTTTTATTAAAAAAGTATTTGGAATTGCATAAAAAATACATAAATAAATATTGAAGTTTAAAATTTATTTTTATTGTATTATTGATAATTATCTATATCTGCATGATAAAGGCGTTTTAATATTGATATTGAACACATTAATTCCTAGACATAATTAAGATGTATGGCCATAGTACTACATAGCAATCTTATTCTACTTATAAATAACCTCACCTACATCTAACTACCATTCATAGTTAAATGAAGATTAATTGTCATGGTGACTACTTCTTATCCTCCCCCCTCAAATAAACTTGTAAATAATCATGTTTTTATGCATTGAAACTAATAATTGTCATCGTTTTCTTCTTCGTCCTTTTAACAGTACTCATTGTTTCAAAGAGGATCTATACACGGAAATATACTCATTTATGAGCTTTTTTCTTGATCAATAGTATTAGATAGCATAGAGAACTTGAAAATATAGAGCCTGATTCCTTAGAATTGGGATTCTAATTTCACCAAGTATGATCTATATATATTAAATTTTTCATAAAAAATAATGAAAAAACATAGTACAGTTTATGACTTAAAAAATATATCTTATTCATTTTCCAGATATTTTCTCTTGCCCTTCACTACATCTTCGAACTTCCTGAAAGTGGAGGCAGCACTGGCAGATATATCCTTCTCGGATAAGGAGGCCCAGGCCTGAGGCAGCTTCTTCCTCAGAATTTATACTGATGGTCAGGAATTGCTACAAACTCTCCTCTCCAGAATGGACTAGATCTTGGTATCCATGGTATTAAGATCTGTGGACTAGAGTGTCCTCAAGTCTTATAACTAAAAGTGTTTAAACAAGTCAATAGGACAACTTCCTTTGAATGACCTTCATGCCCTCTCCTCGATGAACATCAAAGGAGCCTTCTTCCCGTTCGTAGTCACGCCTACCAAGACTATGACCGAGGGTGGCTTCAGTCTTCGGAAAACCGTCTTCATCTCTACAGGAATGTTCCTTCTTCCTGGCCAAAATACGGTCATACTGGCAGTCGTGAGTGGCCTGGACCGTAAAAAAAATCTCATTTTCCCAGAGAATTGGCGGCGACCTGTCAAATTTTCCTGTTATGAAGCCATTTTCTACTGGAAACAGAATACTCTCAAACTATTATTCCGATAAAAATTGCAGCTTAACTACATCCACAAGAAAAAAGAGCGCAATTTTAAGACGAGCACCTGCAGGATTATCAAATAGGTGGTCTCAATCCTAGTGAATCCCTTTGTATACCTATATCGGAAGTGTAAAATCTTTACATCAATTGATATAATAAGTAAGGATATCGTAAATAAACTTTTCTCTGCATACGTCCAACTTGTAGACTATGTACCGAGGATGACGAAACTCCACACCACCTCATCTTCGACTGCCCAGTAACAACCGAAAGAAGGATGGCTCTCAGAGATTAAAGATAAGAAGTTATCTTTGGAGGAATATATTTTTAAAGTATATAAATACTTATGTGTTTTAATTGTATTTTTAATAATAAAGATCGTAGCTCCTAGAAAGGTTCACTACCTGCTGATACCGGATTAAGTTCCGGTGAGGGAGGCCAATCTAGGAGCTAAACAAACAAAACTTTTCCCTTGCACTTGATGGGTATAAAGAAAAGTAACGTGAAATAAGGCAGCCGCAGTTGAGACGCGAACATCAATTCAGGCATAAGAATTCCATTTAATAAACCGTTATCAATGCTTTTCGAGTGCATTGAATTGAATATCATACATTATTATTAACTAAATAAAAACTAGTCATACTCATAGAAAGAATAAATGTTTCATTTTTTCTCATATGTGACGATTGAATAAATATCCTCTCGGTCGATGAATAATGTATTTCCGACGAGATGTTTTAATCTACAATAAATAAATGATAAATACTGCAAACGAATAACATAGCTAATTTCTTACATGAAATGAAGCCCTTTGGTCCTGATCGAGTCTTTTAGGTTTTCTTCTTTTTCGTAAGTTATTTTTAGTAATAAATATAATACGAGACCATAATAAAGTTGAAGATTAGTCGAGTCAGTACTTCTTCAACGATAAATAAATCCTTATTCTGATGATTGGAAGTAAAAATGAAAATTGTGGTGTCGACTAAAAAAATATCATTGAGTTTGCAAGAACTACCACAAAAACATCCTTACTGTAGTATTATCGGTAAAGAATGTGGAGTAATAAAGATGGTTTCATTTAGTGAAATGTAAGTAATAACTTGGATACATTAGTAAAACATGATGAGCTATCATTAAATGCCTATAAACCCTCAAAACAACATCTCATATTGCGTTAAAGTTGTTTTCTCATTCATTTTTGGTATTGATGATACAACTCTTTTTTTATATCTCTATTTTTAATATACTGCAACTCTTTTACTGATCCTTCAAAATGCTTATTCGTGATACTAACACTGTAAAGTACAATTTTAAATACAAAGAAACGTGATGTTTAGCCATGGAATATGAATTTGAAAAGAGGCGCCAATTGAAAAAATTTGGGGATTTTTTTTAACTTCATTATTTTCAAAAAGTGATAGTTTTTTCTGGCATTTTTGTTTTGTTTATAGTGATTTTTTTGGATGAAAATAATGATAGTTCCTTAGTGAATCATTAATGGCTCAAATTTTAGTTTTTTACTTTGATAAGCCCCACAAATTCAATTCATCGCCATATCAAAATAGTTATACACTATTTTATCTCTTGAGCGAACATACAAAGTTATTATGTTTAAATATAGAATCGATGGGATGTGTGAGTGTTTTTAATAAATCTTGTATGTACGCAGGAATATTTGGAAGTTGGACTAAAATTAGCAGAACGAAGATGAGGAATCTCCAAATTTATCTCACCAAACTTTTAAGGCGAGGAGAACCAAGAGGCCACACCCTTTGAGGATTTTGAAGATAAAGTATCTACAATGTACGTATGAATGGAGATGAGCTTATAATTATGACCACAAAAGAGTCATATTTACGTTGAGTAAGTCTCACCTGCAGTCCAGTGAAGACCCAAAGAAGATTAATTATTCTCCGCTAAAAATAGAACTTAAACACCTTCATTTTGAGCACTTGAATTTTATACTCAAACCATGGAATAATACTTTAATTACACCCCTCCATAATAAACCCTACTGCTATAAAAATTAACAAAAACTTGCATGATTCCCATATGATATATATATATATATATATATATAGACCGTTACACTAATATTTCTTTACTATATCCGGGACTCATAAAGGAGGAGATTTCGAGTCCACGATTGTGGAACTTTTAAAGGAATACAAATCATTTACAATATGAAATGACTACTGCCTTAAAAATTTGAGTACAGTAAGAAAAATGAAGTTAGACAAAAAAATACTTAAATGATTATATAAGTAGTACAATGTGTTTTATTAATGGATTAACGGTTTGATGTTAATGTGTAAAAGTCTATTTAAGTTATTTTTGTGTATTTATATTTCAATTTTTTTGGTAGAAGATAAATAAAATAAAAAGAAGCGAATTAAATTTTGTAATTTTTATTTTGGGTATCTAGTCCATGGATCTATTTTTACTCTTATATTGGCATCTGCCTATATATAAAGATGCTATTCTCTACAGTAAAGTATGATTCTATTTTTTCATGCAAAGGTCTTTATTCTTTTCATATAATACAATAATATAAAATAAAAATGGATATACATAGGGGGATATTTGTATTTGGTAAACATAAATAAGCATTACAGTTTAAAAAAATATACTCCGTGAGACCTTAAAAATTTATTGACATTTAAATCTTTAAACGTAGTAAAAGAATAATACAATACACAATTTCTTAAAATTTGTACTGACTCCCTCAAAACATTCCTCTAAAAGGATATCTATTACATACAGGAACGGTGTGGGAAGAATCTATCCAACGGGACAATTATGCCCTCGCCGGCCTAATAGAGGCCCCAATATCCCATTGGGAGGCTGTCAACGGCCGTTTACGTTTAGCGGCCCACCGGGAATAGTCCCGGTACTCCTGCTGGCCACTCTGCCCCTGATTACATATATATATATATATATATATATATAGTTAGCTTTTGATCAATAAAATACTTTTACAAATGCCCCTGGAGCTGAGGTATTCTTGAATAGACTGTTTTTTTTTTTGTAATAAGAATTGATGATATGAAACTACACCTTAACCTTATATATGTAAATTGGTGACAATCCCTGATATTTCAAAGAATTTGGAATTTTGAAATGACCCTTTATGTAGTTGTTTTTGTTATATGAGACACACACGGCGTTATGTAATCAATTACCCCAAAGTATTTTTTTCTTCTGGCAACGGTCCTACTATCCCTTTTGACTTTATAGTTATTGTATGTGAAAGAAACGAAATGGCTAAACAATAAAAGTTACTCCATTCACTCAAGTTAATTTATTATATCTTTTATTAATATATCTATATATTTTCATAAATATATCACATTTCCGCTGTCAAAGTTGATTTGCTTAACATTATCATAAGACTTCTATAGTGCTTAAAATTGTTTATAAAATGGTTATCCATGACTTGTTTATTTGGTACTTTTTATATTTTCACCCCCAAAGTATATATGTTAGTTAAGCTTCCTCAGAGGGGCATGGAAGCTACATTTAATACAGCAACCCGAGTACAATGGAGTACCCAAGATTCGATATATTTCCATGCAACATTGTTCATACAATTCTACAGAGCAAAACTCCATATAAAAATAGGGCATAAAATAACAAGAGGACGAACCTTAAAAATCGACAGTTATAAAATTAAATAGAATAAAAACGAACAAAAAAACAAGTTTCTGACTTGCATCATCTTCAAAGACCTCTAAGAAGCAACCAGAGACAAGATGCACTTGTTTATATAGCTCCTTGATTGGGCTCACCTCTTAACTCTATATCAAACGGTAGGGAAACTATTTAGGACCTATTTTTATTTTCGTTTTTTGATATATTGCTTAAGCATAACTACTTTTTTTAAACATAACCTTCTCAGGATTAACCTCCTCGACTGATTTCTCCCTCAAGGCCATCATTTTTTATTTGCAAGTGGACTATTTAAAAAGGTGGTAGGGGGTCTCATCGATCTTATCACAGAGAAGGCTTATGGGGTTTTCCGATCGTATAGTGATGCTTGTTAACTTATCTTTTAACACGGTTGTCTGTAGTTACTAATCCTCCTTATTAAAGGAAGGTCAAGAAAATATCAGAGGTTCAGCACTCTAAGGGTGAGTTGTTTTCCACAGCACGTGAAAATAATCCTGACTTGTAGGTCAGGATTGCATTTTTTTATGAACGAGTAATTTAAATTCGTTTAAAAATACGCTATTTTTCATATTGATTACTCCAAATTAATTCATATAATATCATTTCTTATTGTCTAAATACAATCAATTCCTATGAATTCCTAAAGTAACAAATCCCACACTCTATATGACTAATAACTCGAGTTACTTTGCTTCTTTCTGAATATATCTTCACTTATTAACTCAGTCTTCATCTTCTTCTCATTGGTCACACCTTTCATTTCGCATTACATTCTTTGGATCCTTTACATAATAGCATTTCATTTGTATTTTACGATTAACAAACAGCGTGTTGATTTATATGAAGTTCATTATACATGAGTAAAATGAATAACAATTTGCAACGCTTTGAGTATAATCTAATTCTTGAAGCACATTCTAATTCTTTGAACAATTAGAAAACAAATGTTTTTTACATAATTACAATGATCTCTTTATTGTTGTTCAAATGCTCTTCCATTCAATTAAGTCCCTTGTCTTTTGTGTATGGGTCATTTACCATTCGTCAAAGGAATTGACGTTCTGCTATACCTTTATGCACAACTTTCATCGATATTTCAGTGAACAAAGTGATAAAAAATGGCAACAAGTATATCCATAGTCTTTTTCTAGAAAGGTAACAAAATGACAATCTCTACATTTAGTAACATTCGACCTGAAAATCCTTTAGTTAATTTATACTCATTTTTTTACTTAATAGACAATTTTGTGATCGACACCACATTTAGCAGAGCTGTAAGTTTAACTAAGTGTAAAAAACGATAAATTTATTCTGATTAATATACCAAACATTTCTATATTATTTTTTTAACATATTTTTTTTCTCGCAACGAGATAACTTTATAAGAAAATGAATAATAGTACATTTACACAAATACAACTATAATTTCAATAAATCAACTTTTTAACAAACTATCACAACCGTTCAATAAAACAATCAGCGAACATACATGAATCATATTTGTTTGTATGTTATAAACACAAACTATCTTGAAAAACGGTTTTGTCGACTATTGTTCTTTTAAAAACTTTATACTTGTTTCTTTGAGGGTAACATCCATCACTTCCACTTGCAAACATATCTATGTTAATACAAGCGAAAAAAGAAACAGGGTCAATGATGGAAACAAACGGTTTTGTTTCACTTTCAGGGACTAATTTACAAATAAAAGGAAAACACTAAACATTAACATTAAATGAGTTAATCAAAAAACATCTGTTATTATTTATATATATAATACACAAACACACACATATATATACACATATATATATATATATAAACTATCTCATATAATATCAATATATGTTTTTCATGATATTGAAACAAATAAAACAGTTTTATTGTATTTGATAACAATAGGATAAATCTTATTTTGTTGTCACTAACGAATTACACTTTATATTGCATTAGTTATAAATGTGATCTTACTTCTTCGTATGGAAAATATTTCTATTAAAAAGTCTGAAACTAAACTTGGTAATAATTTATTAACAAATATATTCTTTTAAACTTTAAGAAACTCAATCAGGTCCATTTATAAATACATTTTTTAAATCATCCAATAGGAACTTGTTGTTTTTCCCCATTTATTATAACCTTGACTAAAAGTCTGTAAAATGCAGAGCCTTTAGTTTAAAAAACGATCATAAATTTGTTTTTAAGATTGATGTATGAACTTCAGCCACCCTACCCCTTTATGTATACTTTAAAAAGTAATTACATTAAAAATAATTTCGAAATAGTCATACTGATATGTCTATTAGAATTGATATCAGAATATTATTTTTGTTATATTAACAGTAACACACTTTTTTTGATAAATGTTTTGAGGCTAATCAGTATTGACCTTACCCTCTCGGCAGTCGAGCCTGCGCCCTTAGCATTGACACTTGAATATGCTTACCCACTGAGCTAATACAACCCAGAACATATTCTTTTTACTTACATTTCAGAGCAAATGTTTTATTACCAACAAAATGCAATATTAAAATTGATTAGAATAAACGGATATCCTTTATTTGAAAGAACATACTGATCAGGAATTGTCTAATTTAAGCTCTTCTTACAGCTTCATTAAAAGTATTTTTAATGTCATTGCAAAGAGTTCTTGTTTGCAGGCATATTGATATATATTTCTTTATTAGATTCATTATGATCCCTATATTCTGACTCCCTCTAACCTTTAAATATATCCGTGTGACCTGCTTCAAAATTAGAGTAGTGCTCAAATAGGTATCATGCTAATCTTCCATTCCGTTAACTTCCTGGAATGGACTTTATTAGCAATCACGCTATTCAATCACACAATTATTTTGACTTCATAAAACTACTGGTATGATTATTATTTATACAAAAACAGAAAAAAATTAGTATCAAATTTTCGTACAAAAATATGACTGAAACATTCGTTCGTTGATTCTTTAGTGGTGGTCAAAAAATAGTCCAATCGTTAAAGCAAATATATATGGGTTGAAATAATATTATTTTGACAACGGCTGTTTTAATTCCTTGATCGAATGTGGTCTTTTTAGATATGCATTTTCCTCGGTTTTGAAATAAAAACCTTTCATAATAGGTAATTATTGAAGTGAAATATATTTTAAAATAATCTACAACATAGCAAGCAGAAAATACATAGAGAGTATCGTGTTTTTAATACTACATAAACACCCGTATTCCTATCGCTTTTTTCTTGTTTTTTCTACTAGCCTAAATAAATTCATAATATTGGTAATCGATATTTTTTTGTGAGATTCAGATGATATACCGTATATGTGTTAAATATATATTGATAAATATACAGTTTTATGTACGTAAGCATTGCTTATAATTAAGTGTCCTAAAGAGGGGAAAAGGGTTGGTCAAATAAAATAAAAAAGTGGACAAAAATACATGAGCATTTTTTTTCTAATACGCTTTTTAAGTGACAGTTGTACAATGAAACTGTTTGTCATTTTTTAATATGTGGAGTCGAATAAAGGATCTCCTATTCTACAATGACAGAGTCCATTAGGTCTATATATAGCTGTTAATTAAACGTCTCGCACTGAATTAAATGCATTAATCAGACTATTTTTACCTATTTTATATACAACGTTGTTACCCAATACATATTCAATATTGAACAAAGATGGTCTCAAGACGAAAATTCAATTATATAAGTGATGGGAAATTATATTTAATAAAAACGCAATCTAATATTTCCTTACATAAATTTAAAAAAATAGTAGAGTTATGAACATACCACCCACTAGTGCAATCATATGCATCATAATATAAGTACGCTACTTTAAAATATAAATATTATTTATTCATATGTAATTTTATAATTTCACATATGTATATTTTTTATCATTTAAAATACTACAGTTTCAAGTATAAATATTATAACTTAAGTCATAATAGCAAAAAGAAGTCGCTTCTCATTAAAGACGTTCATCGGTCAAGACTGGGGATTCAGTCCACTCAGGTCTAAGTGGATCTATGAGACCTATGTCAGATCGGTTGTGCGTTACGAAGCCATTGTTTTTTCACCAAGGTTGCACTCATGTGCATTTCTGCGAAATGAACTTCGAAAAGTGCAGGGACTGGGTCTATTGAGCATAACGGGAGCCATGAAGTCAATCCCGACAGCTACAATGGAAGTTATGTGTGGGTTCATCCCGCTACACCCATATTTAATTGAACGTGCCTGTTAATCAATAATACGTACAAAAATGGACAACCCTCTAAATTTGCTCAGTCATACTAACAGTGGACACCATAATTTTTGGATGGTTACATAGCCAAATATAATATCCCTACCCCTGGACCTAGCTCTGAGTTTGGGTCCAACAGACGGGAATAGTAAATAGTTAATAATTGGGATATAACTCACTATGATCTCGTTGTATGTACAGATAGTTCTAAAATTAATGGACAAACAGGTGGAGGATGGACACTAACGAAGCGAGACATGGTGATAGAGAACGACCCCTAAAGCTGGATAAAACAAATACAGTATTCCAGGTGGAGGTTGAAGCTATCAGAAACTTGCAACAAATATGCCAGCTTCTAAAAGAATTGACAGAAAAATACTAATTCTTTCGGATAGTCTCTCAGCTATAAATAGCTTGGATTTAAGACCAGGCTCAAAAGTAAATAAAGACATCCTTAACTGTAATGTCGCTCTCGAAAAACCTCAGTACAACATCACATTGGGTTGGATAAAGGGCCACAATGATAGTACGGGCAACGAGTTCGCAGATTTTCTAGTGAGGAAGGAGCTTTAAAAGGACTGTCTGTCACTGTCCCATTTATATGTGGCAATGCAAGGGTGCCCTACGTGATAGCAGCATGAATTTTTGGAAAAAGACTGGCGAAACCTAAAAACTTGCCGACATTCTAAGATGTTTATTGGAGAGCTAATTTTAAAGAATAAAATTTATAAACTCAAAAGACACCCAAACATGAATATTGTGGCCATTGTTAGCGGCCATATTGGCCTTAACAGTCACCTATTCAAGATAGGAAAGCAGAAAGTTCAATTTGTCGTCTCTGCAAAGAGGAGGAGGAAACGCCGATTCATATCATTTTTGATTGTAACCGCACCGTAAAGGAGATGTACCAGCTCGCCGAGGAGTCCAAAGCTAAGAAGACACCAATGGAAGCTCAATGCATGAAATATTTGATATTTTTTGTAATTTCAAATTATTCAATAATAAAGATCTTAGCTCCTAAGTAAACTTTCACCGGCTGATACCGGATTAAGTTCCGGTGGGGTGGGATTTACCTGATAATTAAACAAGCAAACTTAAGTCATAAATTTGTAATTTGAAATATAATTATCAATTTTACTACAATTTTATTTTTTTATCATTTCTAACCACTTAATTTTTGTTTCTATTTGAATCGAAATTGTAATCATTATTCTGCCACTTTAAACTATTTTTTTGATAATACAGGAATTTACATTAATACTCAACAAAGAACATTCTCTATCGTTTTGGCATTAGGCTTTAACTGATTCAAGAGGCTCTTTTAATTCAATAGGGTGCTCAATTAAGATAGTTAAATATATATCCACAAACAACCGACTTAACTACAGAACTACTTACTTCAAATCGTATGTTGTTCAAAGAGGGAATGCCCCAAATACCCAGCACACCTTAAAATATTCCATGTCAGCTTTGAACATTTGTGTAGGATCTTTGTATGAAATATATAATAACTGTACTGTATACATGCATATACATTGGCATGTATATATTCAATTTTAAATTTGTGACACAAAATCCAATATATCAAATCATTCCATATTTAATATAAATAAGAAATTATATCTTAAAGAATGGCAATACTTTTTAAATTTAAACGTCTTTCATCATGTAAATTAAAAAGTCATTAGATTCGTATGGGTACATATACTTTTTCAGATAGAGTTATTCATGACTCAAATAACATCCTTCTCATTGAAATGAAGGACTTAATCTATTTTGTTTGGTCCCTTTGAACATTTCATTTGCATATTGAATATACAGTATCATTGTTGCTTGTTAGATAATGACCAAGTAATTTATAATTACTTTTGTCACAGCCAGTAATAATATAAATTGCCCAAAATATTATATATGAACGGAATCACGTACGTTATACCCTTGCAAGTCACTCCATAATCGGATTTCCAACCCACCTGATAATTAAAACATGGAATTAATATGGACCGCTGGTCTTATGGGTATAATAATAGATATTTCCGAGTCAGACCCACACACATCGAGGGCTATGGATTCCATCCATCACAAACAAGATATTATTGGCCTTTCAAACCCACATACCATGGACCCTTGGGTCGGCAGATCACAAAAATGGCATATTGGGGTTTCAAACCCACCATGTATCGGCTCTAGGGTCTGCTCATCACTACTATTGTAACCGATTTTGGGCTACTTTGGTTGTACAGTATTCGACTGATGATGAACATGCAGTTTATTTTCCAGTTTTGAACATGCTAAAAACTTGATTGTGTATCCATATTAAAAGTTAATTAAGACTTGTTTAATTAATAATTAATTTATATTTATGGTGTCTTTTTTTTTTTTTTTGTTAGTTAGAAATTTTATTACTGTTACAATAGACAAACACTATACAGATATACAAAACTAAAGTAAGAACACAACCACACATTGGGGTATCTGTGTTACTACAGTAAAGTAAAGTAATCATATTTATATATTTAACATTTTTCATTATAACATTTTTCATCTTTGTACATTTTAAAACTTGATTATTTTTGTTTCCTCATCCTCTCTTGCGAAACTAGGTGCCTTTCGTAGGACAAAGCGGGGCATTTGTAGATTAAATGATGAGCCGTCTGTGGTTCTTCCAAACAGAGATCACATATTTCACTCGTGTTTTTCCATTTACTCAAATGAGAGAGAAATGGTCCATGTCCGGTATAGGCTTGGACAAGAAGTTGGGCATCTTGATGTCGGTGTTTGATGGGTTTTGGCTTCGGGGTTTTAAGCATGGAGCGTGTATGCTTCATCTTTTGGTCATTTCTATATCGGTGACACCATTTTGTTGTAAAAGAAATCGTTAAGTGTTTTCTTTATATAACTTGGAGGAACACCGACATTTTTCCGGATTTTGCTCACACTTCCATTTTTTGCTAGATGATCCGCAAATTCATTTCCCGTTATGTCATTATGACCTTTGCACCATTCAATGTGAATATTTCTTCTTTTTTCCTTCAATCAGGACCTTCTTACAGTCTTCACTACCTCGCTAGTTGTAAGTGGGTTGAGAAGAGCTGCAATCGCTGATTGGGAGTCTGATCTAATTATAATATTTTTGGAGAATTTTTCTTGATTAAGGAGATCTTCTACAGATCTTGTAATTGCCACAACTTCTGCTTGAAATACTGATGCCTCTGTGTTCAGCGATACCATTGAGTGGTGTAATGATATGTCACCCCTAGTAATTGCCCATCCAGACCCAGTATTACTTTTATCATCTTTTGAACCATCCGTGTAGATAATTGTATCGGGATTGGGGATTTCAAGGTTGTCCACCCAAATGAATTGTCCCTTAATGAAGTCACTTTCATGGTTTGTGATGGCTTCCTCCAAAATTTTGTCGCTAGAGAACCTATGTCCACGACGTGTTGGAAGGATGCCAATACCATCCCAGGTGTTCCGCAGAAATGCCTTGTTCTCCATCTTGATTGTGTTGCTTGCACTTGGACATATATATCTAGAGGAGTTATACCCAGTACTGCTTCCATCCCTGCAGTCGGTGTTGAGCGAAGTGTATGGGTTATTGACAGAAGTGCTTTTCTTTGAACTGAATTTAGGATTTTATCCCGTTTTTCTTTGAAGTAATAGAATGTCCCCAAGTAAGGCACCCATATGTGATGACTGGTCTGACCATTGCTTCATATAGCCATAGGACTTTATCCGGAGTTAAGCCCATTTTTGGCCTATGATTGCCTTAGACATGTTCCATATACGAGCACACTTTGCTGCCTTTTCTTTGAGATGTTCTGTCCAGGTTAGTCCTTGATCAAGGTTAAGCCTAGATATTTCATTCGTGGTGAATATTCAATTACTTTACCATCTATTTTTAAGCATGGGAAGTATTTAGACCGTAGTTTGTATGCTTTAGAGAATACTATGGCGTTTGATTTGATTGGATTAAAGGTAAGGCTATTTCTTCTTCCCACTCAACACCGTGTGATTGCCTCTTGCATTGCATTAGCAAGTGTGGTGGGATTTTTTCACTTACTATTAATAAAATGTCGTCAGCATAACCAACCACTTTGATTGCACCTTTTTAAACTTCGCCAGTAGGGTGTCCATTATAGTGTTCCAGACTAATGGGATAGCACTCCTCCCTGTGGGCTGCCACACGTTGGATTGACGATGACCTTTTCGCCTCTCAACTCGGCTTCAACTGTTCTTGTACTAAGAAGTTTTATACCATAGTCGGATACTCTCTGGAATTCTCAGTCTTTTCATTGCATAGTCCGCAGAGAAAAATCTTACGTTATCAAAAGCACCTGTGCAGTCAAGACTGACCGCAAGAGTACATTCTTTTTGGAATATGGCTTCTCTATTATGTCTGCGGCTTGTGATAGGGCGGTTTCTGTTGATAGGCCTCTTGTGTAGGCGTGCTGTGAGTGAAGTATAGGGATGCTATATTTATGTTGTTTACCATTAAAAAATTTTCGAAAGCAGGGACTTTAGAGCGAATTAATCTAATCCTTCGAATTTAAATGAGTTAAATATATTGTCTCTGATTCAAAAACACTAAGTATGAGTTCTCTAAATTATATTTCAAATTGATGCCGTACGTTTCATGTAAAAAAGATCAATATACTCTTTTTATCAGATCGATGATTTATTTCAAAGTGATATGTAAAATAATATACAAAGAAATAACCTCAAGCATTGCGTTATCTAAAATAATTAGCGTCTGTTTTATGTATTTCTTTAGAAAAATATTTTTTATCAATTTTTCTAAGGTGTGATATATTTAAAAACGTGGACATGCTGGTTGAAAAGTAATTCAGTTAATGTAAATAAATACATAAATTATTTTAATATTTATCAGTTTATGCTTTGTATCAATAAATAACATTTGTTTTCAAGACATTTTTTGTTGCGTTTGATAATATTTGCATCGAATTATCTGCAGTATTATTTTTTTATTATCAGTATATGTTTTTCTTCCATAAGGAATATTTGTGTATCAACTTATATTATATGTAAGATTTGTTTTCTCGTTAAGAAGTAATTCTATTAAAATAGGAATGGTATATTCTCATTTATTACGTAAGTCTGTCAACCACTTTTTCTTTCTTATTATTGAAGACGAGGAAAAAAAAGGTATAGAAATACTATTCAACTCCCCTAAGCAATTTTATTATTTTTTTGACATGACCGTTAAAAAGGGATTTTTTTGAGAAGGCATAAAAAGACAAAAATTAAGGCTATCCTGATACGGGGTTTGTCAAATACAAAATATCTTGGGCTTACTTAAAAAAGGTAAAAAAAAGTTGTGAAGCATGAATTTATTGAGGCGGTTTCAGTTTTTCCCGTATTTTTTTTTTGAAGTAAATGTAGTAGGCTAATTAATTTTTTGCTAAATCGGCGTTAATAAAAGATATTGAACGTTGAGTTAGTTTGAAACTTATGGTGCGTTGGTATTTTTATGTATGCTTTTTTGTTTAGTGTGCAAATGCTTGTTTTTAAAGAA
>CP045896.1:24411376-24442735 GCA_013387185.1 Caligus rogercresseyi | reverse complement strand
ATATATATATATATATATATATTCTGGTTTTGCCCTTTTGAATTATAATATAATAAAGTAGTATTATATATGTTACAAAATAGTTGTTTAAAAAAAAGACATAGTTGTTATCTCAAATATGTTATATAATAATATCCTGTTGTTATAGGTCCACTCTTTGGCGTCTTATAAACTATTTGAATCACCATATATTTTTAAATTCATATAACGTTTTATAATTTATTTTCTATATATTTTTTTCTATTTATTTTCAAAGTAAAAATTGACGCAAATCTAAGAAAACCATTATTTTTTATTTTTTTCATAATCGATTTCTAATAGGTCAATACAGGCTCTGAAATCATATGATGTAAACCAGATTGTACTGAATTTTGAATTGATAGAATGCAACCAAGGTCATTTTTGGATGTATCATCTAAAGTTTTACTAAACTTAAAAGTACTATTTTACTCTGAAGCGAACAAATCATCTTCAAAAGGCGAGTGAAGTTAATTGATACAAAAAGCTATGAAATAAGCTAACAATACACACTCCATTTTTTTCTTTGTTTTTACTGAAAACTTTGTTTTATTAAAAAAACATCAAACATACGTCTGGTAGTAAATTAGATTTCCTTTAAATTAATAATTATTATTGAAGTCTGTAACGTCCCCCATTGAAGAAATTGCGAAAAACTATATTTTTACTAAATTTTTAAAACTTTGACTCGTTGTGCGACCTCCTAATGTTGACCGATTTTGTTCAAACTTTGTATGTCGTCTTTTTTTATCACCAAGAAACAGAAAATCCACAATGTTGCTAACATTTCAAACTTTTGAAAAATAAGAACAACCTAATATATATATATATATATATATATATATATATATATATATATATATATATATATATATATATATATATATATATATATATATATATATATATATATATATATATATCAGGTGCCAACCATATATGGGAGAACAAACTCAATAAATAACTCGATGATATCAATCATTCAATTTTTCATTTTTTTTAAGTCGTCCAAATCCAATAAAAAAAACAAAAAAAAACGTGGTTGAATTTTTTTCTCGAACTTTGATAGGGCCCGTCCAAAATAATTTGCATCGGACCAACAGTCACTTCCCTACGCCACTGCATAAGCCTATTTTTCCTGGTCCATTTCTTCTAGCATCATGTACTCCATATTTATTTTCAATGTCTCAGAACAAGAAACTTGGATAACCTACATTTTCTATACGAAGTGAAAAGAACGAGAGAGTCAATATCTTCATAATCATCAATATCACCTGCAACCCAAGCATTTTAAAAATACATTCATAAATTATCCTATACTTTCCTATAGGAACTAATTTGATATTCTCCAATTCTTATCATCTATATTTTCTAATAGTTTTTATTATGCTAACAATTGTACATACTTATGTGCATACAGTTATATACTTCCTATTTATTTGACGAAGAAATAATTATTAGTATTGATATCATGGTTATTTATTCGATAAACACAAGATACACTCAAGTACAAAATAATTTACATTCGACTATAGCTCATTGGATGGTAATGCCCTAGTTAAATAGGCTTTATATATAAATAATAAATTAAGAGACCTAAGCAGCCAGTCCAGAAGCAGCGGAGGAACATAACACCATTTCTTTACAACGGGTTTATTGACCTTTCGTGGGTTCTTCCTGGATCGGGAGCAGACCTCTTTGGGATGTCAACGCATCCCTCAACGGCTTGAGGAGGGGGACCAACTTGGTCACTTGCTTGCAAGACTTTTGGGGTTCCAAGTTACAAAGTTCCTCGGGAACCTCTAGACGATGGTTTCCTTTTTGTCGAAGCACTCCTCGGGTCCGGGTTGGGGAACACAACCGGAGGGTCCACAGAGCTGTCGGGGAACCTTCTTACATTTGGTATCGGGCTGTACTTCTTGACGTTCTTTTCTCAGAGGTGCAGACTTGCTTGGGCCACTTGGTGCACTTTTGCTCAGTGGTGTAACCTTGGGTCACATCCTCACACTTCTCTTCCTGGATGGTTTCGCAGTTGACAACGTCATCCTCAACATCGTGCTCGTGGTAACGGGTCTCACACTCTGACTCGTAGACAGTCTTGCACTCTTCGGTCCCTCACCTTCGCAGACCAAGGGGGTGTGGCAGAATCTAATAAAAAAACCATGATTATAGCTTTTAAACTAATTCTTATTCACATATTTTGCCTCACTGAACGGTCTCATCAACGGCGATCTTTTTGAACTCGATGAAACAATCTTTCTTGAAGTTCTCTTCGCATTCCTCCTCTTGTTGAGGCTGGAAGTCCGTGGTGAATGTGGTGTGACATCTCTTGGAGTAGCTGTGGTGGCACTCGATGTGTTCATCGTACTCGGTCTCCTCAACCATGACAACCTTGTCGATGCAACGCTCTCCGGCAGCGGCAATGGATCCAATGTCAAGGGGGACATCGTCACCACCTCCTTGACGGGCCAATCTAGCCTCGGAGGGAGCCTGTTCCTCGTGGTGAGCGGTTCATGATCATGTTCATGGTGATCATGCTCGGCAGAGCGAGCAGCTCCTCTTGCACCCGTGTTGAAGGGAAGGTGTTCAAGAGGGATCTTCTATCCCGTCTTACGGCCAGATTCCGTGCACTGGGGCCTCCAGTGGCAACGGCAGATCCGATGAGAGCGACAAGGCAAATGTACTAAAAGTTGAATGAGTTATTGATTTTGTCCATTTTGGTCTTGGATGCTTTACTTATTACCTTAGTCAGAGAAACCATGGTTAAGGTTATTCCCTATGATATGATTCACCTCACGGCTGGGCTATTCAAATACTGATACTTCTTACCTCTTGCAAACGTCCTTATATACAATTACTACATCTTGCAACACATAATGTTATTTATGCTTGGGTTAAATTATGAGGAAGCAGGCCCATTGACGCAGCCCCTTTTTCCTGAAAATCCCCGACTACATCCTCACATATGGGTAAGTCAATACTTGATTTTTTTATAATTCCTAACATTCAAATAATAAATATGTACTTTTTAGAGTTTTGCACCTCTGAAAAAAGGAATAAATAATTTAATTACACACTGCAAATAATTTTTCAAAATCATTAGAATATTTTGAATTCGTTGTTATTAGTTTTTTACACTTGAAACCAATAAAAATTCAAATGCTTCTCATACTGGATTGCAATATGCGGCGGATGTATTTAAGTTTTACCCCAAAGTTTCGGCGAAGTGTTGAGCTATGTTAAATAATATAATTAAATCTTATGAAACTTTTAATTGAAGTTAATTTATTTGAATAAATTGTGAAGTGTGAATGTTTTTTGATGATGAAGTTTTTTTGCACTGACCTTCTACTTGTCCAGTATAAACTTTGGTTAATGCAATACATCCCAACCAATTAATATGTAGATCGAAAAGACACTCCAAATTACTTTATTATTAACAAAGATAGAGCCAGTTCAATTCCCCATTTTATGCTTTATCCTTAATAAAAACAACAAATAGAATATAGCTTGTATTTAACTAAGAAATATTAATATTTCAAATATTATTCAAAAGCCGCATAATTTAATTGTGGAAAACAAATATTTTTTGACAATTTTTTTCAAAAAATTGTATTAGTTCAAATGTGTAAAGTGGAGTATGAAACCTGGTCATAATTCCAAAGATTAATAATAAACGTTCAGACACATTGGATTCTTTTCTGGATTAATCTATGTGACCTTCAAGTAGATCCATGGTTATTCTTTTTTGAAGGCATAAAACCTTTTGATCTCCACTTATCAACCTTTTATAAAGCATCCCTGATTTTTTTTGTAAATTGTAAGAGGCAGGCTATAAAACTATCCTATACGTATAGGTCTGATATGGTCTTCATGTATATTGCTAAGCTTCTTTAATAGTTCGATTTTTATTATAAAAAACGAAGTATACATTCTTGAATTCAAACCAAAAGTATTCCAATATATCTCAATCACACAGTAACTAATAGTGGAAATGGATTTATGGTTCGTGCAAGTATTTTTTCTGAGTAATATGAAAGTCAGGTACAATGACTTTTTGCATATGAAATTATAAAGAACGTAGAGTATAATTTTTTGTGGGGTCAAAAATAATACAGAAAATATTTTATGAGAGTTTGTTAACTAAGTGGAAGCGTGCTCAATATTGAGGGTGCAGGGTCGATTCCCGAGAGGAGAAGGTTAATTACTTACTATCTATAATAAAATGTATAACTAACATTTCAAAGAAGTTATTCAACGGTAGTAATAACTTATTAGTTAAAAATAAAGAGAACGCCGTCTAAATCATTGATTCGATGGACTAAATTTAAAGCAATATTACTTATTTATATCTAAACAAATGCAATTCCGTCGAACCCAATAAGCAAATAATAATATTTAATCTTCAACCTTTTTTTACCTTAAAAAGCGGAGAAAAACTCAATAATAAACGAAAAAATACTTTGCTCCTCTAATGGTAGTTTTAGTTTAGTGAGTGTGCATTTCCTTCATTTGTATGCCTATTGTGAGGAGTTATATTTTCTTAATTAACAAGTGGTGGTGTTATATTTCCCGTTGGAGTAAAACTCCTAAAATTGGATAAATAAATTTTATTATATTTTATAAAAATATATATGGCCAACAAGTACTTAATACTTTTTATTCACAAACAACATACAAAGGATTTTTAATGTCATTTTATAAGCATTGTTGGAAATATATCGTATTCAATTACGCTGTGAACTAAACCCTTTAGTAATAATAAGCAATCGTAATTCTATAAAGATAATAAACAAATAATATTTTAATACAACAGTAATCATAATAACATAAGTAATCCTAAGAACCTAAGATACTGAAATAACTTGAAAACCAAAACTATTCATCCCTTAAATAAAATTGAGAAGAATATTATTTCATTGAGTTTTAAAATCTCTCTTAATTTTGGCCAATAGTTTTTATAACAAATATATTTATATATTTTTTTTACAACTCTCTAATTTATCCTTCTAATTTGCTACTTTTTAGCATTTTTAAGTGTTTGATTTGGATCAGTGCTCCTAATATTTGCATTTTAACTCTGCTGCAGAATGTATGGAAACTTATTTGATATATATAAATATAAATGAATCCTTCCATTTATAAACATAAAAAATCAATCATAGTTTATGTTACATGTATTTTACGCATTAGATAAATCATAATAAATATATACTATTGTACTGTTAAAATACGATTGCATGAACACAAGACATACAAGTTTTCCAAAAAACGCGTGCCTTGGATATGTCTCTTCTTATGTTGTCAAAATTATATTTTACAAAGGCTAGCTAGCGCCCACTTCATATCTAAGTATGCCAATAAATCCATTTTGATCTCCACTGCAGCTCGGTATTCAATCTTATCTATAAGATCCCTGATGTAATTGTTCTTTCAGGGTATATATATATATATATATATATATATATATATATATATATATATATATATATACTATCGAAGAACAATTTACGTCAGGGATCTTAATAGATAAGACTGAATACCAAGCTGCAGTGGATATCAAAATATATAGGTGATTTAGTCCGATTTTATACGTTCTGCTCAAAACATATCTAATTTAAAAAAAACTTAATATTGTCTAATAAAAGTTCAAAAATTATATAAATAAGGTTATAATTTACTACCCTGCTATAAAGCGTTTTATACTGAGAAATTTTAAAGTTTTTTACATTATTTATCATGCACTGTTTTGTTACACTTATTAAAATTGAACTGAATTTTCAGGAGTATTTTTTATAATTTTTTTATTCTCTTCGATATTTTGTTTTGTTTAAATATTGTTGAATAACTTTTTATATTTAGGGAACTAATCATAAAACTAAAGCGTATATTTTATATATTTCATTTTATGTAATTTCTCTGAAGAAATAAGTTAAAAATTAATGAAGTCAATGAATATTATTGTTCAATATTTTGATTAATCCTTAGTTATTTATATCAAAACTGACTTCTAATCCTGAATCTACTGTTATCTGTCAACAATAACTCCATATTTTCCTGGTCCGTTTCTTCTGGACACCATGTACTTTACATTTGTTTTCAATGTCTTGGAACAAGAAAAGTGATAACTTATATTATATATACGAAGTGAAAAGAACAAGAGTGTTTCATAAACTTTAATATCATCTTCTTCCCTCATAGAGTATTGACAGGGACAAGCAACAATGCATTTTTAAAATATATTCATTCATTATACTATACTTTATTTGATATTGTCCATTTCATAACATCTTTATTTATGAATGAATTTATTATGCTAACAATAGTACAAACTTATATGCATACATATATACAACACCCTGTTAAATTTCAAATCAGTGTCAATTTTTAAACTAATTATAATTGAACAATGCGGAAGAATTTGCACCATTTAAAGGACAAAGAAATAAAGTATTATAATATTGATACCATTGTGATTTATTCGATAAATACAAGATACACTCAAGTACAAAATAATTTATATTCGACTAAGCTCATTGGATGGTAATGCCCTAGCTAAATAGCCTTTATATTGTAAAATGATAAATTAAAAAACCTAAGCAGCCAGACCAGAAGCAGCGGAGGGAACGTAACACCATTTCTTGACAACAGGCTTCTTGACCTTTCGTGGGTTCTTCCTGGATCGGGAGCAGACTTCCTTGGGGATGTCAACGCATTCCTCGACGGGCTTGAGGAGGGGGACCAGCTTGGTGACTTGCTTGCAGGACTTTTGGGGCTCCAAGTTACACAGCTCCTCGGGAACCTCTTGTACGATGGTTTCCTTCTTGTCGAAGCACTCCTCGGGTCCAGGTTGGGGAACGCAGCCGGAGGGTCCGCAGAGTTGTCGGGGAACCTTCTTACACTCGGTCACAGGGCTGTATTCTTGACGTTCTTCTTTTCGGAGGTACAGACTTGCTTGGGCCACTTGGTGCACTTTTGCTCAGTGGTGTAGCCTTGGGTAACATCTTCGCATTTCTCTTCCTGGATGGTCTCACAGTTGACAACGTCATCCTCAACATCGTGCTCGTGATAACGGGTCTCACACTCGGACTCGTAGACAGTCTTGCACTCTTCGGGTCCTCACCTTCGCAGACCAAGGGGGTATGGCAGAATCTAATGGGAAAAAACATGATTAAATCTTTTAAATACATTCGTAGTCACATATTGTGACTCACTGGACAGTCTCATCAACGGCGATCTTTTGTATTCAATGAAACAATCTTTCTTGAAGTTCTCTTCGCACTCCTCCTCTTGTTGGGGTTCGAAGTCTGTGGTGTAGGTGGTGTGGCATCTCTCAGAGTAGCTGTGGTGGCACTCGATGTGGTCATCGTACTCAGTCTCCTCAACCATGACAACCTTGTCGATACAACGCTCTCCAGCAGCGGCAATGGATCCGATGTCTAGGGGGACATCGTCTCCATCTCCTTGACGGGCCAATCTGGCCTCGGAGGGAGCCTGTTCCTCGTGGTGAGCGTGTTCATGATCATGTTCATGGTGATCATGCTCGGCAGAGCGAGCACCTCCACGGGCACCCGCGTTGAAGGGGAATGTGTTCAGGAGAGATCGGCCATCGCGCTTCACGGCCAGTTTCCGTGCCCTGGGGCCTCCAGTGGCAACGGCAGATCCGATGAGAGCGACGAGGCAAATGTACTAAAAGTTGAATGAGTTATTGATTGTGACCATTTGGTCTTAGATGATTTACTAATTACCTTAGTCAGAGAAACCATTTTTAAGGAATAGCCTGTGATTTGATTCACCACACTGCCGGGCTATTCAAATACTGATGCCTCTTACCCCTTGCGAACGTCCTTATATACAGATGCTACATTTTGCAACACATATTACGCCGGGGTTAAATTATGAGGAAGCAGGCCCATTGACGCAGCCCCTTTTTCCTGAACAAACCCGACGACATCCTCACATTCCGGGTTAATCACCCTCGTTTGGGAAGGGTCAATACTTGAATTGTTTTTAGAATACTCGGGAAATACATACAGTCAGAAAAGAGATGAGTTACTTCTACGTACGCATGACATTAAGGTGGGAAGACGTCAAGAAGCAATAGTGCAGCAATAATGACATAATAAAACCAAGCAATAACCTAAAAGGTTTATATGTACATCCTTCTTGCAAATATCTGTGATGATCACAAAAAACATTTTTGTTGTTAAACAGTCATTGTTATTATTTTAATTTGTGAATAGGAATGCACAACATCTTAAAAAGAAAAGTATTGGTTCTCTAATTCTGTAGCTCTTCATTATTCAAATGCTGTGATAATATTTTTAAATAAAAAATTATGATATATGCTTAATCTCACATCTCACATTGAATTTATTTTTTTATGATATAAACTTAACAAATATATATATATAACATATATGTAATATTCATACATATATATGTATATATTAATATATATATATATATAATATATATATATATATAATACTATATAATATATATATATATATATAATATAGGCCCATTTGATCAACAGAATACGGATATGATATCTGTGTGGATATAAATAAGCATCATAGCGATTAAATTAGTCTATCTAACCCAGATGTTATCATTGAGGTTGACCAAAAATACCTCCCTCTCTTGGGATTCGAACCTGCACCCTTAACTTAGAGAGTTGAACACGTCAATTTATTTTGCTTCTTTATACGCCAACAAATGTATATTTTGTCTACAAAACTACAAGTTTTGAATTCTATGTTATAGGGAATTCACTGATATATATATATATAATATATATATTTTATTCCAATCCATAATTCATATAATTATCTACTAAGGCTAACTAATATATATATATATATATCTGGTTTTGCCCTTTTGAATTATAATATAATAAAGTAAGTATTATATATGTTACAAAATAGTTGTTTTAAAAAAGACATAGTTATATCTCAAATATGTTACATAATAATATCCTGGTGTTATAGGTCCACTCTTTGGCGTCTTATAAAATATTTGAATCACCATATATTTATAAATTAATATAACGTTTATAATTTATTTTCTAAAGTCATATTTGAATGATGTTATGATTTAAATCAATACAGTGTTTAATATTTCGCGTTATATGTATAGCGTTATATGTATACTATAAATATTTTATTATGGCTCTAACAGTATATAATAAATTAATTATTTCATAAACTATGTCTTGACCAATTACCCAGAAAATGTGTGTGTATGTGTTATTTTGAACTGAAAGGAAGTATGTACATCAAGTAGTTGAGGTAAGGCAGAATGCAAGCTAAGTAAACCTAGCCATAAAACCTAACTGGTTCTGAGGAAATCATTGAGCAATAATGTCCATAAACCGTTGAGAGAGCACTCCTTTATCTAGAAGCCCGTTTTTTAAGAGGACATAACAATGCAAAAACAACATTCATTCATGTAATATATAAAAAACAGTACACGTGATGATGAAAGTGGACATTTTCGTTAAAGCAAACTACAGTATAATTCCAACTCTATGTTTAACACTTTTAAAAAATATTACATTGAGCTTTCCAAATATCATATTGTTGTAGTATAATTACATGCATATTACAAAAATATTCTGCAATGCCAAAACAATGAGTCTTTTTGTTATAATTATTAAGGAATGATATTTATAGTTTTAAGGTCCATATATTTCACAAAAGGCTGGTAAGGTTACCAGGTTAAAAGCGGAAGTCTACCTTCGTCCAGATAAATGCCTTGGCCATCATCAATATTCGTACTCAAACGGAAAAATTGAACCCGATTAAGCATAATGAAACATTTGATTAATGTAAATGGAGATATGAAAGAGATATGAAATATCACTATTGCCTTTTAAAGGAATGGGAGTTCAAATATATATACTAAATGATTTTTTACTTGAATATGAATAGGATTTGATTTTTTGGAGTACTCTTCGATTGCAGAATCTAAAATACAACCAATACGTTTGTTTATTAAAACTAACTGGCGTTATTAAAAAAAGGTTTGATTTTGTTCTATTAATCAAAAAAGTAGTAGATTTATAGATATCCATCAATCAATTACAATTATTCTGTGTAAAACTCAAGGTTCATAATCTTTAAAACTATATTATTAAGCCTCTTTCCTAGATGTATTTAGAATATTAGAGACAATTTCGATATGTCTTGGCCATTTTTCCTCTATTAACGAGACTATTAATAGTACTGTGCTGACTGATAGATATTTAGGTATATTGGTAATAGTCCGTAGCTTAATTCTTCTAATAAAAATAAATATAAATTTTTGAAAACTACTGTACATTGTTGTCGAGTGTATTCTTAATGTCAATCGGTAGCAGTAATTTTTCATCATCAAAGGACACCGATGGGACACAATTTTTAAATGACTACTGATACCAGAGGTATATTTAATATACAATTCCTTGCTCTAACTAATACTATTGTTGTGATATAAAATATTGCTTTACCTCAAGAGTTCCATCTTTTGTATTATACATTTTATCATCAAGTAAAAACTTTTTCCTGCAACTCTGATAATAGTTATATACACAATTCTACGGTTTTTAAATATATTAGCCTTGTCAGTCAATAAAAGTATCTGCAGATTGTACGTCTGTTTTACTCATTAATAAAACCCACCTCATATACATCTTTCTTTGATATCAGACGGTAGAAGTCTATATAAATACCTATGAATATAATTTGAATTTTATAGAAAAAAACTTTATTGGTTTAGAGAAGTTGCATATTTAAATAAAAAACACTTCAGTTTAAAAAAATATCTTTAAAAGGAAAGTATAAATGTTACACAATGCAAATCATAAAAAATTATATCTTGTATGAACATATTTTTGTAAAGAGTCTTTGTTAGATGTGATACTTCCTTCTGTAACCTTCCCTTCTTCTACCTATAATGAGATCATGCAATTCCATCAAACCATGGGGGCACATAAAAACAAAGCCATTGAATTTCCTGAAGATTCAGAGGAACTTTTCAGACACACCCTGCAGTTCATGCAAAGTAATGTAACAAATCATGTTTTTATCATTTTTTGTTTCCTCAATCATCATCACATTTTTGCAAGATGACTTTTAGGAGGGGGATCAAGATTCAGGAAGAAAAAAGAACAAGAATGATTTAGTACAACATTGTGACCCATCCCATGCTAAAAAAACCTGAAAGAATCCATGTTGCCCATCCTTTATAAACATTTTTTTGGCATGATTGACAACAGGGTATATGTGTTAACATGTGCATTTATGTATGTATAATGATTATAGACTCTCCTCCCCCCGAAATGGTATTATTATATAGCTCTTAAAACTATGATTGGTTTGATTCAAAGAGCCCTACAAAAATCATCTTCACCTATTAAATACCTTCATTCTTACAACGTAAGTAACTAATAAATGGGGCATTGATGTCTCATTAAAGGTGTGGTGCTAAGATTGCCTTTGATATGAAGTATGTCTCGGCAGGAATGAAGAAGTTGCAAAAAAGAAGAACCCATCCTTCCTTACAGTTAAAGAGGGTAATTGGCAAGGAGGCGTTTCCGTTATTGCATTCTTACATTCAACATGCTGAATTGGATGTAATTATATATATATATATATATATATATATATATATATATATATATATATATATAGATATATATATAGATAGAGATAGATAGATAGATATTTTAATAAGGTATGGACTAACATCAAGGATTTCTAAAATATTGTTCTAAAAGTCTTAGAACTTTTATTGTCTTTAAGTTGATTCTTATATATCAATTTATATATATATATATATTTGTATGTATTAAAAGTATGAATTAATACAATTTATTGATGTCTGCTTTTCTTTTTCAGGATGATTTTTATCCTCTCTTGTGAGAGGAATAGACAAACATACGCGTTGTATGTCCCAAAGTATATATATTTCCGATTCATTATCTGATTCTGACATCTTATATGCCTTAGAGAGGGCATTATGTAATATTTTCTTTTTTATAAAAAAGGGGATTAAAAAGACTGACTACAAAATAGACCAAAAATATACAGGAGACAAACACATAAGAACTTTAATTTATATATATATATATATATATATTCTCATCCTCTAATTATTATTATTTATCTCCATTACACCTTAGAGGTTTGCATGGAATTCATTTTGTTTGACCATTTTACTTTTACCATTTCTTCCTCAATCGGTAAAATAGTCGGGCTATCTGTACATCCTTTTAAGTTTTATGATTCTGTTTATTCATATGATACATCTGTAAGCTCATACATTTAAAAATTAATAAAAAAGCTCATGAAAAAATATATACATATTTGCCACCTTTAGTTCCTCTTTTCTATGACTCAGCCATTTAACAACGCAGTGTGTACTTTTTTTGCACTCTAAGACGATTATCACAGGGTTCAAGCACCTTAGTCAATGAATAGAAACTGTATTTTTCTTTCTTTCTCTTCTTTCCCCCTCCTCTTTTTAATGTGAACTTGACGACTATATGTACTTAGACAACCATAGACCTTAAGTAATTCTTATATTGTGCTTATACATAAATATATGCATTCCGTGAGGTTATATTGTTTTATATCTCTAACCATAAATAACACCCGGCTGGAACACACCTTCTGCTGCAGTTGTACGAGTCGTACATTCTTGGCTAAGGCTATATCTGGCTACATCGTGTATTTATAGAAACGACGATTTAAGAGAAACAACAACCCTGAAATGAATGGGAATATGAACTGACTCAATGGTAGTGGAATGAAAGAGTCAAATACACGTATTCATGTTTGCAGTAGGATGCGTTAAAGATTAAGAATGTAAAATATTTTATTTGATGTGACCATAAGTAGTTTTATTTAAATTTATGAACTTTAAAGTTGTATTGACGTGCACAAAACATTTATTAAGTCGATAAATTGCAGTAAAGGTTGTAGAGCAGTTTTAAATGTTTTAAAATTTAAATGGATATGCGAATGCGAAATTATTACACTGTAAAAGAACTACAATGAAAGAAGAAATCAAAACAATCCGAGATCATCAATACAAAGACACGATACCTAGTTTTAAAATTAATCTTGACAACAAAAAAACATATTTATATTCTTATGTAAGTTTTTGAGTGAGATAGGGAGTTGAAGGAACTTACTTGATTTCTCTTGTTGCAATGGTCCTTGAATCGTTTTGAAGAAGCGGAATTTAAAAGTATTTTATTAGAACAACAACTATCAATCAAACTTGCAGAAAGTTGCAAGTGAAAAGAATGTTGAAACTTTACATATAACTACTATATCTTCCCTCCATTTTGTATGTGCTAGTATATGTAGATGTAAACATAAGTAATTTATTCAAAGCTCTTGTGGCTTCAGCATATCCTTTTTTCAATTGTAGTTATATTGTATGATTGATTACTGCCAGAGTAATACATTATTTTTCAATTAAATATTCTTATCAAAACATGTGTGCTGAGGTCATGACTGTCTGTAATCATTCTAACGCTGCGGTAGCCATATTATATTAATAATATACAAATTATATTTTCATCAGGATTAAAGAAATATATTTACGCTTCCAGATGAATACTTCTAAAATTTTAAAAGTATTGAGTAAGACTTTGGCGAAACATTGAATAATCAGATAATAATAAATACATATGATTGGTTTTAATGTAAACCAAGAATATACTACGATTTTTACTTTACTCATTTTATAAATATATTATTAAGTAAAGTAAATATTTCCAATAAAAATGAATATTACATTATTTAAGATTGTAAAATACAAAATGTCACACTAAATGTTATATCTGTCAATTATACCATAACATGAATCAAATTACGAAGATTCTAAATAAAAAATAAAACAAAATATAAAACAAAAACAACAAACTGTGGCGTGGTTCTTCTAAGTACATGAAACAAAAACAGTTAAGCCTTTTGAGCGTATAATTGTTCGCTATAGTTAGTTATATTTTGCATGTGTGGCATTTTGCAGCTTGAAGGCATATCAGTGTAGGTAAAACAACAAAATAGAAAAAGATCTGAAGGATACCATTTTGAACAGCATTCATTTCATCAAAAACAAAGCATGATACATCTAGCCCTCAACTCAAAGTTCTTCCTTGTTCAATTAGCATATTTATTTCTTCTTACAAATCTATGTATACATTATAGATGAATAATAATAATATCCAAATTGCAGTAATGAATATTCACAGAAGTACATTACTGACTATATAAGTAGCAGCCTCTCAGCTAGCAATTTTTTAAAATGAAAAATGAGTTTATCTGTGGATGATATTTTTGTGGTTCTATAATTAATATAGTATATATATATATAATATGATAATATATACAAAAAAATGACCTACTGTGGCATAAAATTAAAAATAAAAAGTAATCTTCTTCCTATCAAAACATTGTTCATAATTTATTTAAAAAACCACTTTACGACATTAAAATAAGGTTAAAATATTTTGGAGACATTTTGCTTCTTTCCGTATAGAATTTGTATCCTCAGGGATAATAAGTATTACTTTTATAAGCACATCCCTATTTAGTAATTGCTCCGGATGTTTATGATTCATTAAAACATTTTAACAACTACACAATAACCTGACGGAATCTGGTATCATAAAAAGTTAAAAAGTAGACGTTTGATGCAGTTTCAAAACATTTTAATAAATCGCCAATATTGAGAATAGATATGTGTAAAAAATTATAAAACCCATAAATGTGAGGAAACTTTAGTCTCTCTATAAATTAACTAACTCTTCATTGTTGCATGACCGATAATATTGTTTGTGGATTTGTATTAAAAATGGGTAATTTTTATATCTTTCCAAAGATTTAAATCTAAATTATTCCTTCAGGAACCCCAAATCCTTTTGACGGTAACACAATACTTTTTTGTGTCTCCACTGAATTTTATCAAAATATTAATATTTAATTCCTGGGAATTGAAGGCAATTATTCTATCGGTTGCGGCAAGGTACGCTGCTTTAGACCTCAAGATATCTTCCCTTTTCAACAATTCGTGAACGAGGGCGTCGGAAGAAATTAAATACTTCCCATTATGGTATAAACAATTAATTAGAATAATTTTAAAAAGATTTGTAGATTTTAATTTGATGCCATTTGTGTTATATAGTTTTATTGTGATATAATGATTTATATTATTATCAGTAATTTAATTAGATGTCATTTGTACTGTATAATATCGTTGTAATCTATTTAATTATCAGTTATTTTATTAGAACGTTCTCAGTTGAGGTAAAAAGTTTAAGCTTTAATGTTTATTTGTGTATTTTTTACGTATTTACCTCAATTTTAAATATATATAATTTTTTGCATGTTTTTTTACTGTGAAATATATATATAAAATAATATTATTTAGCCGATGATACACATTTTGGGATTGCCCAAGCCTCAACTCATACAAATTATATTTCATAGTTTGCTATTTTGCTATCACATTGTGATGTGCAAAATGCAAATAATTCTAATTGTTTTTTGAATGCATGCATTGGTATTCTATTATGAATGATATTTGATTGCACAAAAATATGTTGGAACACTAAAAAGCTTTTAGGCTATTGTGATGGTTTTTAATTAATATGCTTAACATGTCAATGAAAAAGAAGGGTATTATATTCATCATATTTTTAAACTCATATGACATCATTTATAAATTTTAGAGAGCAAGTTTAATCAAATATATTTTGGAGGGTATAATCATTGTATTTGATGATGTATTTAATTCATTTGAAGTCCTTTGAGCGATTCATACCACAAACTTATAACCAATGTTATGGAGTGCATAATTCATGATAAGTTGAACGAATCCTTCGATCGAACCAACCATAATTTTTGTTACTGATGGAATTATCAAGCTTCGACGGACCCCCTACTTTTTCCCAAATGATTAAATTGAAATAAAATGAAGGCTTTTATTTATGTTTTGTATGTAAGGTTTTGTTTGTTTGTGTGAGGGTAGGATCCAAGAGTACGAATTGAAGTCGAGTCTTGAGTCCAAGGCGGAATCAATACACGATCTTAGCCACTTCCCTAGAACACACAACAACTTACACCATGTGCATGTTAGGTTTATTTATGTTTTGTATTGGACACATTTTTCTTTTTATATCTAATATATATATTTTACAGTTGTTTTTTTAGTTAGTTAATAATTTATTGCTGTCTTACAATAGTACATACAAATATTACAATTATACAAAGATAAAAGGCAAATACAGACAGCAAAGGAACACGACCACACAAAGGGGTATATGTGCTACAATTTTATATATGTTTTAAACATAAAAACCTTGCTGATTTACTTGATTTTTAATTGTTAATCCACAATTTTAAATAATTAATTAAAATGCAACTCATGAGACTATACTATGTGAAAAAAACCTCTTATAATACGTCACATTAGATAAAGATATACGATAAGACAATCTTCGTTTGTATGAATTTATATGACTTTCAACTAAAGTTGGATAATGCAATTCGGAGATAGCGAAAAAACGTAACCATCCCATTTTGTTTAATTATTGTCATGCTCGATACAAAATATTAAGTTTTTTTGTTTTCTTGTTGATTGTTACAACAATTAGCAATTTGATCATATTATCCCAACATATACGGTACTGAAACTATGGCTTTTACTTCTGATATTTTCAAAACATGGACATTTCCTAGCTGTAAATATGAGAATAATATTGCGTTTTTTCAAATTTATTTTAAAGTTTTGATATAATCCTCATTCACAAAATATTCAAAAAAAGAAATCCTAAAAAATTAAACCTATGAACAATCCAATAACTTAGAAAAGAGAAACAATCGAAATTCGAAACAGATATCAATTAAATTTCATAGTAAACAATCTGAATTTTTCGAATTAGTTTATGTTATTTACCATAGTACACTTACAATTACATGCACAAAGTCAAACAATTATGTCAAAATACAAAATATTTTGGTCAAACAATACATTAGTTGTTTATACAAAATATAAACAGCAACACATTGAATAAAGTTGTACCGTTAATTCATTATACTTTGGTAAGGTAATCAGATTTGATGTATTAAAAAATAAGGAAGCAACTCACAGTGTACCTAGATTCAGCAACAGTTAATCTTAATAGTTTTAGCAAGTCATTATTTGCTTAAGATTAACAGTTTAATACTGGTATTGAAAATTGTAGACGTACTATTAAAAATATATCATATCAGCAAAATATCATAGTTGCCATAAAATAAATAAAATGATATACTTAGCTTAACGTTATGTTTTTGTGTGTAACGAGAGAAATGTTTAATGATTGTCTAAAAAGAATTGATGTAGATAAACTTATATAAGTATGGGATATATAAAAACTTTAATCAATTGAAATTATAATAGGTTATATATATCATATATATATATATGATGTTTATTCATTCATTACACGTGCAAGGTCACAATTACAGTTTCATTAATATATAATTGACTATTTGACTAAAAAATATTTCACACGTGGCTGTTAATTTTTATAAAATATCTTATTTAGGTAAATCAAAGTCTTCATTTTTGGGAATGTTTATGGCTATTGAGTAATCACACATTTTATTGACAGAGTATAAACCAAGCCATCGAAGATATAAACAAATTATTATAAACCATAAAGAAGTAACGGTAAAAAAATTACGTAAAGAAATATGTTTAACTTAGCATTTATTGAAAATACTAAAAAAACGTGAAATTTGTCTAACTATTTATTATCCGTCTTAACTTTTTAGGGGGAATATGTTATTCAGTTATTAATCCAGCTTTGTAACAAATAAAACATTAAGAATAACTAGATATCAAGACAAGGATATAATCATATCGAACTGACGGGTATTATAGTTTTCCAGATTTGGTGATGTTATAATTGTAATATAATATGATAAATATAAATTTGCGTCGATATTGCCGAATGATTTACTAAGTATTACAACCAGCTTGTTTTAATATGACTTTCATTTCAAATTTTGATCTAAAAAAGCAAACCAATCATTTTCTTTACTTAACAACCAGAATAAATAAAAAAGCACTCAGACAATAAATAGGATATGATAGATTCCTCAACTTCTGAAAGTAAAAAATAGTTTTAAATTTATGAAAAACCCAATAAAATTGCACTTTATATCATCTTATGATATATGAATGAAAAGGAATGATAAAAATATAACAAATTTCCCTTATGAAGATGCTTTATAACATATACTATGTCAGGGGTCACCAACACGTCGCCCGCCAAAGCATTCTCAAAATATAATACTTAAGTAAAGTTATCATGTCTATAGTTTTGTATAGTGTGTGACTGATGTATGTATATTTTTCCGGTATGTCTTTGTTATTGTCAATCTGTGACGTCAAACCTCCACAAGTTTGACAGCTCAGGCTGGTTCAGAACAGTGCCTTAGAGTAGGAGAGTCTGGACGACCGACTGATGAGTCATAACAAACAGCTGACTGACTTCCTTAACAAAACAGATTTCCATATAATAAATTAGTAGGTATTTGTATTAGTACCCAATTAATGTCATTTTCATGAATCAAAGGGAACATAAGTTGAATGTATAAAGATGACAATTTAATTAAATTTGCTATAAATTGTAATATTTTTAATATTTTGCCACTATTTTTAGCAGAAAAAGCGTTCATAGTTGAATAACAATATTATTGCATGTCTTGATTATATTCTAGTGTGGGCAACCCTTCATCAATCACGAAACCTTTTTTATTTGATATCTCTGGGATCTATCAGCAAAATTGATTCCTCGTAATATATGGATTAGATGAACAGCCTTCAGAACATGGAGTCCAGTTGCCTCATTTTACTCTAAAGCTAATCTGCTATAGTGACAAAAATGTTTGTGCGATGTAGGAATGGATTGCCTGGAGACACAAGGTTTCTCCAATGACAATATGAGGGATGCTTCCAATTCGTTATTGGACTCCGGAAACGATCATTGTTGCACTTATTATGAGTAAAGTATTACGAGGAACCTATTTTGCTGATAGATCCAGAGATATAAAAACAAAAAAGGGTTCGTGATTAATGAAGGTTGCAACACATTACGGAATATAATCAGACATGCAATAATATTGTTATTCAACATACGAATGCTTTTTGCTAAAAAAATAGTGGCAAAATATTAAAAATATTACAATTTATAGCAAATTTAATTAAATTGTATCTTTATACATTAAATTATGTTCCCTTTGATTCAGGAAAATAAGATTTAATGGGTTACTAAATACAAATACTTAGTTATTTTGTTATGGAAGTTAGTCAGCTATTTGTTATGACTCATCAGTAGGTCGTCCAGACTCTCCTACTCTAAGGCACTGGTTCAGAAGAAGAGGAAACAGATGAATCAAAAACATGACAGAAAAAAGAAAGAGAACATACAATTTAACAGTTGACTGGGAAAACTGAGTTATTTTTACGACTGTAAAAGATTCATGTGTGTGTCTCAATTGCCGTTGACTGTGGGATACCAAAGCGCCACAACGTTGAGAGACACTTCAAGACCAGCCATCTAAGCTACGATGCTAACTACCCACCGGGCAGTGCTCTACGGGTTGAAAAGTAGGTGAACTAAATCAGGCTTGTGTAAATTTCAATCTTTTTTCAAAAGGCCTGCGAAAAAATCTCAAAAAGCTACTGAGGCCTCGTTCAGAGTAAACAGAACATCTAATTAAGAGGAAGAAGGCATTTACAGATGGAGACCTTTTCAAAGAAACAATGATGATAGTTTCCAACACCTTGTTTCAAGATGAGAAATATGGGAAGGAAGTGTTGTCGTCTCTCTGATGTTCAAACGGGGGCAAGCACAATGGCCAGAAGAGTGAAAACTATGTCTGACAATTTGACTGATCAGCTGGATCGGGATCTCGCGGAGTGCAAGTAGTTCAGCATTCAATGCGCGAGGTCCATCGACAGCAGCAGTACGGTGCAGATTATGATGTTCGTTCGCATGGGCTTTAAAGATTTTTCTACAAAGGAGGAACTTCCACCATTACTCCCTCTAAAAACCACAACGAGGGGTGTTGAATTTACAATGCAGTGAAGGAAGTTCTTCCACATCAAAAATATCCCACTGCAATTGGTGTCAATCACGACAGACGGGGCTCCTGCGATGACCGGACGACATGTAGGGTTCATTACGCACTGTAAAAGTGATCCAGCATTACCGAAATTCGTACAGTACCACTCTATCATTCATCAACAGGCGTTGTGAGCAAGAGTTGCGTTTTTTTAAATTTGTTTATTTTCATATATTTCATCCTTGTTGCTGTCCTATTCAAGGCCCAATTATAATACTATTAAATGCGCATATTCATTTGAAACTGAACAATCTGAACCGTGCGCTGCAGGGACGGAAAGGACTGTTGCAGACATGATCAGTGTTTTAATGCGTTTAAAGCCCAGATGAACTTTATCTCTGCTCATTACAGAGGAAAAAGATCCTGCATTTTCCCTCTTTGCAGATGGGGCTGAAAGACAATGTTTCTGCGTCTGAGAGTGTGGCAAAGTTGCTGAGAAGTACTCTCAAGTCATAAACAGGCTAGGGCAAGAGTTTGAAAGTCGGTTTTGTGACATTTTTTTTTGTACACCCGTACAACATTTATTTTAAAACTAATATGATTATTAACGTACATCCAATCTGAGATACATGAAATAAATTGTGACATTTTAACATCTAAAAAAAGAGTTCATCACAATAATCTATTCACAAAACTAAAAACATTTTTTGATAGGGGGGTTTTAGTGCTTCTAAGTATGTAAAGAAGAGATTTTGAATTTTTGCGACATAAAATTTATTTTGGTTTGATCAGGCCTTTATATATAAACACCTGCTATGAATTCTTAAAATAGGACCAAACTTGTAAAATTTTTTGAATGACTAGATCCCATATTTTTTTCATATAAAACAATCCAATAAAAATGCCTTCCTGTTTCGATCTCGGTCTTACAGAAATAAACAAACCCTTTCCTCTTGCGTTCTCCCATATATGCTCCCGAAGCTCAGTGTATTGGACACCACCCTATATTTTGTCCAATAAGTAGAAAAAAAAAGTAAAACTGCCGTTCTGTAGTGCTTTTATAATCTCTTCGCTGTAAAACTTAACCCTAATCTCTCACTTTTACCATCCATGATTGATTCAAAAATGTTTTTTGACATTGATAAGCTGGATTCATGTATGTCGTTCATTTCAAATCCTTTATGAACGTGGACACAACGTGCATTACTGAGCAATAAGTGAAATGCTAGCCTGGATGCTGGGCAGGTGGAAATGGAAATAGTGACTTTACAAAATGACATCCACCTCAAGGCCCATAAGGCTACAGAAAACTTCTGGGGCCTTGTTGATATAGAAAGGTTTAGTGGTCTTGCACAGCAGCTATGAAGGTGGCTAGCCTGTTTGGTTCAACTTACCTTTGTGAATCAGTCTTTTGACATAAATTACATCACAAATAGACACAGAACAAGGCTCACAGATACACATTGCAAGATTCACTCAAAATTGCAGTTTCAATTACAGCCCAGACTACAATGCACTGGTGGCCAGCATGCAATGTCAGGCTCCCATTAAAATGTATTTCTGAAGATTGTAAGATATTTCAAAAATATAATAGTTTAGTTTTGTTGTTAACTGTGTTGGTTAATTCATATCTGTAAAAGATCAGTAAAATGTAATTTGTTTGTGTGCATAAGTAATAGGCCTATGTCACACATGTTAAGATACTAACCTATAATTTTGTTTTTATGTAAATGGTGCATTGTCAACCATGAATTTCAGTTCCTTTTGCAAATCTAAGGAGTTGTTTGAAATGTTTAGAAATAAATCAACAAGTTCTTCCTTTTAAAGTCATTATTGATGATATTGTGAATTTTTTATTATGAAAATAATCCATTGCAGGCGAATATCACTACTTAGTATTAATAACATACAGGTAATCCGAGTAAATTTGTTATATGAGAAGGCATATCAAATTGGTAGCCCTGCACAGAATCCACACCCAAGAAGTAGCCCTCAGTTAAAAAAGATTGGTGACCCCTTACTCTGTTTGTGTACAATTAGTGATAGCAATTCCCACTTATTGGCTAAAGAAATTAACTTCAAAGCTTACGGTTTTAAAAGAAAGGGCACGATATTTTGTTCATAGTAACGTACACCATGTCCAATTTACAATAACCAGACTTGTTACTTCAACAAATATGGACAAGCAGTTCCTCTAGCTGAGTCACAACTTCTTCAAAAAAAGTTTTAATTCACCCCCTAAAAATTTATACACAACCGTGCCTATATAATTTGTTATCGTCATTTTCATAATGAATAGAACACAAGCCTTGCGAGCCTTATTTATAACGGAGGTAGGTAAATACGTATTAAAAACAATTTAACTTCCATCCATTGTCAGTTATGAAAAATTACATATTGAACTTAAAAACACATTAGATGTGGATGTCACATACTTTATATTCAAAGGCATGCCTACTTATATTTCCGTGCCGAATCCACTGAGGACACCATAAGATGATGATATTAATTTCAATTGCCCTCTTAGGTACATACAGTCCCCAATATTTTTTTGTATCATAAATAATACAGAAACGTTTGATGTAGACAGTTTTATGACTCAATCCTTTGGCTTGGACCAAGAGGAGGGCCTAGGTTCAATAGTTTTTTTTTAACTTATTCACAGAAGGCGCGGGGGGATGTTCCATTATGTAACATGAGAGGTTCAACATCTAGTTTCCAAGTCCCCTGCTGATGAAATGGGTTGCTGAGAAACGGGGTATTGAACTGGGATAAAGAAAACCGTGGTCATAATTATTTTTCATAGAGCGTATCGTAATATAATCAATGGTAAGTGATTTCATATCATGAGCAGTTGAGTCTGGGTGGTGTGTAAAAATAAACGATGTTATGAATATTGGAAAAAAGCTTTTTATTCTCATTGTAATTTATGGATCAAATATACAAAGATACAATGAGTCGAATACTAATAATATTATGTATAAGATCACTAATGTTGTCTCTTATATTAGAATTGTATGAGAAATAAAAAAAATGCAATATATAATATACATCGCGACATAATCATTTGAAACAATATCTACATTTACACTCCTCCTAGTCCAATATTTGTCATTTAACACTTTTAGAAGAATATGGGTTGAATAAAATTGTTCTGAAGTAAGCGGTTATAAGTAGCATGAAGTTAGTTTTTTTAGAAGCCCAAAATTGTCAAACTTTTTTTGGAAGAATACATAACTTTAAAGTAAAACTACTTATTTTGAAGAACACTTACATTGGATGATCAAATAAGTGTTTTGTATATTTTATATAACTCAATTTTTTTTTTGGAAGTCCATTTATTTTGTATAACATTTGAATGGAAGGCTCTTTGAATTTTGTCTGTAGGTGTAGGCATGGAATGTAAGAGCAATGTAATTTTTAAAATAATTTCCTGTCGTTTTTTTGTGCTTTGGGATGTATGTTTCCTTGTGTATTCTAAAGTTTTTGTAAAATTACTCATTGATCTTTAATTGGATAACATCCAACGATACCCTCTATCATACAGATACGCAGCACATGGTTTTGCAGACACGGTGGTTTGAGCTTTAAAAAGTGCTTTAACAATGGGTGTGGGAATAGTACGTAGAAAGGCCACTTATTTAAAGATGATAATTAAAGTATGTTGTACTCAAATGTATTACCATTAGAATATATATGATATCATTGTTTAGATACACTGTATATTTTAAAACCCAAACTATTGTATTGTATATATCTATACTAATAAAAAAAAGAATTCCGTTCGTTCGTTTCGTTTGTTCGTTCGTTCGTTTCCCTGTATTTCATTTCGAACGGTTCATTAGATCTTGACGAAATTTTCTGTGAATAGTTTTGAGAGCTCAGGGAGTGCTTTAGTGGGGTTGTCAACTCCTGGAAAATTCGTCATCGCCATGCTTATTTTATTCGCCAAAAGTTTTTTGTCATTTTTAAAATTGCCATTTAGATTTTATCCCAATTTTCTGTGGATGAGTATGAGGTAATAAAACGTGTTTTGTTTTATTGAGTGTTTCCCGGAAATTTGTTTTCACATGATTATTTAGAAATTTATTTTTTCTGTCCCTGTATGTCCCCGTAAATTTAACTTTGTGGAAAATAACAACATTTTTATATATCGCAACATCGTGCTAATCGAATTTTAATAATGCCTATAGATGGAGAGTGATGTCCAATACCCAGCCTTAAGGAACACAAAACGGAAAAAATTGCAATGACGATGAAATGACGACTTTCTAAGGAACTACTTTTCATTAGAAAATAACATTAGCAATCTATGAAATGGCTTAAAAATAACTTCTTTTTATGATATTTGAATACCCAGCCTTAAGGAATACAAAACAGAAAAATGGCAATGAAGACCCGATGATAACTTTTAAGAAACTGAATTTCAAAATAAAAAATCCAATGCGATGGCATCACTGAAATTATTCGTGTGATTTACTTTTTACCTTGTTTAAAATACCCCGCCTTAAGGAATACAAAACGGATAAAATGGCAATGAAGACTGAATGACAACTTTTTAAGGAACTGGTTTTAATATGAAAAGTCACATGCGATGATTTCACTAAAATTATTCGCGTGATTTCTTCTTTGTGCGATGTTTAAGTACCCTGCCGTAAGGAATATAATGCGGAAAAAAGGGCAATGAAGACCCAATGACAACTGTTGAAGGTACTGATTTTAATATGAAAAGTCACATGCAATGACACCACTGAAATTATTCGTGTGATTTACTTTTTACAATGTTTAAAATACCCAGCCTTAAGGAATAAAAAATGGTAAAAATGGCAATGAAGACTGAATGACAACTTTTTAAGGAACTTATTTTAATATGAAAAGTCAGATGCGATGATTTCACTAAAACTATTCGCGTGATTTCTTCTTTGTGCGATGTTTAAATACCGAGCCATAAGTAATAAAAAACAGAAAAAATGGCAATGAAGACCCAATGACGAATTTTTAAGGAACTTTTTTATTTATGAAAAATCACATGCGATGACATCACTAAAATTATTCGTGTGATTCTTTCCATTCCAGACTATTGTCAAGTTGGAAATTCCCGGGCAGCGCCGGGTAACATCCGCTATTAAACTAATAAAAAAAGAATTCCGTTCGTTCGTTTCCCGTATCTCCCGAACGACTTATTAGATCTTGAACATTATATAAGGCTACAGCCATTCCGTGGCTTGCAGAGAGAGCTATTGAGGAAGAAAAAATATGGCTTCCCAAACTTTTTCATTCAAGTTACGTTCCTTCACTGAAAAGACCTAAGAATTTAATGGGGGGTGGACTGACCAGTCTTTCGGTGGTCATACCCAAGATCTACCAAAAAAATTATATCGACTTATCGAGGTATCCAGATAAGGAATGGCGGAATTACTTCTCTTCAACACCTTCATATACATGGCTTTTGGTAGGCACCGACTTCATGAATGGTAGGATAAGTTCGTTTTCTTATTCCCTCGCTGCTGCTCAGAGAATACTGTGGAAGGGAGAGGCATCTTTTTATTCGTCTTCAACGATAGATATTGTCAGGGAAAATCTTAAAAAAAGTTTTTCTTTAAAAATCTTAAGAGCCCCCAAAAACTAGAATTGGAAGCATTCTCTTCTGACATTTTATCTATACATGACATAAACAAAAGTCCATTTTTAACTGCGGAAAGTTCTCTTTTAAATTAAAAAATGCAGCATCTATACATTTAATGCCAATTCCTTGGCTTGGAAGAATTCATACAATGGAAATTTCAAAGAAGATGCAGATAGAATTGTGAACAAATTTCTAAAAGATTTGCAATTACCGATCTCATGGAAAAGGAAACTACTATCTTCTATCACAAAAGTGAATCATGGAAAACGATTTACGGCTCAGTTTCAAATTTCTTCTGGATGTTTATATTTTAATTCGCCCTGCAAGGATTGTGGAAAGCTGTATAACTCCGTGTATCATGCTTTTGCTCTCTGTCCTGCCCTCAACATTTTAAGACAATTTATAAAACTAAATCTTAGAGGCATAACAGAAAAGTATATTACACCGATTCTTTTATTCGGAGTAAGCTGTAAACGCTCCAACAATCCAAAGACACAAGCTATTGATTATGCTTTGTCAAGCATCAGAAGTCTTTTAGCGGAACGACTGGCTACTTCTCATCCCCTGGATCAACACTCCATAAGAGCTATTTTAATCTCTACCTCCGCACGTTATTCCCTGTTAGCAATGAAGATTCCCTGTGCTTCGGAGACCCAATGGACTTACGCCGGCGAATTAATAAAGTTTTACCCTGACGGCGCACAATGGAGTCTGAAATTTCTTCAACGACTTATCCGCCGATATAAAAACTATCAAAGATTTTTAAATGTATGAGCCAATGTTACTTCTTTATACTCTTTTTTAAATTTCTTTTGTTACTGCGTTTCTTTTAATCTGTTGTTATTTAACGTGTTTTTATTCTAATGATTGTTTTTTAACCGTTGTTTGACTTATGTTTAGAGTTTTAATTTTAAACTATAATGTTTATTTATGTATTTTTATATATAACTACTCTAAGCAAATAAAGTCTTTAAAAAAAAGATCTTGACGAAAATTTCAGTGAATAGTTTGAGAGCTCAGGGAGTGTTTTAGTGGGGTCTTAAACTCCTGGAAAATTAGTCATCGCCATGCTTATTTTATTCGCCAAAACGTTTTTATCGATTTTAAAATTGTCATGTTAGATTTTGACCAAATTTTTGTGGATAAGCATGAGGTAGTAAAACGTGTTTTTGTTTTATTGAGTGTTTACTGGAAAATTCGTTTTCTATATGATTACTTAAAAATAACTTTTCCTGTCCTGTCTTTCCCCCCATTTTTTTTTTTTTTGGAAAATAACAACTTTTTTTTTATTGCCGGGTAACATCCGCTAGTATATATATATATATATATACTATATTATATATATATATATATTATATAATATATATATATATATATATATATATATATATACTATATATATTATATATATATATATATATATACACATTTATTTTCTTATTTAAAATGAGTAGATGGGAAAGTATTATTTAAATTCTTATAAGTTGTTACTAAGCTGTTCGACATTTTGATAAAAACAACAATAATATATAAATTAAAAGTGATTTGTTTTTTTCAATTAGTTTATTTAATAATTATTTGTTTATATTTTTCTAGGCAGCTGTAATTTTATTAATCTTTAAAGATGGTAGCTTGAGAGAGTCCGCTTGAGAGTGAAGGATTCGATGGATCTATTCTTCAAGATTTAAAACAATAACCGTCACCAAATTGCCTCTGCTTTCAATTTAAATTTTAGTTCGACAATACCCACTCATGTAAGTGTCCACAATGAAAAAATCTAACAGTATGAACCCAAACTTAAAATAAACGTTACGCTCGATGAGTTTGTAATTCATTAGACAGATGAACTGAATATTTGTAAAGTGTCAGGGACATATAATTCATTATTATTTTCAAGCATCCAGGTCTTTCTCACTATTCCAAAATTACTTAACTTTAAAAATTATAGCAGATATTTCAGTTAAGCCAGTTAGACAGTAAGAAGGAAGAGTAATGATTAATTAGGTGATTATACATTACTTTATATATCTATTATGTTTATATAAGAAAAATAAACCTTGTGATGAAGGTTTATTGATTGGTTCAGTGGATCTTCTGAGAGTCCTTTTGTGATATTAACAGACAAAACATGTCTTTTTTAAATATATTTATATATTCAGAATGAAGACACATAAATTTATAATTGATATAAATCCAAGTACGTTAAGTTTTACACTGACCTGGTTTAGAACAGCTAATCAAACATTGATATTTTTGGTTAATAAAAAAGAATATGTACAAACTGCGTACCAAAAGAGTAAACCCCCTAATTATGTGATACTTTTGGTGTCTAATTTAAAAAAGTATATATTTCATTGGTTGTTGTATAAAGAAATAATACATTTTATTAAGAATATAATATTTTATAGATTCTTGACTATTCTTTTTTAAAAACAAGCATTGACACTAAACAAAAAAGCATACATAAAAAATACCAACGCACCATAAGTTTCAAACTAACTCAACTTTCAAATCTTTTATGTTCAACGCCGATTTATCAAAATATTAATTAGCCAACTACATTTACTTCAAAAAAAAATAAGGAAAAAACTGAAACCCGCCTCAATAATTCATGCTTCACAACTTTTTTTTACCTTTTTTAAGTAAGCCAAGCATATTTTGTATATCTGACAACCCCTTATCATGATAGCCTTAATTTCTTGTTATTTTTATGCCTTCTCAAAAATCCCTTTTTAACGGTCATGTCAAAAAAATAATAAAATTGCTTAGGGGAGTTGAATAGTATTTCTATACCTTTTTTTTCCTCGTCTTCAATAATAAAGAAGAAAAAGTGGTTGACAGACTTACGTAATAAATGAGAGAATATACCATTCCTATTTTAATAGATTACTTCTTAACGAAGAAAACAAATCTTACCTATAATATAAGTTGATACACAAATATTCTTATGGAAGAAAAACATATAATAATAAAAAAATAATTACTGCAGATAATTCGATGCAACTATTATCAAACGCAACAAAAAAATGTCTTGAAAACAAATGTTATTTATTGATACAAAGCTAAACTGATAAATATTAAAAAATTTTATGTATTTTTACATTAACTGAATTACTTTTCAACCAGCATGTCACGTTTTTAAATATATCACACCTTAGAAAAATTGATAAAAAATATTATTTCTAAAGAATACATAAAAAGACGCTAATTATTTAGATACGCAATGCTTGAGGTTATTTCTTTGTATATTATTTTACATAATCACTTTGAAATAAATTCATCAGATCTGATAAAAAGAGTATATTGATCTTTTTTACATGAAATCGTACGGCATCATTTGAAATATAATTTAGATAACTCAAGTACTTAGTGTTTTTGAATCAGAGCAATATATTTAACTCATTTAAATTTCGAAGGATTAGATTAATTCGCTCTAAAGTCATGCTTTCGAAATTGTTTTAATGGTAAGAACAAAATATAGCATCCCTATACTTCACTCACAGCACGCCTACACAAGAGGCCTATCAAAGAAACCGCCCTATCACAAGCCGCAGACATAATAGAGAAAGCCATATTCCAAAAAGAATGTACTCTTGCGGTCAGTCTTGACTGCACAGGTGCTTTTGATAACGTAAGATTTTTCTCTGCGGACTATGCAATGAAAGACTGAAGAATTCCAGAGAGTATCCGACTATGGTATAAAAATCTTCTTAGTACAAGAACAGTTGAAGCCGAGTTGAGAGGCGAAAAGGTATCGTCAATCCAACGTGTGGCAGCCCACAGGGAGGAGTGCTATCCCCATTAGTCTGGAACACTATAATGGACACCCTACTGGCGAAGTTTAAAAAAGGTTGCAATCAAAGTGGTTGGTTATGCTGACGACATTTATTACTAGTAAGTGGAAAAAAATCCCACCACACTTGCTAATGCAATGCAAGAGGCAATCAACACGGTTGGAGTGGGGAAAGAAGAAATAGCCTTACCTTTAATCCAATCAAATCAAAACGCCATAGTATTCTCTAAAGCATACAAACTACGGTCTAAATACTTCCCATGCTTAAAATAGATGGTAAAGTAATTGAATATTCACCACGAATGAAATATCTAGGCTTAACCTTTGATCAAGGACTAACCTGGACAGAACATCTCAAAGAAAAGGCAGCAAAGTGTGCTCGTATATGGAACATGTCTAAGGCAATCATAGGCCAAAATGGGGCTTAACTCCGGATAAAGTCCTATGGCTATATGAAGCAATGGTCAGACCAGTCATCACATATGGGTGCCTTACTTGGGGACATCTATTACTTACAAAGAAAAACGGGATTAAAATCCTAAATTCAGTTCAAAGAAAAGTTCTGTCAATAACCCATACACTTCGCTCAACACCGACTGCAGGGATGGAAGCAGTACTGGGTATAACTCCTCTAGATATATATGTCCAAGTGCAAGCAACACAATCAAGATGGAGAACAAGGCATTTTCTGCGGAACACCTGGGATGGTATTGGCATCCTTCCAACACGTCGTGGACATAGGTTCTCTAGCGACAAAATTTTGGAGGAAGCCATCACAAACCATGAAAGTGACTTCATTAAGGGACAATTCATTTGGGTGGACAACCTTGAAATCCCCAATCCCGATACAATTATCTACACGGATGGTTCAAAAGATGATAAAAGTAATACTGGGTCTGGATGGGCAATTACTAGGGGTGACATATCATTACACCACTCAATGGTATCGCTGAACACAGAGGCATCAGTATTTCAAGCAGAAGTTGTGGCAATTACAAGATCTGTAGAAGATCTCCTTAATCAAGAAAATTCTCCAAAAATATTATAATTAGATCAGACTCCCAATCAGCGATTGCAGCTCTTCTCAACCCACTTACAACTAGCGAGGTAGTGAAGAACTGTAAGAAGGTCCTGATTGAAGGAAAAAAGAAAGAAAATATTCACATTGAATGGTGCAAAGGTCATAATGACATAACGGGAAATGAATTTGCGGATCATCTAGCAAAAAATGGAAGTGTGAGCAAAATCCGGAAAAATGTCGGTGTTCCTCCAAGTTTATAAAGAAAACACTTAACGATTCTTTTACAACAAATGGTGTCACCGATATAGAAATGACCAAAAGATGAAGCATACACGCTCCATGCTTAAAAACCCGAAGCCAAAACCATCAAACACCGACATCAAGATGCCCAACTTCTTGTCCAAGCCTATACCGACATGGACCATTTCTCTCTCATTTGAGTAAATGGAAAAACACGAGTGAAATATGTGATCTCTGTTTGGAAGAACCACAGACGCTCATCATTTAATCTACAAATGCCCCGCTTTGTCTACGAAAGGCACCTAGTTTCGCAAGAGGAGATGAGGAAACAAAAATAATCAAGTTTTTAACAATGTACAAAGATGAAAAATGTTATAATGAAAAATTTTTAATAATAAATATGATTACTTTACTTTTACTGTAGTAACACAGATACCCCAATGTGTGGTTGTGTTCTTTACTTTAGTTTATGTATATCTGTTATATGTTTGTCATTGTAAACAGTAATAAATTTCTAACTAACAAAAAAAAAAAAAAAAAAAAAAAA
>CP045896.1:24384236-24411276 GCA_013387185.1 Caligus rogercresseyi | reverse complement strand
TCGTCTTATTTATCACCAAGAAACAGAAAATGCTCAAAGTCGCTAACATTTCAAACATTTGAAAAATAAGAACAACCCTAATGTACAGTGTAAGAGTATATATATAATATCACCTCGCGCAACAAAGCATTTACGTAATTCCTAAGCCTCTTGAAAAAAGGAAGTTCAGCTCATGTATAATCTATGTAGTTTTACTATTCATATAAAAATACTTTGTTTAAGAGGCCTCATAGTATAAGACTATTATTTATACCATTACGCATCGATTAGTTCATTCAAATAAAATCTCCAATTAGATTTACTATCCTGTTAATTTTATCAGATGGGGGTAATTTGGCACGTCAGGGGTTTATATACTATGTTTTAGGTATATTAAATATTTTTCCAAATAAAATTAACGTTGTGGAGACCAAAAAAAGATGTCATTGCCTACTTTTTGGATATAAAAAATACTGGTTTAACAAAATATTTTATTTGTTTATCAAATATAGTTATGCTTTGAATAGTAAATATAATTCCTAATACGTTACAGGTTTCAACATAGCGTCGCGTTTTGGCTACTTTTACGCCCTGTGCAAACACCTCCATTGGCGCTCCCCTCCCATCAGTGCTACAATAACACTAATTACAACATCTGAACAAGAATAACGTAAAATAATAATAATAAGTAAATAAAATAGAAAATAATATAATGTAAACATCATACATATATTTTGTATGCAGCAGTTCCACTGGTTGCCGAACGCTGCACTGCATGCTGCTTATGTGCCCCCTGCGTGCTCGGATGTTTTATTTTGAAGCTGCATCCATCCAGCATGTCACTCGAGCTACGCTGAGCTCCAGTGTGGCGTCCTGCAGAAATAGAGATTGGGACGTGATCCGCAGTGTGTGGAAACTGGCGATTTTTTTTTGCGCCCCCAAATTGATTGCACCCTGGGCAGTCGCCCACATTACCCATAGCAAAAACTGGCCCTGGGTTTCAAACCGGAGGAATGAAAATTAATGATATAATATTTTATTAAAGTGGATTCAGCTCCAGTTGGTACAATTTTATGAAAATTCTTTGACAGACAAAGTTTCAATTGTTTACAAGGTTTTGTACACATTTTATTAAGTAGATCGCTAGTATCGGTGGGATATTTTTCAACCGATATTTTCTTTGATAAAACTACCAAATACCGTTACCATTAGCATCGTATGTATATGTCGGTAGTTGTACACTTAAAAGTAAGTATGACCCCTTTATATCAGTTTTGATTTATTGAATGAGTTGCTCTACTCCGACTTTTGTTTTTCGATTTTTAAATTTACCGATACCAATTGCACACAGCTTGCTAACAACTACCGATACCGACGGCAGATTTTTAATGAATCTCAGCTTTGCTAGTTCCATTTGCGTCATAACCGTGCATCTTCAAGGATTCAACCAAAGGCAGCGTTATGAAAATAAAGTCGAAGTCAGAGGGAAGCGGTAATTCCTTTTGGGCAATTCTGGTGTGAGCACCATCTCTCACTAAAGTTGGACTTTTTTTTTTTTTTTTTAACGGACTGTAATCTAAAATGTGTTTAACTTGCACAAAATTTAGGATTTTTAATCACAAATAAATTAGTATTGAAGATACACCTCCCATCTCAAGGAAAGAGAAAGTATCCAGTAAAAATTCGTTGCATAGGAAGGATGTTACTCATGGACACCCTAGCAACAAAATAACGCTATCCAAAAGTTAGTTTCGTTCTCTGAAGGATTTTTTGTTGCCATGAATGGTTTTCTTACCATTCTAAGAGCGTTATATTTATGTTCTTTTAACATTATATCTAAAATCTTTTTTGATTATAGTAACATACCTCGAACGTTATATTTACAGTCCCTTTGGTATATAATTCAATTCCTTGACGACGGTATTAAACCGCAACCAAGCGTTTACTCAATGTAAAATATAAACACGATTTTTAGAATGAATATGCAATATTTTAAATTAAACAAGAGCTAAACAATTGTGATGGACTTAAAGGATTTAAATAAGACCAAACTCAAGACAAGTGTCCTTCATGACCTAATACTAATCGAGGTAAAGATTCTACACCAATCGGATCAGTATTCAAAGTGGAATGCTTAAGATCATACTATAAATATATTCAAGAGAAATTATTATTAAACTAGAGGCATATATACACTCCGAGAGTGTGTACCTCCGCCGATCCCCACAACATTCCCTTTCAAACATTCTCCCTTTCACACGCCCGATTTTCTATCTCTAATCATTATTCATTGTTTCCTCTCTCTTAGCTCATTTGCATATTAAAAGAGCACTCAGAGACGGGAAGAGGAAGAAGTTTAAGCTACGTCACTGGGTTAACATAGTCTGAGATGATATATGAACAATAATACGTCAATGAGTATTTTTTTAGCGTTTGTTCTTTCCTACTCCCTGAATAGAGACCCATTCATTTATTATTTTGCTCATTTTGCATATTAAAAAGCACTTAGAGATCTCAAAATTTAATCACTTGTTCCTTTTGGCATTTTCAACAACTCCACAAAGTTTCATTCGAATCTGTTCAGTACTTTTTGAGTAATCCTTCTGACAAACAAACCAACAAACGCCAGTGAAAACAATACCTCCTTCGGCGGAGGTAATAAGTAATCATTGTTTCCCAAAAATTAATTATGTGGTATGTTTCGGACGAAAAGTATATTTAGAAGGATGTAACAAGGGAGGAACTCCTCCTTATTTATACATAAAATATAAGATTCAACAAATGGGGATTCCTAATTTGAAAGAAACGCGTGCCAACGATGTTCTCGGCAAAAGACATCTGAGTAATATAATAATAATAATGATGAACTTCCATTCATGATAAAGGAAAAAGGAAGAATAAAGAATGTCCTCTTGTTGCTACGTACGAGAGATATAAAACTCTTGCTTAGAAATAAGTGGGAGAAAATTATGAATGCTTCAATTTAATTTATGAATGATGGCATGTTCGGATTAAGGTGTTAAAATAGCCAGATTTTCCACACTCCGTCCTTAAATTTAAAGCATCTTTAATAGATTCATTGGTTAAAATTCAGTTTTCGTATTTTTGACTCAATTTTTTTATGAAAATAATTATTTCAATTTTTAGTTTTCAAATATTTACATTTTCAAAAGAAGTTATTTCTTTTCCAAAAGCTTTATAGTACATTTTAATGAATCTATTATACGTCCTGGGATTAATCTGACTAAAATACAGGGCTCTCAAGTCTCACGCATTTGGCGTGTGACACACACATTCCCATCCGTTTACACGCCACGCATTGTATTTATCACGCAATTAAATTATCACGGGTCGTTCGTTGAAAAAATATCAATCATTTTAAAATGGAGTGGTATAAGAAACATTGATTAAAGCTTTTAATACAAAAAACGTCCACACTTATTGCACAGAAAGTATTTTTTTAAAACTATATAAAAGGACGAACGCCAACAACAAAAACTTACGTCTTCTGTTCATTTATATTGTTTTAAAACGAAAACTAAATGACTCAAAGCAAGCCACAAACATATACAATAAACAACACATAGACAATAAAATGATAACAAAGTTTAGGATGAAGTCAATAATCATTTTTGTTTGCATGAATTTATGCGTCATTTGCCAGACATCCATCCTTGCATCGACCAAATCTCACTCTGAACTCACTTCAAAACTGAGAGCCCTGAAAATAAAGCCACATCTTTTGTTTAATTAATAGATTATATTACGTTTCACAACTTTTTACATTTGCTTGCTGCGTTACTTTAATTTAACGCTTTAGTTCGGATGTGTGAGGGAGCCAGATTCCAAAAACATAATTTATTACGCATAAAAGGAGACAAACATAAAACCTACACTGTTATTATTTATTTATTTCGTAAATCAATCAACTATTTAACAAAACCAAAACAAATGTGCAAAAAAAACTAAAGTAAACATTATAGTTTTAATTTTTTCTCTTGAAACATTTATAAACTATATTAATTTGAAATAAAGACGATAACTGTTAGCAAATTAAAATTAGAAATAATTTTTTTCTAAAACACTATAAATTATTATCACGAGTGTTTGACATGAAGTGTCAATATAATATAGTTTGGATGGAATACGTATAATTTCAGCCAAACACAAGAGTCCATGAGTACGAGCCCAAATCCTTAATATAATCATTCATGAGTCTCGAGTCGGATTCCATATCCTCACAGAACGGCTCAATAGCCTTCAAATCTGATTCTTAAATTGGCCGAGTCCTTGAGTGAGGATCTGATCCCTTTAATATTGGTAGAGTCCTGGAGATCCATGAGTCCGGATGTCATTAGCCATGAGCACGAATAACAAGGAGGACACGGCTCCCATGTCTTATTTGTCCAAAAGGAAGCTCTTCATCCACTATCATCTTCTGCAAAAAAAAAAATGAAGTGAAGAGAAATGCTGGATGCTCCGTAACTTTTCTCATTCTCACTACACTTTCTCGGCAATTATTAGATGTTTTAGTTGTACTCATAACTTATGATGATAAATGAAATCTCACTTGACTCTGAATTACTGAAGCTCCTTTCAATACCCTTTTATTATTTTTTGTTGTACAAGTAGGGGTAGGAGGTATGGGTTGTATCTTCAAAATATGCATTGTACCATTTTTTTTGGACCATTATGGTAAAAAAAAGAAGAATCCAAAAAAAAAAATTAATTTTATGCATTTTTGGCGGTTTGCCGCCCAAAAAACCACAAAAAAACGATATTTGGGCCCTGAGATACCTCTGAAAATCAAATATTGATCACTTAAGGCCGGTTTTCTGGTCTCAGGCAACCCCCAATTGCTATGAATGGTTATGAATACTTAAGGGGAGTATGGTAAATCATTGTTCCATCAGTTTTGGGGTGTTTGGAGTCCTTCAGGGCATAAAATTACCCAAAATGGCCAAAAATTTGCCGCCCAAAAAACCATTTTTGGCCCCCCGAGTCCAAAATCAACGTGAAATTTCTTGTGTTTGAGTGCAGGGCTCTTGAATATGTGAAAAATTTATCACTATTGTAAAAAATATGTTAAAATTGGTCTTTTTTAAATGTGAGTAAGACATGTGGGACTTATTTGAGCTGATCAGTATCCTTTTTTAGAACAGGCCTTGATAAAAAAATCACATTATTTCTTAGTAATTCAATTTATTGCCATTATGTGTGATTTTTTTTATCTAGCTTTATCAGCCAAATGATATATACACTTAATAATGACCTTTTGAGCTAATGAGCTTTTATTTCCTTTTCCGAAAGGTATACGAAACGACGTCACTCTATTTAAGTCCCAAACATTTAAAACTGAACCATGCAAATTTTTTAATTCCATTGTGAAGATCCTCAGCAACATGGAGACGAGATGGGTTGCAGAACAGAAGACCTACAACACCAAAGATACTAGCCAAGATTGAAAAGGGAAAAAATCAGACGAAATACACCCAGAAATGTTTACAAGCATGCAAGAGCTGGGGTGGACCCGCAACAACAGTGGAGGAGCTGAATAAGATCCTCCAGGAAAGGAGTGATACTGCTGAGAAGATTTTGCGCACAGAGTTGTCTTACTACCGCGACACCCACAAAGCTGATGTAATCCAACAGCCAGATCTGTTCAGGGTCAACAATATCAGTTCCGATGATCAACTGCTGAACTTCTGTGCCCTTCTGTCTGGAAATGATCCTATGTCTGGTTACGTCAATCTCCCCTCCAACAAAGATTTTCTTAAACTTCTGCCATCGTGCGAAACAAATCAGCCAACAGGAGATGAAGATGAAGAGCGTATATCAGTCGGCATGATGTATATCACTCTCGTATCTGAAGGTGATGTGAACAATTGGTACCTTGCAGTTTGTACTGAGGAATGCAGTGGAACATACAATATGGATTTCTTACAGCGTGTGGACAAAAGTTCTAACTTGATATGGAAGCATCCATCAAAACCTGACAGAGCAACACTTCGACCAGAATCGATTATTCAATGTGTCATTGATGGTGATTGGGATGTATCGAAACAACGGAACATGACTTTTACCTTGAGGAACCACACCTATGTTGACACACTAGTGATGGATTGTACATAGTAGTGTCTTACTTTCATTAAAAACACTTCTTAGACTGTGTAGCATTTCTCCTCAGCTTTTACTAAAACTTAAACTCAACATATTATCTGCTGTTTTTGCAACCCTCAAGTGAAATGCAGTGAAATGGGAACTATTTTCAAAGTTTAAGAGTATATATTTTTTCTAATATATTGTAGATTATTACATTTTGTTACAGATGTCTTATTAAAATATGCTGAGAACTTGATCTTATTTTACTTCACCCAACTCATCTTGCTTCAGAGCTTCAGGCAGTACTGGAGAACTTCTAAGGTCCTTACAATGAGTCCTATCAGTCTGTTTATGGTAAAATTAGGCTTATTTTGGCCCTTTTTATGCCCTGGAGGACCCCCAAAACCCATAAAATACTGGAATAATGCTTTGATATGCTGGTTTAAACTATATGCATCCATCATAGCCATTGGGAATGTCTCGAGACCGCCAGAGTACTCAATAGCGGGATAATACAGATTGGGGCAAATTTTCGGTAATTTTTGGCCATTTTTGGGTAATTTTATGCCCTGAAGGACTCCAAACACCCCAAAACTGATGGAACAATGATTTACCATACTCCCTTAAATATTCATAACCAATCATAGCAATTGGGGGTTGCCTGGGACCAGAAAACCGGCCTTAAGTGATCAATATTTGATTTTCAGAGGTATCTCAGGGCCCAAATATTGTTTTTGTGGTTTTTTGGGCGGCAAACCGCCAAAAATGCAAAAAATTAATATTTTTTTTTGATTCTTCTTATTTTTACCATAATGGTCCAAAAAAATGGTACAATGCATATTTTGAAGATATGACCCCAAAATCATGCCATACCTCCTACCCTAGTACAAGCTCCCCTTACAAATGCAATTTTCAACCAATTAAATTTTTGGATAATCCATTACATCTGGTTGTTTAGAAAACCCAAATTCTTATCACTAATTGTGTAATTTTCTGCAACAGATGAAGTTGCTTTACATTCCCTTTCGTTAGTTTTGGGAACGTTCCCCGAACGTTAGGAGGGCAATGTAAAGCGGACATTCTCTTTTGTTAGTTATAAGAGCTTTCCTTGAATATTTGTTTTGTTAGTTTTTAATGTAACCAAGAGGGGACGTTATTAAAACGTTGCCTTTTGATTAAATTCGAATGTAACCTTTAGGGAACAAAAAACTAACGTTATAATAAAGTTATATGTTTCTTAGGATTGTTATAGGTGTACTAGAGAAATGCTTAATATCAATCGGAAGCCCAATTCTAAAAGGGTCGCAATTCATTTTGGAGATATCAAGATTTTGATGTTAAAAACTTTGGAGTCTAACGATGCGGATGGACATAAATAATGCAATACGTAGCGGTATTGGCTAACTTTAAAAGGAATAAAAAATATAGGTATGGGAAGAAATCTACCGTCATTACTATCGAAATCCCGATTATACCTCTATATTCACAATTCTGACAACTGATGTTGAATCAACTTTATTATTGCTTAATTAAATCCAACACAGGAATTATAGTCTCTATCACAACTAATAACCGTAAACTTATATTCTACCTAGAAGAACAAGCCGAGATTCTCTTGACATGGAAATGAGACTCTTTTAAATAATAATATTTTTATTAGAACATCCACTCGACTACAATTATATCAGCAAAATCTTAAAACAAAAATATACTCTTCTGAAATTTCAAACATTTAAAACCAATAATTTGATGAGGGCACGATATGGAAACTATTATTAATGGAATGGACACATAACGAAAGGCAAAAAATATTATTTTGAACAGAACATGGAACGGAACGACGAAAAATCCAACCGCTCATAAGCCTCTGTATATTCCATGGCAATGCAATTCTTAATATTCATTAGCTTGGTCGCCAAATCAATTGAGTGACCACTTATTGTGTATGTAAAAGGATTTTTTTTCGTCTATTTAATTCGATTGAAATGCACTTAATTTCTTTTTTAATCCTAAAATTATTATTTTTTCACCGTTGAAATTATTATGCTTCAGGGAAATCTTGTTAATACCCATACATTGAGGATTTAATTTTGAATTTATATCTATATCATATCTGTATTTGAATAAAGTCTATAAACAACAAGGCTTATTTCTATAGGTGGTTGAACTCAAGAGTTATATTTCTATCTTGAGGTCCTATTATGTTTTATTTAAACAAACAATTTCACTCCAAAACTGATGGTTAATTGATCCCTCAACTTATTCTCACTCATAAAAGTAGAAATAAAGATTTCATTGAGGATATTTATGACACAAATAGGATACATTCCATGAAGATATAAGGATACAGAGAGCTTATTCCCTTCAATAGCAGAGAAACATCGTTCAGCTGTCGTTTATGTCCAATGTAATTAAAGTAATTTATACAATATCATCGTAAGTTGATCATAGAGATAGAAAGATTGGTTTATATAGTGCAATATGACGTTTTTTCTCTGAAGAATCCAAAAAGCTCTCTATGTCTTTATATTTCTATGGTGCATTTGCACTATTCATGAATTGCATCTTATGCTAAAAAATATCGCCGTATACATACATATAATGGAAATAATAATGATGAATAAGAAGGTCAAATTTATAATTGTGGTAAATGAGTTTATTTAAATATTTCTCAGTTTATATCAGTGCCAAAAAGAGGGCATTTAAATGCATACTAAAACTAACCATGAAATTAGTTTTTCTTATAAGTCTCTTGAATACTTCGTTTAACAGCCATGTTATTAAGAATGGGATATTTGTTCGATATTTTTTGATGCATACTCTCCTCAATTTAAAGACTTAACGATCCATGAACAAGTTTTGTTTGCTCAGAAAAGTTAAATTTAATTATGTACTTGTAGTTTGAATAGTTACTTGTCGTTCAATTATGACTATTGCTATAAATTACAGGATTTAAATGACGGATACAATTATCATACAATCCCCTTATGACTGGTGTATTAATTCGAATATTTATAAAATTCTATAATATTTTGAAGAATATACAATTCTTAGCTCCAAAACTTTATAAAACATAGTTCAGTGATAATTTATTTTCACGATTAGTGCTCCGATTTCAAATAAATTTAATGATTTCAAAAAATTCGATCTATATTTCTAAATACATATATATTCTCAAAAATATTTAAATTAAGAAACAAAGGTCTGATATTTCAGAAAAAATAAGACTCATTATATATATATATATATATATATATATATATATATATATATATATATATATATCTATATATATATATATATAGGGTGTACATGGTAAATTGGAACTATATTAAACATCATCCAGATCCATAATGTGGATGTCTGGGGTTTCATCATACTAATATAAAAGGTTGCATGAATAATACACTAGAACTTCAACCACAATTCTTTTGACAATAAACAATAGCCATCATGGAACAAGCAAGGAGGGACGCCATCCTCGAATTGGCTCACGCGGGACACAAACCCGCTGCTATCTACAAGCTGTTCAACTACCCCAAGACCACCGTGTGCCGGGTCTTCAATGCCTGGGAGGCTGAGGGGAAGGTCTGCCGCAAGGCCCACATCATGAGAAGTGAGAAGATCCACACACCCCGCTTCCTCGCAGGCCTCGAGAAGTCCATCAAGGCATCGCCGGGGACTTCCTTGTCCAGGTTGGCCAAGAACCGTGGAGTGAGTAAGCAGCTGGTCTCCAAGGCTGTGAATGAGGACCTCGGGTATAGGTCATACCGAATGGCCAAGCAGCACATCCTCATGGCATCCATGAAGGCCACCAGGCTCACCAACGGCAAGCATCTCCTCAATGGCCTGAAGAGCCATGGAGGAAGAATCATCTTCTTCTCCGACGAGAAGAACTGGACTGTCGATAGAAGCTACAACGTTCAGAATGACAGGTGGCGGGCCAAGGAGAGAGAGGAGGTATTTTTTTTTATTTTTTTATATATACGGGCTGACATTATGTTTTGAGATAGTACATATCCGTGTGTTTATTGGATCCAATCTTAAATTTATATTCTCACTATTACCTGTTTATTGTGAGGCATCTTTTTATACAGTTTACTTTATTTGTTTTTTTGTACTCATTCAGTCATACTCAAGATGGAGAAACGCGAAGCCATCTTAAAGCTTTATCAAATAGTACAAAGATGCAGGGCAATCGTGGAAGCCTTGAAGCCCATGAGGGTGTCGAAATCAAATGTCTCCTACACGAAATAGCGTTTTAAGGAGATAAATAGTTTCGCTGACAGACCTAAATCAGGACGTCCACGGTCTTTGTGGACAAAAAAGCTGGTAGAAGCAACAATAATGAAGATTCATCGAAACAATAAGCGATCAATTAGTAAATGACACTCTAGTTAAGAGTCAAGCCCTATCACCTTCAGAAACAAAAGCTCCTCAGTGACGCAACTGTTGTCAAGAGATTAGAAAGATTGAAAGTACTTAGTAAATGGCTCAAATCTTGTACACAATTTCCATTATCCGACGGACAAAAGGTTTTCACCTTTCAAGCTGTTTTCAACAGCCAAAACGATCCCATTCTGGCCAAAGACATCCGACAAGTCCCTGTCAAGGACAATACCGTTTTCAAGCGCCAAAAGCCAGCAAGTGTTTCCCTGTATCAAAAATAAGAATGAGAGGATTTGTATAGCAAGATGGTGCTCCATCTCACAACGCAAAATTAGTTCGGGACTGGTTTCATCGCTCATTTGAGCATTTCTGGTCAAAATATATGTGGCCGCTTTCCTCACCAGACTAGAATCCTATGGACTTTTTAATTTAGTCAATTCCGGAGAAGAAGGCGTGCACGAAAAGCCATAATAATTTTAGGGAACTGAAGCCTTATTGGAGATGATATGGACATAAATTGATCCAAATGTCATCCGTACAGTCTACCATCATTTAAGAAGAGGCTCAACCTATAAATTGAATAAATATATACAAATATGATTTTGAATGTGCCCAATATTTTTAGATAAAATATATTATGTATCTAAGTAACCTATTGATTAGTTGTAATCATAGGCGTAGGCAACTACCCCCAAAATTCGGGTGAGTTTTCAAATTCGGGCAAATTGGTTGAGGTATTCGGGCATTTAAGTTGAAGAAAAAAATATGAAATTACGGAAGCAGCCGGATTTTGAATTATAACTAAGAGGATTTTACATTTAAAATTGCACGTCCTTCCCCTTTTGAAGAAAAATAACGCTCAATAAGGGTAAAGAAAATACTACTTTCAACTTCAGTTGCCATCCAGTCTATTCACAGCTTCTTCAATTCGCCAAATCGTGAAAATACTCTGCGTTCTGTGCAAATGCCAGCTGACCTGGAAGCTAACCTTACATCAATATGAAATCTTATAGTGAAACTCGCTTGTCTTGTAGATGGAAGGCTGTTAAAGTCTTTGATCAACAGCTTAAAAGAATTGTAATTGCCCTGTCGAAGGAGGTCGAAGGATTAAGATGCCAAAACATCAGTGGATGTCCCGGAACTGGTGAAGGCAATGCTGGAGGTCCAGTTCCTCCTGGAACTCCACAAACTCAAGGTAAATTTCTCAAACACCGATTCCTTTGCTGGGTACTTGCAGGGTCATGAAGTAGACTTGATGACCGCCAAAGCTTCATGCGATGTCACGATGAAGAATCTATCTGACGATAAGACATCAAGAAGAAGAAAAAAACCACCAAAAAGAATACAAGCTCTGTAGGAGATATTTCGGAAGAATAGACAATCTCTTTCTTTTATACAGATGTCCAGAGAAGCAGAATTAAAGTATTCTATGATACCATAGACAGGTTACTTTCTTATTGAAAGAGAGATTTGCAAGTGAAGACAATTGTTATGTCCCTGACGTCACGGTGGAAGACGCTCTGACGTCATGTATTCTGTACCTCTCTCTTTCCCTTTTCCTTGTACATATTTCCTTAATTTTCCTTCTGTTTCAATAAAGGAGTCTTCTAGTCATGATTAAAGCGTTAAAGTAAAGTAGGCATTAAGGCAGATAGCTTGGAAAGATTTTCGTTAAGTCTCTTTTTTCTTTTTGTCCAGCAGATGTCGCTTTGGGATTTAAAAAGTATGACGTCATACCGGGCTTTTTCGATCTCATTCATCACATCTAGTTGAATAATTGCATTCATTAATTCAATTTTTTTACTTATTTTCACAACGAAGAGGCAACTGCATTATGATTTTACATATGATTTTACTTCATGTTGAGTATCGAGCGCGAAGTTCCGCGGAGCAATAAAAAATGTTATTGAAACAATTGTTTAAGTCTACGTCACTAATACGTCACAAGGGTACTTGATTTATCTCAAAATTCCTACGTATTTATTTACTTAGCTCCATCAACATCAATGCCTCTAGCGGATAAATAAAACGAAAGGAAGCCAAGAAATAATCAAAAATAAGAAAAAAAAGCTCTTGATACGCCACTTTCTTTTAAAGCTTTAGTCATGACCATAGAGATATAAAGATATATAGAGCTGATTCCCTTCAATAGTAGAGAAAAGGCGTTCTATTGTTTCTGTGTGTTCACTATAAACAAAGCAATTGATACTACATCATCGTAAGCTGATCATAGAGATAGAATCATAGAGATATAAACATAACACAATGACGTATTTCTCTTCCCTCCAATAGCATAGACACATCGTTCAGCTATATTCTTGACACAATACGTATTTTTCTGACGAGTCCAATAAGCTCTCTATATCTTTATGGTCATGACCCTCTCACACGTGTCGTGCTTATTTATTAGTACCTGCCGTGCAATCTCATTGGCGATAACTGGGATATTAATATACTTATTATTTATTCTCTCTAAAAGGTATCCCAACACAACATCTGGCTGACTAGGATGGTAAAACTGTTACCCAAACTCACTACCGCCGAGCTGCGCGCGGATTATCTCTCAATGGAGTTAGGTGACTTAAAAGTCAACGGAAGCCTGACCTCGTTGCACTCCTTCGTCATCATATCAAGTCGTGTGGGTGTGATCCTATACCTACGACTTCGATTTGGTCCCTACTCCTACTCCTTCTGCCACGGACTCTCTCTCAGGAACGAATCGCTTAGGAGTGTCTCAACCTCCTCCCTTCGACATGTCCGCTCCTCGTAGAGGTCATCGATGGTCGTCCTGGAGTGATGAGTTCCAGACTTATATCTCTCTCTGTGGGGAGCTGCCCCAGAGCAAAACAAGGCTCTTTTACTCCACTGCGCGGGAGCGGGCCCAACGGTGCAACGCTGGCACAAACCCTCTCCATCGAGACTAAAGACGATGAGGACTGCTACTCCTGCCTTCTCCGAGCCATGACCAAGGCATTTTCCCCGATAGAATCTGGTCTTTACGAACGGTTCTGCCTTACTACAATGAAACAAGCGGTTAGTGAGCCCATTTACGACTTCCTTACTCGCCTTAGGGGACAGGCCAAATCTTTCGGCTCACTTGTGCCTCCTGCCAGGCTCCTAATGAGGATGATGTGGTCTTGGGAACCATAATCAATAACACCTCTAATCTTCAACTTCGTCGTTCTCCATTTGAGAGAAAGGCTATTAAACTGGTGAAGTCGTCCAACTGGGACGAGCACTGGAGTCCGCAGAAACTCACTCTCGAGAGATGGTGGTGAACATACTTCGATGGTGTCGGAGTAATAAGGGCCCGAAAAGCTTAGGGCGTACCAAAAAGAGCGCCCCGCAGAAATTTCAAACTCATAAGCTGCCTTCACCTTCTCCCACTAAAAAGCTATGCAAATTCTGCGCAACTTCTCACATCCTCAAGAGAAGATTGTATTCCCGAATTTTAAAAATATATTTTTATGACAGTTATGTCTAATGACATCCATTGTTGAATTGTTGTCATATATCAGAGTGCTTCTCCAATAATTATAAGTGCACATCCCCAGATGACCGAAAATCAGAGGTAATTTTATTAATGAGCAAGGAAAATAACTTATTATTTGATGTGATACATTTCCTCCATTCAGACGACGGATATTTTTGAATAGTAGCGAAATCTTTTAAATACATTTGGGGATAATAAGAGCAGTTGAGTAAGGTGACCTCTCTTCCTTTCATTGTAGCATATACCATTGGTGGAACAAAGAACATAACTTTGTCTCATCCAAAATAGCTTTTTCGGCAAGCAAAAGAGAAGAGGCGGCTTTGTATACACAAATGGGACTACTTTTAAGTTGTAGAGATCGATTATTTTCTGCAAACAATAGTTCCTCAATTTCCTTATGTTCTGCATTACCACAGAAGAGAGCGTAGTCCAGATTTTTTTATCAATCCCATTTCTACACCAAACTATTCCCAAAACTTCAACTGAAAGTTTAATTTGACAGGAACGAATACACGAAACTAGGCAAGGAACCCAGGAACCAATTGTTAAAATGGATGTTTTCTTTTTGTTTATTGATAATCCAGACGTTTTCACGAATTTAGAAAAAAAAATCCAGAAAAATTTATATTATTCTTACAATTTGTGCTTCTGAATTAGTCTGGAGAGTTACCGTCACATCATCTGTGTATTAGGGTTGTTCTTATTTTTCAAATGTTTGAAATGTTAGCGACTTTGAGCATTTTCTGTTTCTTGGTGATAAAAGAAGACGACATACAAAGTTTGAACAAAATCGGTCAACATTACGAGGTCGCGCAACGAGGTCAAAGTTTTAAAAATTTAGTAAAAATATAGTTTTCCGCAAATTTCTTCAAATGGTGGACGTTACAGACTTCAATAATATTATTAATTTAAAGGAAATCTAATTTACTACCAGACGTATGTTTGATGTTTTTTAATAAAACAAAGTTTTCAGTAAAAACAAAGCAAGAAAGGGAGTGAGTATTGTTAGCTTATTTCATAGCTTTTTTGTATCAATTAACTTCACTCGCCTGTAGAAGATGACTTGTTCGCTTCAGAGTAAAATAGTACTTTTAAGTTTAGTAAAACTTTAGATGATAAATCCAAAAATGACCTTGGTTGCATTCTATCAATTCAGAATTCAGTACAATCTGAGTTTACATCATATGATTCAGAGCCTGTATTGACCTATAAGAAATCGATTATGAAAAAAATAAATAATAATGTGTTTCTTAGATGTGCGTCAAGGTATCCTCTCAAAATTTTACTTTATCTCTGACGCATTTATAATCCATTATATGCGTCATTTTGTACGCGAGATAGGCTTTTTTTAATGTGCATATAACTCTCTACTTATTAAATTGACATGATTTAGTATACCAAAATATTAAAGCTGGTTAACCAAGCTTTCATTTGATATATTTTGTGTTCTAAAAATTGCTATACTTTAAGAGATATAAGCAAATACGTACTCTCCCCCAAAAAATGATCTTTTGATATGAGAATATACGATTACCATCTGGTAACTCTGTTAGTGTTACCTGGATAGAAAGAGAAAGAGAAGGGAGGGAGTATTTTGTCCTCACTCCTCTCCCTTCTTTTTTTCTTCCTATCCAGGTTACACTAACTGCCGTTACCAATGGTAATCGTATATTCTCATATCAAAAGATCATTTTTAAATGATAATATATAAAATATTATTCTACATAGCTTTCTTCATTCGATTATTTTGTCACAGATTTAACGGTTCTTTTTAAAATTCGGGCAAATTGAAATCTACCCCCCCCCCCTTACCAAACACCTCCCCTACGCTTATAGTTGTAATTATTTTAAAATGTCCCAACACATAGTTATTACTAAAGAGCGGAAAAAAATGTGATGATATTTGCCAAAAATGTTTTTTTAATGTTACCCAAAATGATCAAAATTGTTAAAAAATGTTAAAAATGTTGTTGAAAAATGTTAAAAATGTTTTAAAAAATGTTAAAAAATGTTATTATGTAGACTCCAAATTTGATTTATGTGAATTTATTATTCCATAAAACATTGACCATACAATAATCTCTGCCAAATTTTTCTCCGTGAAGTTTTGGCAACGATCGGATAAAACATTTTTAAACCTCAAAAATGATATCTTTTGGAGATCTGGGTTTCATATATGAGTATATTTCAACGTGCCAGACTACAATCACGAGATACACAAACAATAATAAAGGGAAATAATAATAAATACTAAATCAATAGAAACTAAATAATTATATTAACGCAACCTTTCCTTATCGCCACAGAGCTCCCCCCCCAGTGACCTTGAAAACCTTGTTAAGGAACGAAGAGGTTTCTTATGGGTTCTGTGGGAACGTCGATTTGTTGATGTGGTCTTTTTAAGGATGCCGTTAGGCTGAGAAGGCGGTCGGTGGTTTGGTTGGGTATTGGAGGCTGTGGATGTATCTGCAGATTTGATTTTAAACTAGAAGAAGATCTAGGTGATGAGATGGAGGTTCGGAAATCTTTGTTGGAGGGCGGCCTCTACGAGGAGGTGTGCTGGAGCCGCAGGGTTGTCAATATCCAAATGTGCCTCCTTAAGACGATCTATTGAAACACTCTCCTGTCTGTTCCCAATTTGAAGCTTGAAAAACTTTTCTCCATGGTGAAGTACCTCATAAGGACCGTCGTATGGGGGTTGTATAGTTTCCTGTGTCCGTCGTGTCTAACGAAAACGAACTTAGACGTCATGAGATCCTTGTGAATTGAGGGATTAGGTTGACTGTGATGGGACATTGGAATGGGTTTGAGGTAGGGCTGGGCGATATGAGAAAAAGTTAGATTTCGATTTTTTCCCCAAAAAATTTTCGATTCGATTTTATATCACATATGAACAAAAACACTATTTTTTTATACATATGGCTGTAAACTTCACCACGGCTTTGCGTTTGCACTGCTGCTTCTACACGTGTGTTTATGTTGTGGTGTGCGCAACTCAACTTGACGTGGCTCTCTTCCAACTGATTGGTTACGTGCGGCGCTGTTTAGATATAATTGGCTATCCAGTGTCTGTGAAAACTTTGATGATTTTTTTAAAGGCATTTTTATTAGCCTGGTTCGCACGCAGATCCTCGTGCATGTCCGCCCAACTTCGTGAGCTTTTTTCTTTTCACATCGAACGTGTCATTTTCAATCGTAGAAAAAATTACATCGCGAATAAAATCGAAATCGAAAAATCGCCCAGCCCTAGTTTGAGGGAACCTAATTTATCGCGTAAGATTTTTAATTCCAGAGGAGCGTTTACTGAGCGGTGGTTAGAGAAAATTCCCCAGGACTCTAATTGTAGTCCCGTACACCAGTTCAGCCGAAGAAATGTTGATGTCTTCTTTGGGTGCAGATCGAATCCCTAAGAGAACCCAAGGGAGTTCATCGGTCCAATTCGGACCGCCCCTAGCTTTTAAGGCTTCCTTCAGTCGACGGTGAAAACGTTCCACAAGTCCGTTGGCTTGTGGGTGATAGGACGTGGTTAAGTTTACTTGGATGCCCAACAGATGATTAATGTCTCTCCACAGTTGAGACGTGAATTGGGATCCCCTGTCAGATGTTATTGTTCCTGGCAGTCCAGATCTGGCTATCCAGTTAAAAGGAATCCTCGAGCGACGGTCAAGGAGTCAGTTGAGGAAAGAGTATCGCCTCCGGCCATCTAGTGAAGCGGTCCACAATGGTAAGAGGTGTGTGAATTCTCGTGAGGATGGTAGTGGACCCACTAGGTCTACGTTGACATGTTTGTAGATGTAATGAAAACATCTAACTTAATAGTAGCCTGTAGGAAGAGAGAGGATGAGAGCTTCTGATTACAAACAACTTATAGCTCTAAGTTCATGCACTCTCCGAGTCCAGGTATTTATTTAATAATAGCAATAACACACGTATATAGAAATAATACAATTATAAACAATGTGCAATTAAGCATTACAAAAACATAAATACCTGGGCGATAAAATAATATAAATTGGAATCTAAACAAGTAATGTCATTACGTAATTAAGACATGTACAGAGCAAACTAACTCCGCGCCATCTGGCGGAAATAATGTAAAGAATTTGCTGCTACATGTTCAAAACGAGATGGTGGTGGTTCAAAGTTTTGTAAGGGTGCGACGGTGTGTTTTGTGAATTTTTGAACGTTGGCAAGCTTGGCATTCTTTCGTCCATTCCCCAACTTTTTAGAAAGGCCGTACCAAACGAACTTCTCGGATATGAGGCGTCTCGTAGTCCTGATTCCTGGATGGGCTAGTCCATGGAGTTTGTCGAAATTTTTTCGCTGAAAACTCTCGGGGACTAGTGGGCGAGCCCGCCCTGTTGAAACGTCGCATATAATTTCGGGACCGTTGCGTTGTATAGCTATTTTTTCCAACTTCAACCCGTTTTCCGAGTTCCGGTAGCGGTCTAAGGTAATGTCGTTGCTTTGCTCTTGAGCCAATTCCCGAAAGTCGATTCCGTCTCTTACTGAGTTGAGTGTTGGTGCTGGGGTTCGCGACAATGCGTCTGCCACGACATTGTTATTTCCGGAAACATGCCTAATGTCTGTTGAATATTCAGAAATTGCTGCTAAGTGGCGTTGTTTGTCTAGCAGACCACGGTTCAGAGTGCTTGGACATGGCGTAAGTGATCGGCTTGTGGTCCGTGAAAATTGTGAAGTTTCTTCCTTCCAAGAAATAGCGGAACTTCTTAAACAGCTAGAAGATGGCTAACAACTCTCGATCGAAGTACTATAACGCCTTTCTCGGGGAAGCAACTGTCGGCTAAAGAATGATAAGGGCTTCCAAATTCCTCCTGATAATTGTTCCAACACGGCGCCAACATCCGTATCGGACGCATCGACGGTTAAGGCTGTGGGAGCTGATACCGAAGGATGTACTAACAGGGTGGCTCTGGCAAGAGCTTCTTTTGTACTTAGGAACGCCTGGTCCATCTCTGAATTCCACTCTATGTTCTTTTTGTTATTACTTGAGGAAAGTGATTGATAGAGGGGACTCATGAGGCGTGCAGCCGAGGGAATAAATCTGTGGTAAAAGTTGTTATCTCCTATTTGTAATGGAATCTTCCGTGTGCCACAATGTTTTATTCTAGTGTTGTTGGCGGCCATTAGAACCTGCTTCGATTCTCCTTTTAATTTATCACTGTAAGAAGCCGGGATTACGCTTACTTCCGCGCCGGTATCTATCAAAAGTGTCCGGCCGGATATTTTATCGGGGACTCTAAGGAGTGTTGTTTGAATGCCGGCCATCAGCCTATTTACTGATGACCGGCTGAACCGTTTCCCTGTATGTAAAAACTACAGGGAGGAATACACTCCCTTGCTTTGTCTCCCCATCTCCTATGATAATAGCAAAGAGTGAGAGGGAGCTGCGAGGATGCTCTTTGGGACGAGGACGTTGACTTTGGTGAAGGAGTTCTAGATTTCATCTCGAAGGAAGAGTATGGGCGCACGGCGTTGATATTAGATAAGGAGAGATCTTGTGCATAAACGTCCGCCAGTTTAGCCAAAGCCCGGAGATCCTTTCTGTCGTGCGTACGTATATTGAAGCGTACCGGAGGAGGGAGTTGTTGTAAGAATATCTCAATAAAGAGAAAGTCCAGTTCGTGTCCTTCCGGGAGAAGGTCCATCATTTGGATCAAGATTTGTGTTGGAGTATCCGAACTCGATGAAGAGAATTTAAGAAGCCTTGCTGCTCTTTCATCAATGGACAGAGTAAATTCCTCGAGTAGTCGTGCCTTTAACCTTTCGTATGAGTCTTTTTGCGGAGTCTCGCGCAAAATGTCTTTCACGTTTTTTGCAGTTCTGTGGTCCAAAGCGGATATTACATGCTCCAACTTTGTAATTGACGAAGTAATTCCTTTGAGTTAGAATTGAGATTCAGCTTGACGGAACCAAAAGGCCGGATCCTCCGCGAAAAAATTGGCTAGGTGCACTGTTGCCCCGTTGTGTTGGAGATTGGTTACACTTGATGAAGGATCTGGGCGTTAGACTGTGCCATTGTGTATTTCGGGGTCACTACTTTGGAGATCTGGGTTTCATATATGTGTATATTTCAACGTGCCAGACTACAATCACGAGATACACAACAATAATAAAGGAAAAATAATAATTAATACTAAATCAAATAGAAACTAAATAATTATATTAACGCAACCTTTCCTTATCGCCACAATCTCACATTTACCGAGGTAATTTTAGAATAGCTCCATCCATTGGGCTCATCCTATCTGGAAGAGCAGCTCCAGGTTTGCCTAGCAGCACATCTCGTACCTGTCTCAATGCTGGCAGGGCAGGATTTTTCTTTACAACGTAATCGAACTTAATTCAAAAAACCTCTCTGGCGTCACTTGGAATCTTGCGGTTCCTTTTCCTAAGCATCTTCAAAGATTTTACGTCCCTCTTCAAGTTGTAATTTCTGTGGTCTCCAGGCTGGTAATTGAATCTTGCAAAAACGATAAATAACTTGCAATAAATGTTAAGTCAACTAAGATGCTTTCATTTTAAGAATCCACTGACTATTGGATATACATTTGACATCCTCAGGTCAACATATCCACGACTAATTTGACTTGCTCGAAATTCTGACCATACCAAACAGCTGCGCTGATCCAGGTTCCCTATCTGGTAGAGCTGGGATTCGGTATCGCCGATTCAGTAAGATTTTATTGATATATTTACCTAATACGAATATCGATCGGGGGGTAGATACGAAAGAAAGAGAAATTTATGTATGTATCTGCTCTGTGACTTCTGACTGGGACGAATGAGCATTTCACCAACAATGGAACATGAAAGGAGTTTTATCTAAACCCCAATTAGATGCATACTCTTCATTTTATTGTGTAAAACGTTGATTGACCAAAAAAGGCCTCACTATTTGAAAAGGCGTCATAAATTTAGGCGTGCATTATTTCCGTAAAAATAACAAAGAATGGAATGAATTGAAAAATTATAAAATGATGCAAGAGGTGATAAAATAAGTTCAACAGTTTGTCTAAAAAGACAAATAAGTGTTTATTTCAGGGATATTAGAATAAAATGTGCTTTTTCAACAAAAAAATATATAAATCTGTAAAAAAATGGGAAAAATGTCAAAAAATATTTTTTATATGATTCAATTTTTCCCGCTCTCTAGTTATTACTGTTACCCTATATATATCTATATTATATTATATATAATATAACTATTGATTTATATCATTGTTGTCATTCGCGAACGATGATGAACGACAAGTTTTTGACGAACGACAAGAAAAATTCCTTATCGTTCGTCGTTCGTTTTTGGCTCCAAAAAAAGATAGAAGTTTTTAATTTTTATGGAAAAAAATTCTTTGCTAAAACGTCATCACTTTTTTTCAAAAAATTTCTTTCTAAAAAAAAAGTTGTCAATTTTTTCAGAAATTTATATCTAAAAAAGTTGTCAATTGTGGCGGTTGCTAACCTCTCTCCCTCCCTCAGTCGTATTATCCAGTAAATCCCTTTTGTATCAATATATATTTATACGATGCGTAAATAAAGTAGTGTATATTATGAGTTCAAAGTGATAACATCTCACACGCTTTATTGGTGACCCCAGACACTCAGCGGTGCTCCCTGAGTTATAACACTAGCAGCCATCCGTCATGCCTGAGGTATCTGACGCGGATGTAGCCGCCTGCCTCTGCAGTAGCCCTGAAGCTTCCAACGTTTTGGCCTTCAAAGCCCGCCGTGTGGTTCAGTCAAATCGAAGCTCAGTTCACGCTGAAAGGGATTACCCAGGACGTCACAAAGCACGCGCATCTCATCACATCCCTCAGTGACGACGTGGCCACACGGGTTTCGGACCTCCTCATTTCTCCTCCTGAGACGGGTCGTTACGAAGCTCTCAAGAAGCGGCTCTTACAGACGTACACTCTCTCAAACGACGACCGAGCCGCAAGAATCCTAGATTTTGGACCACTGGGTGCAGACCGTCCATCCGCCCGCATGGACGCCATGCTCGCACTCATCCCGGATGGAGAACAACCAGGATTCCTCTTCAAGGAGATTTTCCTTCGTCAACTCCCACCCGAGATCCGCTCCCTCATTAAAAATCGGGATTTCATCGATCTTAGGGAAATGGCCCGGGCTGCCGACAAGCACTGGCCTACTGACGGCTCTTCCATTCAGGCTATACGTCGTCCTTCCCCTTCAGAGGACATCACAAAAGCAATGGATCTATGCTGGTACCACCAGAAACACAAAGAAAAAGCCACCAAATGCAAACCTCCCTGCAAGTTTAAAGTCTCGGGAAACGCCACGGCCGGTCGTCAGTAGCCTCTTTGGCGGCCGGCAGCAAAAATCCCCTATTCCGACTCACAAATAAACTGACGGGACGTAGATTCCTGGTAGACACTGGTGCTCAAGTCAGTGTGATCCCTGCTTCCACACAGGACATCAGATTCCACGCCCAAGGCCCCGTCCTTAAAGCCGCCAACGGAACATCCATTCGTTCTTATGGCACTCGCATGGTGTCACTTCTCTTCGGCTCTCATCGCTATGCTTGGACCTTCGTCACCGCCGACGTCTCCCAGCCTATTCTTGGAGCTGACTTCCTCCGGGCCCACGACCTGCTAGTCGACATCCGCCGCAATCGTCTCGTAGATGTCTCCTCCTTCACGTCTATTCCAGGTATTCGGACCTCTGGAGTCGCCCACACATCTCTGCCGCCACGTCAGAGACCAATAACTTCGCGGCACTCCTCGCTTCACGTCCTAGCCTGACGGAGCCCACGTTCGATACGCCCAAAGTCAAGCACGGAGTATCACACTTCATTGAGACATCTGGCCCGCCCATACACAGTCCCGTTCGTCGACTATCACCAAGTAAACTCGCGGCTGCAAAAGAAGAGTTTGCCGCATGGAAGCTATGGGCATTGTGCGCCGCTCAAACAGCCCTTGGGCTTCTCCCTACATGTGGTCGAGAAACCTGGTGGTGGATTGCGGTGACGTAAACCATTCCTGATAGGTACCCAGTGCCTCACATCCAAGACTTTTCCACCCGCCTGGTGGGTAAAAGCAGCATCTTCCAAAGTCGACCTGGTAAGAGGCTATCACCAAATCCCTGTATCAGAGCAGGATATTCCCAAGACAGCAGTAACTACCCCCTTCGGCCTGTTCGAGTTCACCCGGCTCCCTTTTGGTTTAAAGAACGCTGCACAAGCCTTCCAGCGGCTAATGGACACCGTGCTTCGAGGACTCGACTTCGTCTTCATCTACCTAGACGACATCCTCATGCAAGTGCATCACCAGAGGAGCATCTCACTCATCTTAACACACTGTTCAACTGCTTAGAAGAACATGGCCTTGTTGTCAATACGGCCAAATGTTTCTTTGGAGTTCCATCAATTGATTTCCTCGGCCATCGGGTTGACTGCACGGGCATCACACCCCTCCTCAGAAGGTTGAGGCAATTAAAAACTTCCCCATCACAAAAACTCGGCAAGGCCTCATGGAATTCTTGGGAATGGTAAACTTTTACCATCGTTTTGTACGCCACGCTGCCGAGATCATGGTTCCGCTCTACGATGCACTTAAAGGCTCGAACAACAAGCGCTCAGCTATACTGAATTGGACGGACGAGATGAGAGCAGCTTTTCAGTCCGCCAAGGAGGCACTAGCAAAGGCAACCCTACTCGTTCACCCTGATCTTCACGCTTTTACTGCGTTGACCGTCGACGCATCAGATAAAGCCATTGGTGGAGTACTGGAACAGCGCGTCAAAGGACAGTGGCGTCCTCTGGCCTTCTTCAGCCGTCGTCTCAAGCCTGCTGAGCAAAAATATAGCGCTTTGACCGTGAGCTGCTAGCCATTCACCTCGGGATCAGGCATTTCCGGTGGTACCTCGAGGCCAGACCTTTTACGGTCTTCACCGATCACCGTCCTCTTACCTTCGCCATGGCCAAAATCTCAGACCCATGGTCCGGACGGCAGCAACGGCAACTCGTGGCTATCTCGGAATTTACAACTGACATCCAACACATTTCGGGAAAACAGAATTCTGTTGCTGATGCTCTTTCTCGTGGAGTCGTTACTGAAGGAAAACCTCCCGATCTTCTGCCAAATCGCCCCATGAACGACCAATAGCTGTTAATGCAACCCTGACAGCTACGAACGGATTGGATTTCTCAGCTCTCGCTCGGCCCAGTCTGACGATGAAGCCACGCAAGCTTATCGCTCGGCTGACTCCAGTCTCCGTCTTGAGGATCTACCAATCTCAGGTGGTAATGGCACAATCCTCTGCGATGTCTCGACCAAGGCCCATCGTCCCCGAATCCTGGCAGCGTAAAGTTTTTGAACCATTCACGGCCTCTCACACCCGAGTATTCGAACAACTAGGCGTCTTGTATCACGGAAGTTTATCTGGCAAGGTCTCTCCCGCACAGTCTCCACTTGGGCTAGAGAGTGTCTCTCGTGTCAACGAGCTAAAATTCACAGGCACACCGCGCACCGCGTCAAGAGTTCAGAGTCCGGATGCACGGTTTTCGCACGTCCATATCGACCTTGTTGGTCCGTTGCCACCTTCCAACGGATTCACTCATCTTTTGACCATTGTCGATCGTTTCTCTCGCTGGCCAGAAGCGGTTCCTATCTCTGACACCTCAACACGCGGATTGTCTCTCGCTTTCTTGTCAAATTGGATTGCACGCTTTGGTATCCCCTCAGAGATAACTTCCGACCAAAGGCGCCCAATTCACCTCACAGCTTTGGGCCGACTTGATGTCCCTCCTCGGCTCCAATGTAATCCGGACAATAGCCTACCACCCACAGGCCAATGGCCTTGTGGAACGTTTCCACCGAAACCTCAAGGATGCTCTCGGCGCGACGACCGCTTAATGGAATTAACGTACATCATTGGGTCCTCGAGCCCAGGGTCCATTTCTGGGCCCATTACTGGGTAGTTCGCCAAAGAAGACCACGGCCTAGTCTGCGCCGGATGGGCTCACGTCTACGGAGCTCCCGTCTCGGGCCAGTCGTCGGCCAGGAGATTTCTTCCTACGCCCAGATCTCAGCTTCAACCGGATGCGGTCCTTGATTGCTTTCGTCGAGCTGTCGGAACCTTCGACCAATCCTGCTTCTGCTCACGGCCTACCAAACAACTACGTTCCCCTGCTCTGAGCTCTACTCGGTTGTGTTTGTTCGCAGGGATCACAGTGGGCTTAGAACGGGGGTCAAGCGGACATTTGCCTGTAATTTTTGAACCCTTGATTCCATTTTGCCATTGAGGGCTCATTAGAGCGTATGAGGTCATAGAATATACAGAAACCAATTTAACATGGAATTTTTTTTGGGGGGGGGTGGGCCCCCCATTTAGGAGAAGTGGGTGGATATCCCGAAAACACGTTTTGGGATATCTTGACAAATAATTATGCTATAGAGCCCATTGAGGGCTCGTTAGAAGCGTCTAGAGAAGTGGAATATAAAGAAAATCAATTTCAATTCAGAATTTCTGAATTTTGGGGGTCTGGGGCCAAAAAACCTCAAAATTAGGAGATTGGGCGGATATCCCGAAAAACACGTTTTGGGAAATCTGACAAATAATGATGCTATAGAGCCCATGAGGGCTCGTTAGAAGCGTCTGAAGAAGTGAAAATATATAGAAATCAATTTCAATTCAGAATTTCTGAATTTTGGGGTATGGGGCCAAAAAACCTCAAATTTTAGGAGAATTGGACGGATATCCCAAAAACACGTTTTTCGGCATATCTTGACAAATAATGATGCTATAGAGGCAATTGAGGGCTCGTTAGAAGGTAGGGAAGTGGATGAACACACAGAGCTATCTCAATTACTGTCTCAAATGAGAAATCCAATTTTTGTGGTCTGGACTCTATGAAAAACAACATAAAGCTACAGTTAAGCACAATTATTCGTCAGTGAGGATGCTTATCAATAATCATATTCGCTGTTACAGCCATACATGACAGCTTTTAATTATCACAACTACGAATAGTGTGCCCTGCTTTTTTTACAATGCTTGCACGACAATTGCTCCATGTCTTCATCACTATTATTGGAGAACTCTTGTCCCACAGTCGATTGATACAGTCGGGAAAGATTGTCGTACTGGTTGGTCTTCCTGGCTTTGTAATCCTGTACTGCCTCAGGAACTGTTGTTGGCCTCAAGACCGGACTCGGTGAAGTTGTGGAGACCTCTGTTGCCATTTTCCTCGATCAACTCAGCACTGTGTCCCAAGACGCATGTGAACTGGGAGTAAGTTCGATCCAATGAATGAGGTTACAGGAGGTACGTTTGCCACCGGCAAAATCTTTGAATGCATAACTTTCATATATAAATAGAAATAATCATAGAACAGTGTAGTTTGATGGTTTTATGATGCCAATTTGATTCAGCACCCAACCCAAAACATAGGAAAAGTGGTCTGGATCATGAAATTTGAGTAAAAATACACAAGTTGTTCAGATTTCTAGATTTCAAGCGTAACGGAAAAAATTTAGGTAAGCCATTTTTTAGATATGAAAATATTAAAATGGTTCCCAAGAGTCAATTTTTTCAATTATTTTTGGATAAGATAGTCCTCAATGTCAAGATATCATATGTGAAGCATGAAAAATTTCATCTTGGGGCTTTTCTGCAATTTTCAGTGAAATTTATCAGCGGGGGTCATTTTTAGGGTCTTTTTGATGGAAAAAATGCCCATTTTCACAGTAATTTTGGTGGAAAAACCATGAATTTATGTGAAAAAGCTGCCCTATTAGATACTGAATCAAAGTATAGGTATTTGGGCTTATATTAGGGGCCTAAGGGACATATTTAGAGGGTTTGGTGGAAATTTGAGCATTTTTTGAATATTTACTCAAATTTTCTCCGAGAAAATGAAGTGTTCGGAATATGAAATTTTGCAAACTTCAAATGGCATATCTAAGATAGTAATTTGGAGTTAGAGGACAACTAAGACCATGTTTTTGATAGTTCTGAGACTCGAACGATTCATATTTACATGTTTGAAGGTGATCTGAGAAAAGTTTTAAAATTTCGATATGTCCGCTTGGAAAC
>CP045896.1:24319382-24384136 GCA_013387185.1 Caligus rogercresseyi | reverse complement strand
TGAAAGATTGAATGAGTTAGAAATATATTTTTTAACCTCTTGAATGTACTCTTATTTTTTCTTGTCTTGCATAGCTTGTGCCTTATCAGTCATATTCTACTTAGAATAATATTTTTTTATACGAGTTCATGTGCTAGACGTTTGCATTAATTGCTGGAAAGAATATGTATTTCTTATAGAAAATATTCATGATTGGCGTTTGTAACACAGCCTATGAGTAGAGCCCTCCCTTTGAATATAAAAGCAATCTTATCATATCTTAAGCATACCATTAATATTTCATTAATTCTTTTGGTAATATATATTTTTATAGAGCCCCACTAAGTTATATATAATATCAGTTACGTTTATTTTATGTTTTCGTTAATTGTGAAACGTCATAAATCTGATTAATTTTGACAAATGAAAATATATTGAAGCTATATTTTTTTGATGACGTAAGTGAGAAGAATAAAAAAAGTTTTTTCCCGCTTGCCGGTGTAAAGTCATTCGAAATCACCGGCAAGCGAAAAGTCAGCTTTCTTATCAATATGGACGTACCTAGTTATATAATATACTTTGGGCCCAGTTGTGGCCGAGTTGAAATTGTAATATGCCTGCTTTATATGAAACTCATGAACCAATAAGTGTTTATTCGGAAATCCCAATATGATTTAATGTTGACACCGGGAACCTCATGTTTCATTGGAGGTATTTTATTACTCCAAACTCCCATATCTTTGGCCTATGAAACCTAAAGGTTAATTTGCATTTGGGTTTGAACTCTCGATAGACTACAGTTGTTACCTTTAGAGTCTGATGTTCCAAATGATTTAACATATTATGCGATCGTATTGGAATATATATCACACATATTTTCTATATATTTTGCAGCCTAAATAATTAAATCAAAAATGAAATAGTATATATTTTTCTTTCAGCGTCTTCTGAATGTATGTTCATAATATTAATTATTATATTGTTGGTTACTGAGATCTTTAAACAGAATAATTTACCGAAATATAGTACTTAAATACATTATTCAATCATATTTTAAGGCCAAAAAATATTTTTTGTAGTTGATATAAATCAATTCACTGTTTTTCTAAGTTTATTTTTCTTATAACCTATTTATAATCAAATATATGCTTATAATTATATCTTTGCTTGATTCATATAATATATTTTTATTTTTTTATATCCCTTAGGACTCATGGGCAATGATGTGGACATTTTCGACCTAAAGATCCTCACCATTTTCTTCGCCTTCCAAGCAGTCTACATACTTGTCACAATAATCTTTGTCTTCATATTTATTTATAACTTTTATCTATTCAATGTTTTTTACCTCCTGGCACTCTAAACTTTGCAGCCATTTGGAACGGTGCAAATTACTATATTCAAGTATTTAGTCGCCGTTATAACTCAAAATTCGAGCCTGGCTCTGGATCCAAGGCCACCAATGGAGATATTAAAATATCTTAAAATAGTTAGGGAATGCTCTTTCATTGGGAAATCAATTTCTAAATGAGTTTCTCATATATTAATTCTGCGTGAGCAATAGAAAAAATAATTTTAACCTTAATCCTTAGTTTCATATAATGTTGATACACCAAGGAAAAATATCAAAAATGATATATTATAATGTTGTTTAAAATGGTTCTGTGTCTTGAGCAAGATCAATATATCACGATCTAGAGTGCTGCTTACGATATAAGTTAATGCCCAGGGATGTAATTCTAGTTTTTATTTAGTAAACAAAGAAAATGGATAGGAAATAACCATGCTACTAGTCAAATAAGACAATGTACATGGGATTCATTAGCACATTATAAATTATTTTAGAAGATATTTCTTTCAAAACAGAACAGTTTGTTTGAAACACTAAATATTTCATTATTTTCTCCCTCGATATTGTACTCGTATGTACATCTTTTTACATCAATATTTGTCTTGACTGATATAATAAGCCCCCACTTCTTGATTGTTTTAGCCCAAAAGTTGGATGAGATCTTAGTAGGAACTTCATTGCTTCTGTCGACCCATACATTTTCTATATATATATATATATTCAATATATACTGACATTTAATGTTTGCTTATTGGTTAAGAATAAAAAAATACCGTCTCTCAAGGTACAAAGTTAAATTTGTTATCATAAATAAATTATTTAAAATAAATCGAGATGATCAATTGAAGTGTTGATCACTTGGCTCATTCAATTTTTCCTATACACTCTTTAAGAAACCTATACTTACATAAAATGATGATTGATGACATATGAACCACAATATGTCATAATATTATATACACCTTTGAACGATAAGAGAAATATTGAATCGCTTGAGCAAACAAGTTTTTGTTCCAATAAATCTAAAAAAGCTTCACAAGCAATAAAATGCCAATTGGTGATCCCAATATTTTTATCTAAAATACTTGGTAATCCTAGCTTGAACCTCTAAATTAATTGCAATCCCACCAAAAATATGACTCCATTCCACTTTCGTACACCGTTTCCATATTTAAGGGACTCATGGTATATTTTTATTATTTATTGAAGGGAATGGGAGAGGAAAAAAAAAGAAAAAGAAAGAGGGAGAGTTAGAAATATGGAATAGAGAGACACAGAGAGAGAGTCACACAGATAGACACACAGATAGAGAAAGGCACAGAGATAGAGATATAATTAACTTACTCCCATCCTGAAGAGTCTCGGGATCGAAAAATAGTGACTTTACGCATGGAATTGGAATCTTTGGGCACCTGGATCGTAAAAAGAGGAGGTTACTCATGACTTATTTCTACTCATTCGTCTTAAAATATCTACCTTCCCTCCATCCCCCTCTTCCGGATCTCGGATGACTACGGAGACTCCACTCATGAGCCTCCTCCTACAAATCCCTTGGACTCGTCAATCTAGAAGAAGAAATCTCTCAAGCATTGCTCTTCCTCAACAAGCAAATGAAGGAGTCCTCCTCACCCTTCGAGTCTCATCTCTAAAGGCTTGCAATTTGGAAATCGATGTCCATGATATAATATTCTCCGGATCAACCCACCATATCAGTCTCCTTTGGAACCGTGGATTTTGAAGGAGGACTCCCTTATGGCTTCACCCCCTTCTCTTGCAAATATGTAGATTGCTTCATGGTTCAGTTATTTCTAATGGACAATATACACTTCTACCTTGGGACCTTGTATTTTGTAATGAAGCCCTCTGAACAGACTCTTTTTTTAATTTTATAAGATTTTCCTCTTCTTTGACTTTTATATAAAGTGAAACATATTACTAAATATTATCGAAAGGTAATACAAGAAATGGGTGTGTATCACTCTCGTGATTGGAGAAGATACTATACCACGTCAGAATTATTGAACTGGATACATTTGGGCACGCTTTTAACCAATCTGGAATTGGAATTAATTTCACCTTTTTTAGCTTCCATGCAAAGACTTATGTGGAAGATGGAGCCCGAATTTCATTCGGATACTACTGTGGACATTTTATATCAGAATAAGAACAAGAAGCCTTTTGTCAGTAGATTTGGTGATCCTTCAGCTCTTGAGATGTTTGCCCTTCATCACAACGTCTTTACGATACATGATTTTAAGTCAGAATCGGTCTTTAATGTCAATAGGTTCTATTTTCCTCTTTCTCGTACTGTTAAGCATTGTTGTCCTCCCTTGCCCTGGTTTTTAAAATTTAAGGCACCTCTCTGGTGGTGTAAGCCAAGCTATATCTATAGCAGAGTCTTTTATCAAGATGCTAGGCTTGCCTCTTTCCTGGGAGAAAAGGATTCTCCACTCTACGCAGGGCATTGTAGACGGGCTAAAATTTACTGCCCAATTTCAAATTTCAGGACAATTAATAAAATTTTATTACCCCTGCAACAATTGCGGTTGCTTATACAACAATATCTTACACGCATTCGTTGACTGCCCTGCGCTATCATTGGTGAAGCAGTTTTTAAAACTTAATTTATCTGAAAATAAAATAATTTCCCCTAGTATTCTAAAGGCCTATATTCTATTTGGGCCATACAAAGTGAAAAAAAGTTCCCCCTCTAGTCATAAAGCTCTAAACGCAGCAGTAAGCAACTTCAAATCATTAATTGCTAAGCAACTAACGGCAAACTCTTATGTGGAAGCTGAGGACCTGAGAGCGATCATCCTTGGTGCAGCGGCTCGTTACGAGGCGCTCGATGTTAAAATTCCTGACCCTGGTTCTCCTTCTTGGAAATGGGCGGGAGATATTATACGATTTGTGCCATCTCGCTCAGGAGTATACCTGAAAGCTCTGAAGAGGATTTTAAGACGTCATCGGGATTTTTTAAAGAATAAATAAACGCTGTTTCGTCCATGTATATAAGGTTATAATCTCTTGACAGTAAATATGTTCTACAATGTTCATTCATGTTTTTATTTTAACGCAACTGTCAAGAGTATTTTTTATTTATTTATTTATAGTTGTCTGTATTTTAGTGTAGTAATTTTTTACACTGTTTTATAATATTTGATAGCCAAATAAAGAATTTTATAACCGTTAACAAAAAAAAACATATTATTCCCTTTTCGTCGTGTTTGAAGGAAGAACCCCAAACGACCGCTATATAATTACATATTTCATAATTCAAGCGTGATCTGACTTATTTACCATTTATAGGTTTTATATTCTTGTATGAAATTATGCATAATAAAAACACCTACAAAACTTTTGTTAATTTTTCTAACGATATCAGCTCGTATTTTTGTTATGATAGTAAAAGTATTTTGTAAAATCTATATAAATAATTATTCTAAAATAATACACAAAATGATATAATCTGCGGGAAATATAAATAAGGCTGAAGTAAATATCCCAAGTGGAAAGAGACTCCGTCGAAATTATTTGTAGATTCTTTGAAAGAAAATAAGGAATTTCTTTCACTCTCATGGATTCAAATGTGAAAAACTTGGTGTAGTTGGTGAAGATTCTAGGGTCGAAACGCGACGTAAAGAATGGTAATAAGTCACCAAATTCCCAGATGATCGATTTTTTGATCAAAATTATGGCTCCAATCCAGGAAGGCAAATGAAAAGGGAGGGGAAAAGCCTTGAAGTATCCATCCTTTTTATATCAAGAGGCCAAAATTTCCCTTTCCATGCATAAGGTCCATTGTTTTCGACTCCTAGACTGATATGGTGGGTTGATCCGGAGAATATTATATCATGGACATCGATTTCCAAATTGCAAGCCTTTAGAGATGAGACTCAAAAGGTGAGGAGGACTCCTTCATTTGCTTGTTGAGGAAGAGCAATGCTTGAGAGATTTCTTCTTCTAGATGACGAGTCCAAGGGATTTGTAGGAGGAGGGCTCATGAGTGGAGTCTCCGTAGTCATCCGAGACCCAGAAGAGGGGGATGGAGGGAGGTAGATATTTGAAGACGAATGAGTAGAAATAAGTCATGAGAACCTCCTCTTTTTACGATCCAGGTCCCAAAGATTCCATTCCATGCGTAAAGTCACTATTTTTCGATCCCGAGACTCTTCAGGATGGGAGTAAGTTAATTATATCTCTATCTCTGTGCCTTTCTCTATCTGTGTGTCTATATCTGTGTGACTCTATCTCTGTGTCTCTCTCTTATTCAATCTTTCTAACTCTCCCTCTTTCTTTTTTTTCCTCTCCCATTCCCTTCCAAAAATAATAAAATATACCATGAGTCCCTTAAATATGGAAGCGGTGTACGAAAGTAGATTGAGCCAAAAACATTTTTATTTTATCTTTGCCTGTAAGTAACTCTATATCTGCCAACATTTTGAAAAAAAGTTTTTCCCCGGCCATGATTAGGAATGGAAATCTGGAGCTTAGCCTTGGTGCTTACAATTCTATGACTGTTTTTTGGCCTAAAGAGAGGGATAAAAGTTTCCTTCTATCCAAGGAGATATAAATTATATTCTCCTTGAATTTCACGGCCAAAAAATAGAATCTGTAAGCACGAAGTCTAAGCTCCAGATTTCCATTCCTAGATACTATACTGCCACAAAAATGAAATGATTGTATCACCAAACCTAGCCATCATGATAATAATAATAATGAATACACATCTTTTTTTCTTTTACATCCAATTACGAAATAGATCCTTGCCCACAACTGATTTCACAAATAATCAAACATTCAATATTTATTTATGTAAAGAATCAAACATAGAGATAGATGGATGCATTGTGTGTACAAAAAAAATGAGAGGTTTGATAAAACATACATAGAAAAATATATTATCAACTTATTTACAATATTTATTATTATAATTCGAAAATGTGAATTTTGTTATGATATAAACTTATTATTATATCCATGTCGTATCTGTTCTTCTCCCCTTGTCCTTAATAAACTTAAAAGAAGTTGGTCAATTTAACTTATTTAAAATATGATTCTACCTAAGCTTTATGTACATACTCTCACCTTCAATTGCGTGTCTTTTTATGATCACAACTAAAAATATGGTTATAAAAGGGTTTGAAATTATTATTATAATAAATTATCATTTTGTTATATGTTGTGTCCTTCAATGATTTGATGTTGAGATTTAAGGGATGTCATTTTTCAAATGTGTTTTGGGTTTAAGAATGTGGGAGGGGGTGTTCAGTATATTCTGAGGAGCCTCATGGGTCTTTGCTGAGCCAAGGATCGGAGGATGTCACCGTTGGGAGCTACTTGGTAGCAGGTGTTGTAGGGTTCCATTTTGCAGACGACCGATGAGGGGGGAGGGGGATTGCCAGATTCGTCTTCCTAGAAGAGAGGAATTAAGCATGAGTTTTGAGCCATTATTTTTATGACATGTATGTATTTTCCAGTGATGTATTCGGCAACTTATTTGAGCTTGAACGACAAAACATTTTTAATTTTAGGATGAAACGGTAACAATAAAACAATACCGATAAAATATTATATTGCGATGTCATAAACGGGGGAGGGATTTAAAAAATATCATTTATAGTTCCTCATTTTGAAGACTAGCGACAAGTGAAGAATGATAAATTTTTAAAACATGAAAAAAGTGATGATCGTTTTATCGAACGTTGAAATCACTGATATTTGAGGTACTTTTAGTTAAAGATCTCAAATGGGCAATGGTATCCTGATAATACTAAGATTTATTATTAAATTAGCTTATAATTGACATTTGTCCCAGCGGAAGCTATCATTATGTCATATATTAATATAAATTAGAAGTTGTTTAATAAATTATAACTATCAAATATATTGCTAAGAATATTATAAACAGTATCATTATGCGACCATATCTCACTTCAGAAAGTTTTGCATCTAAAAGTAATTAAAGTTTCTTATTGAACTATAAATTTGGAGCTGAAATATCAGACATAACTAAGACCGAAATTTGTTTGGAGAACACTTTTCAAAAGTATTGGTCTTAAGATAGATAAATTTGAGTAACTGTATCCAGATAAAACAATTATTGTTTTGAGAGAGGAATACTGAAATATCTTGTAAAGAAATACAAAGTTTGGGTGTATTTTTGACTTATGTTCACCGGGTGTGTTATCGAATTCTTCCTCTTACCACGTGGTTGTAAAAAAGGTTAAAGCAGATAACTCTCAATGTGTGCTATTTTCATCTTAGATCAAATAAAATAATAATTTTTTAAAAGTTGGTCAACAAAAATATATATTTTTAAATACTCCTAGCAAGTTTAGTTCAAATCTAGCCTTATATAAGATTGGAATGTGTTATCGGCCAGTATTTACCGAATAAATATTGCGTTTAAAATAATAAACGTTAAAAATACTCTACTTATTGAAGGCAACTGAAAAAACTAAACATCTCTATATAATTTATGAATCAAAAATGTATTAGTTTGTTCGTTCAGTATCGATGATAAATTTTAAGCTATGATGCTTATTTATATAGTTTTACTATGTATTATTATCGATTTTTATATATAATCTTATGTATATTTTTTCTGAACTGTGAATAAAAAAATAATATAAGATTTGATATTTATAAATTTTCTCAATATCATGACCGATCATTCATATATTAATAAAACCTACAAAAATTAATAAGCTTTCAAAATGAATTGAAAATATTTGTGCATTAATAACTACTTCTATAAAGCATTTAATAAAAAAAATTATAAAATTAACACGATCCCTGGTCAAAAAAATTCATATACATATGTCAAGTCTTTTTTAAGGGCAAAGAAAAAATAGAGCATCAACCTAAAAGTATACCAAATATAGGTGAAATTATATAATTTTGCTCAATTTGATAACCTCTAATTGTTATTTTATTTAACAAGAAACACATTTAATACAGTTGATATTGATTTATTATCGTCCCCACATGTTTTTATACTATATAGGGTGTACATGATAAATTGGAACTATTTCAAATTTCAACCAGCTTGATAAAAAGGACATTTGGAGGGTATTTGACTATATGGAAAGTTATACATGGTATTAAACAAGACATTTATTCAATATGCCCTCCCTCAGCAGCCACCATCTTCTCCATCCTGCCCCTGAAAGACTTGCATGCCCTTATGACTTCCGCGGGATCGACAGTATTCCACTCTCTCGTATGGAGTTCTTCAGGGCCTCGATGCTGTTGTGGCTGACCTTAAACACCTCCCTCTCCAACTTCCCCTATCAGTAGTAGCCACACGGATTGAGGTCGGGCGAGTTGGAGGGCCAGGTGTTCCGATCCCAGAATGTGATGCCGTGAGAGTTGAAGAGAATGGTGGTCCTGAGGGCGATATGTGCGGGCGCTGAATCTTGTTGGAAGATGAACTCCCTCCCAGCAGCCTTATCCTTCATCCAGGGGATGACAACCTCCTCCATGACTTCGCAATACCTCTCCGCGTTGACCCTTTCCTTGGGGTTGAAGAAGAAGGGGGGCATCACCTCACCGGTGCTGCAAATTACACCCAGGGTCATCACGGAGGCCGGGAACTTTGTGGTGAAGACCGCGGGGACCTTTTCTCTCTCCTTGGCAAGCCACCTGTCATTCTGAACGTTGTAGCTTCTATCGACAGCCCAGTTCTTCTCGTCGGAAAAGAAGATGATTCTTCCTCCATGGCTCTTCAGGCCATTGAGGAGACGCTTGCCGTTGGTGAGCCTGGTGTCCTTCATGGATGCCGTGAGGATGTGCTGCTTGGCCATTCGGTATGACCTATACCCGAGGTCCTCATTCACAGGTCCCTCCTTGCTTGTTCCATGATGGCTATTGTTTGTTGTCAAAAGAATTGTGGTGGAAGTTCTAGTGTATTGTTCACACAACCTTTTATATTAGTATGATGAAACCCCAGATATCCACATTATGGATCTGGATGATGTTTAAAATAGTTCCAATTTACCATGTACACCCTGTATATATTTATCTACCTACATTAATACACTACACTACCTATAGTAATCATTTCAACTACAACTGTCATTTTATATATAGGTCATCACTTTTTAATAGTAAATTTGAACTATAGTGTTCATTTATGTTTTTTACGCAACTGTTAAAAAGAGTTTGATTTATTTATTTGTTATTTAGTGTATTCTTATATTACACTGTATTGAATTGGCAAATATGAAATAAAAACTTTGACCGAAAAAAGAAAGAAATAATCATTTCAACAGCAAAAAAAGTTAATTGAAATAATCATCGAATCCACTCATGACAATCCAAAATTTCAAACTTTGCTTTATCCGATCAGTAAGTGGGTTCTTTGTGTAGATACTATAAGGTTAATTAAATACGCTATTAAATCAATAGATGTATACTCAAACAAATATTGACTAGATTGATTACAAGGTCAAACATCAATGAACTTTAATATGCAGTATATCGTAAGATTAATAAATGGGTTCAAGGTATATCATTTAAAATACGAATGTGGTCATTTTTTTATAATAGTTTACAATAAGTGATATTCGTGAGTGAATGTAAAGCAATGAGTTGTTTTTATTTACAACATTAGTACAATTATTAAGCCATATTTCCTTTGGAAACAAATTAGAGTGCCTTAATAATTCTGTGTTACAACAACAGTAACCAGGATGGAAGGGATATACATTAATCCATTACTTCAGAATCAACGCTAAGTGAATCATTACACTTATTTTTCGAATGGCAGAAACTAGGTGTAACAGCCCTACAAGACACTATTAGAAACGTTCATATCTGTAAGGACAATAATTATACTTGGCTTAATATAATTATTTTCTAAACATATATCCTTATCGACCAAAGCAACACTAATCTTTTTTTTTTTGCCTATATGGTTCGATAGAATTGCATCCGACAGGATATAAATAAGCATTATAGCATTAAATTAGTCTTTCGAACCTAGGATCTTATTAATGAGGTAGCAGACCAAAAATGACCATCCCCTCTGGGAGTATTCGAACCTCCGCCCTCAACATTGAGAGTTAGACACGCCTTAACGCACACAGCTATCGCACTTAATATGTAATTAATAACATCATGTTTGCTATTTATAAACGAAAACAAATCTACATTTCAGCTGCTTATTTTATTTTTGCGAAATAAAATATCTGACAATAAGTATTTGTAATTTTTAGATGTTTTAGTACTTTTATCAGGCAAAAAATATTTCATTTTAGAGACGAATCAGGCTAAGATAGAATACTACTTGATAAATATAGTATCCAATAGGACGCTGACGAATTCACAAATATAACGGGGGCCAAGTCATTCATTTGACATGATGATGTATTGTTTTTAAATTATATAATATAAACTACATTTTTCATAGAAATGAAGATAATGTTGCAGTCACTCTCTTTTATTGAAGTAAAAGGTATATACAAGGTCGGCTGATAAGTCCCGAGACTAACACATAGATGGCGCCAGTGGATTTACATGCATAAATATAACAGCTGTCTGACAACTAGTTTGTGAGATATTACGTTTTAAGTGAAGCTACTTTTGTTATTGTGAAAATAATGGAAAAGAAGAATTTCGTGTGTTAATAAAACATTATTTTTTGATGAGAAAAAATACAGTCGAAACTAAAACTTGGCTTGAAGAATGTTATCCGGACTCTACTCCATTGAAAGCAACCATATGTCGATGGTTTGCTGAATTCAAACGTGGTCGTGTGAGCACGAATGATGATAAACGCAGTGGACGCCCAAAAGAGGTGGTTACACCAGAAAACATAAAAATAATCCACAAAATGATTTAAATGACCGTAAAGTGAAGTTGATCCAGATAGCTGAGACTCTGAAGATATCGAAAGAGAGCGTTGGATATATCGTGCATGAATATTTGGACATGCGAAGGCTCTGTGCAAAGTGGGTGCCGAGAGAGCTCACAATCGACCAAAAACAACAACGAATTGTTGATTCTGAGCAGTGTTTGAAGCTGTTCAATCGTAATCAATCCGAATTTTTGACAATGGATGAAACATGGCTCCATCACTTCACTCCCGAGTCCAATCGACAGTCAGCTGAGTATGATGAACCGAATCCAAAGCGAGGAAAAACGCAACAGTCAGCTGGGAAGGTTATGTCGTCTGTATTTTGGGATGCACACGGTATAATATTCATTGAATATCTTGAAAAGGGGAAAACAATCAACAGCGATTATTATATAGCCTTGTTGGAGCGTTTGAATAATGAAATTGTTGAAAAACGGCCCCATTTGAAGAAGAAAAAAGTGTTGTTTCACCAAGACAATGCACCGTGTCACAAGTCAATGAAAACAATGGCTAAATTAAATAAATTGGGCTACGAATTGCTTCCCATCCAGTGTACTCTCCAGATCTGGCCCCCATCGACTATTTCCTGTTTGCAGACCTGAAGAGAATGCTCGCTGGCAAGAAATTTAAGGACAATGATGGAGTAATCGCCGAGACAGAAGCCTATTTTTCGGATAAAACGAAAGATTACTATAAAAGTGAAATCGAAAAATTGAAAGATCGCTATAATCACTGTATCGCCCTCGAAGGCAACTATGATGATTAATAAAATCGAATTTTGTCAAGTAAATGTTTTCTTCTTAGTTAGTCTCGGGACTTTTCAGCCGACCTGTTATATGTATAGACATTTCATTTATAAGGGAATAACATAATTATGTACAAAAAAAAGTTGTATGATAACTAACTATTTTTAATAATAAAGGTCTTCGTTATATACAAAATTATGGGGTACGCCCATGGAGTATCACAATTGTGTATAATTGAGGGTGTACATGGAAGAATCAACCATTTAACAAATGTGGTCCACGTTCTGAAAAGATATGAAAGGTTTCGTGTCTTTGTTGGCATTCTATTAGCAAGACGAAAAGTTTAAGTATTCTAGAGCCCTCCATTAAGTTTTTTTTTTTGTCAAATATATTCATTGATTGCATAACATCATTATCAGGTTTGTGTATTCGGTCAGGGATATCGTTAAGAATGATAAACCACTGCTTTCCTCCTAAGGGAATATTAATGTTCGGTAATTGCAAAAAATATGTCTTTGATGAAAAACAAATAGATTCTCCATATATATATATATGATTGAATGGACATTTCAAAAAGTGTCCTTGGTTCAATTACACATCATAAAATGTTCACATGATCTTTAGTACCATATATCTGGAGAAGGCAAAGCTTAGAACTTATACAGAGTTTTTCAAAGTCAAAAACAGCTGAATTTTCAGTATCCAAATTAAAAGTCGTTGTAATGAATTTATTGTATTTCAATGTTTCATCCCATTATTTAAAACCATCCTTGAAGTTATACTCCAGGTATCTTCTTTAATGATAACCCCAATGTTAATATATTCATTAAAGTCAAATAGAAAAATTTAGGTGATGAGATTTTTTGAAACTTGAAATGGGTTTAAAAAATCAAAGTCAATATTTGATAACCAACTTCAAAATTTGCAGTGAAGCCCTTCAAATGACTTGATTTGGGTAATGCAACCGACGTTAATTGATTATTTTTGATAAGAAATATCCCTAGCTAAAAAAGTCGTTTATTTTGTAAGAATATATATATATATATATTAGACCTCCCAAAAAACAACTTTTTTAGTTCTTTTACATATACCCAGCGATTCTGGTTCATTTTTTGATGCTGAAAACGAGTATCTAAATAAAAAATCTCTAGCATTGTTAGAAATCGGACGTCACTGGTGTCAAAGGTTTCGTTATGAAGCAAAACTTTTTGGTTATTACTTATTTTGAAAAAAACTAGTTTTACAAAATTTAGCTATGATCAATTGATGACTTTGTTATTTTTGCAAATTTTCGTCAAATAATATTTAGTGCCAATAAATGAACATAAGTGCTGACGCACCAACCATTTTTTAAATAACAGCTCCTACTAGGGTTCTTTATAGTTTCAGGAAGGAAGGAAAAAGAGGGTACTCAAGTGATGTTTTTAAGTTATCTTTAAATACAATACAATAACCATTTAATCTTATTTCATCAAAACCTGTTTTTATTTATAAACACGTGATTTAAACACCGTATCAGATTCAATTTCACTCTTTGATCTATCAGTCAAGTGCCTTTAACATAAAATGGAAACTCGGACACTGAAGAAGTGCTTAAGCGAGGCACTGGGTATTGTTATACTCTAGAAATTTTCAAACCAGGTCCATTCCCGTTAACCGAAGAGGTGATACGGCACTTTTACTTTCATCTTTGGTCTTTGGGTAGACCGGACGCGCAGCTAGCTGCCCGTAGCACCGCCGATTCCCTACTTCGTCTCTGGGCACCGTCTTATTTGCCACTCATGGCGAGGAAAAAATTAATTAAGAAGCTCCATCGCCTCCATGATCTATTTCGTGGGGTGGTGGATTCACTGCGACGGAAGCGAAAAAACGCCGAGGAGAAGAAGGAGCTCTTTCTCAAGGAATTGCAAACTCGTTTCGATGTCAGTGCCGAAAGTGCTTTGGACATCATCGAAGCCGACAAAACTCTTAGCCGGGTAAACATTCCTTTAATAATTGTAATAAGCTATGATTAATTTACCAAAGAATAACAAGAATTTTTATACCAAATGCCACCACCTATATCTCATTGAGCGTTTCTACCTTCAGCTTACAAACATCCATCCAACCTTCTTGGAGCTCCCGGTCACACAATGGGCTTCTGATTCAACATTCATTGAGTTAAGCGGCATCGTCACCTCTCTTCAAGTTGTCAATGACGCGGCAGAGAGGGCCGTCAAGTTCGGGTCTGACTTTACTAAAGTGCTGACCAAGAGCGAGAAACAGCGTCAGAACATTCTTCAGGCTGTTGAACTTTCACGTCGTGCGTTTCCTCACGCAACCCGAAAGTGTTTCAATCGTGTCAACGCTACCAGCTCTGTGATTGAGCTGATGGTATCGTCTGGTTATGACGCCCGTTAGATTCATTTACGGAATTCATAGTTCAATCCATAATTTTTGATTGTCAAATATGAGCATATATATATAATTATATATATATATATATTATATATATATATATATTATATATATATATATATATAATATATAATAATATAATATATGTTGAACAAAATGTCTATTGGCGAATTCACGAGATTACCATAATGACATTTCCATTGAAAAACTGTATTTTGAGAAAAACAAAAATTAAAAGAATTGGTATCAATACTGATGAGAGGGATTCAGAGGGAGTAGATTGGGATTCGATGGGGAAAATCTACTATCATTAGTCGTTTTAAAAACGTATTAAAAAGATAACTTAAAACATCAACATGAGTACCCTCTTTTTCTTTTTCCTTCTTGAAACTATAAAGAACCCTAGTAGGAGCTGTTATTTAAAAAATGGTTGGTGCGTCAGCACTTATGTTCATTTATTGGCACTAAATATTATTTGACGAAAATTTGCAAAAAATAACAAAGTCATCAATTGATCATAGCTAAATTTTGTAAACTAGTTTTTTTCAAAATAAGTAATAACAAAAAGTTTTGCTTCATAACGAAACCTTTGACACCAGTGACGTCCGATTTCTAACAATGCTAGAGATTTTTTATTTAGATACTCGTTTTCAGCATCAAAAAATGAACCAGAATCGCTGGGTATATGTAAAAGAACTAAAAAAGTGGTTTTTTTGGGAGGTCTAATATATATATATATATATATATATATATATATATATTATATATATATATAATATATATATATATATATATATATATATATATATATATATATATATATATATTTATAGAATATATATGTATATATATTATATATATATATTAGGTATATATATAATATATATATATATATATATATCAGATATATATATATATCTATATATCATATATATACATCAACACTCTCAGATAAACTATTCAATTAACTGTCGCTATTACTTATGATAAATACACATGTAGGTATTATTTAAGCTACGTGTGGGTAAAAAGTATTTTTTAACTGCAATGGTTGACCGAACAGAAATATTCTGTCTGAGTTTTGAGTAATAAATATATATCACACATTACTTGGCAATGAAAAGGGAGAGTTAGGCGAATCAAGATAAAATATTACAAAAATTGAGAAAATAAAAGGGTCATCTATAGAGTTGAATAGACAAAATAGAATCGCTATTTTTTAAAATAAAACCTAACCTCATATAAAAAAGTACATGAAATATATATACCTATATAAATATATATATATATATTTTTAGGGTGATTCTTATTTCACGTTTTTTCGGATTTGAGAGTTGAGCTCCTCCTAAGATTTTACTTTGTTGCATAGAGATCATCTTGTGAAAGTTGAACGAAATCGAATAATGAGAAGTACCCACTCAACGGGCCCAAATGTTATTTAGTAAACTTATGTAGTATTTTTTTTTCGCCATTCGATTGCGTATGCCCCTAATTTTTATGTTTTTTTTTTGCCACAAAATGTAAGTACGATTATAAGGATTCCAATCCGTTTTTATTTTTTTATGTACATCTAAAATTCAACCATAAATTTAAGTTTCAAATGTTCATTTTTGGGGTATTTTCCAAAAAAATGACTATTTTAAAACTTAAATTTCTCATTGAATTTTGGATGTAAATAAATATTAAATACTGATTCGGAATCCTTAGAATCATACCTACAGTTTGCGGCAAATTGTTTGAAATTAGCATTGAAATTAAGGAAATTAAACGTGATCGAATGGCGAAAAATTAATTTACTAGATAAGTATACTAAATATCTATTGGCCCGTTGAGCGGGTACAAAAGTGAATTTTGCAACATTTTTGAGGTATAAACGAACTTCTTTCATTTTTTATCACTTAAAGGTTTCATATATCTTTGTATATAAGTTCGGTTTAACGAAAAATATTTGTTATATATAAATATATATATAATCAAAAAATAATGTTGAAAAAGATGTAAACCCAAAAAGTAACATAAAATAACAACTTTTGTCATCGATCGAGATTTCTTTCTTCCATTAAAATGTTTTATAACAGCATAAATGGCAAAGAAATAACTAACATTGATTAATTATACGATGAAACAAATTTTAGACGGGCACTTTCGACATAAATACGATTTGAACTCATGAAATACGAACAATATCACAATTCGGATTGTTCTTAGAACTTAGTTCATTATTGTCATCATTTGAATTTTAAGTAAATATGTCATTGTCACACATACGTCCTTTTACACAGTAATGTATTTTTTCCCTGCAAAAGCAAACCACATTCATGACCACAAAAATTTATTATTAGAATTATATGTCTTAAACACATTTAATGTCACTTAACATTGATTGATTGATTTGTTCTTATTGAGTAAATATAGAGTCATTGATTAAATGGCGCCTCTTAGCAAATTTACTATACATACTTGTTAATGCCCCTCATAGAATAACATTTGAAATTTTTGAATGAAGAAACTGACCTTTTGAACTTTTTTCACAGCTAATTTTTACGGAATATATATAAATACATAAAAAATTAAGAATATACGGTAAAATGAACATTGTAGTTTAGCATGTGTTCATTGAATATGACCTGAAACAATTTTTACGGCGATACTGACTTTTATTTTATTGTAGGATGTTTTTACTTATGAATCGTTCTATATTTTTCATTCTTAATTCTGTCCATACAGTTTTTATCGAATAGAAAAAGAGATAGTGCATCATATTTATGGATACATTTGTTATTAAAAAGTCAATTCACTCAAAACATTCATTATTCATGCATTTTTTTTTTCTTGGCCATAAGGTGATACTTTATTAATTTCTATAAAATTATATAGACATGACAGAAAGAACATTCAATACACACATAAAAGAGGAATCAAATATAAAAAGCAAAAATTTATTGAAAAGTAATCAAAAACTTTCCAATGGGTAAAAAACTTTTTTGGTAACACAGGAGATGTAAGTTTACAATATTGGAAAATGCCAGAAATGTCGTGGTCATTGGAGCTTCTTTTGGCATATAAAATTTGCTGGGTTTTCGTGATGATTGCGTTGATGCGGCCTCCAGTGTAAAAGGCAATAAAATGGTCCCTCGTCGGAGTATAACAGTTCTATTGGAGGTTATTCATGCATTACAAAGTTTATATATAAAATCAAAAAGAAGAGAAAATGATGATATTAAATCTACAACCTCTTTTTTTACTTTAATTCCTTAAAGTTTTCCTTCAATTAATAAAGAAACAGTGTATATATGGTAATGGAGAGTAAAGATTTAGGAGGGTTACAGAGTCAATATGTTTAAAATGGTAAGTATAAATGAATTACTCCATTCAATTTAAGTGATTGGTTTATTTAAAAATATTTGATCACACCATTGAGTATGAATTTGCTTAAATACGGGAAAAAATAATAGCAATCATAATTTCATCGACAACCTTCAAACACCGTCTTTTCTATGAATATACGTGGTAAAACATTTCCTTGGAAGTTTTGGAGATCTGAAACGTTTTTTAAAAACTCCCAGGAACAATGTTGGCTACCACGTATATTCATAGAAAAGACGGTGTTTGAAGGTTGTCGATGAAATTATGATTGCTATTTTTTTTTCGTATTTAACCCTTTAAACGCGGCTCCGTGAATTGTTATCCGATTTTGAACATATAACTTTTGATGACATGCATTGTAAGATTTCAAAAAAAGTTATTCGCATTTTTGTATGCATTCAAGACAAGCCAGATTACAATGATGCCACTTGCACAAAAAATGAAAACCATTGACCCATTAAGAAGGTAGACAAACTACTGATATAATCAATGGCCATCAAGCTTGTTAACATATATTTTTAGAAATAAAATCATCGCTATTAAAATAATATATAAACATATGTATATATGATTCCACTTGTACAAAAAGTGAAAAACATTGTCCTACTAAGAAGTTAGATAAGCTATTAATATACTCAATGGCCATCAAGCTTGTTAAGATCTTTTTTCAGAAATAATATTATCGGCGTTATAATACAATATATACTATGTAGTTCACAATGTTACAACTTAAAACGATATTAATACTATCTTTAATTAAACGAGTAAGAAGACACTCTTCGTATTGCCGTTATATCCCAACATTTTTTCTGTTTGCCAATATTTTATAATGGAATACAAATGTTATTATAAAAATCTTTTAAGTCATTGATAATAGTTTTTTTTGCTTATTTGGTTCGATAGAATTGCATCCGATAGGATATAAATAAACATTGTAGCATTCAAATCATTTTATCGAACCTAGGATCTTATCAATGAGGTAGACAAGAATGATAATTCCCTCTCGGGAACTTTTCTTGTAGTTAATGGTATCACCCTCCAAATATATACAATTTTGTACTTCATCCAAAAATATTTTTGCAATAACGACATATTTTCCAATAGGAAAAAAACATTTCAACCTAAGATCGATTCATCTGTCCTTTACCTTGATGTTTTAAGCATTTCCACGAGCTCTGGGCTCAATTCCTCTGACTTCTCAAAGATTGATGTCAAGTCCATATTGTCTTGGTCCACACGCTTACTTGGAACCTTGTGTCGACGATGATACATCTTGGGATTTAGAAAAAGTCTTTCCGCGGGATTAAAGGCAGCATTTTCCTTTTGTGGCTCCTAAAAAAACCCAAAATTTGACTCTTATTATTACTAATGATATTAATATCCGTTGATGTGGTGGGTTATATTTCATATACAAAAAGTTATATATCTTGCAAAAACATCAATAAATGCAATTTAATATCATGTCAACCTCAAATCTGACGTATGCCTTGATCAAAAAAATATAATGCAAACTTTATCCAAGGAATTTATCATTTGTTATTTTTAATATAACACAGGATTTCTCAGCGTATAAAATATTAATAACTACAATATTGAATATAGCATTCATTTATAGCTATTGGGGATCTATTTTTATTTATCATACCAGTAAATATCATCCCATCTTTTGAAAAGAACTCATATTATATATTTTCATATAAATATTTGTCATTTATCCATTCTATCTTAGGATTATCATACATAAGACGTTAGCAGACTTTTTAAAACTGTTGAAAAGTCTAGTTATCGACGAATATATATGATTTTATAGAATTAATTTTCTCTGAAGTTGTCTTGAATATTCAATTCATGATTTTGAAAAGATGTTAAAAATAAAAGGTCCACTGGGGAGTTTTTTGAATGTGATCTGCCGCAAAATTCCACACTTTAAGTGAATGACGATTTGCTATAAGTGCTCCATATCTCGCCTCCAAGGAAGTAAATATTTTTCTCATTTATCGAGCATATTAAGATTTTCTAAGATAACAATTCACTTCCGAAGTAGTCATATGTTTATTATATGCATATAATACATTTGGCATAAAATTTATATTCGTAACCGTACAACGGCTTTTTGTTCCTTCTCAATGTATTTTGATTTGTTTCTAAATTAAATTGTAATTTTTCTACTTTCATAAATCTTAAAAAAAAGTTGTAGCGGATTGACCTACTTACTAACAGCAGGTCAACCACAACCTTATCTCACACCTCAGCAGGTTCTTAATCTTAAGTACTCTTGCTTGCGGCTATATGAGCAGCAGGTAAGAGATCAATAAACACACTCTTTGACATCATCACTGAGTTGTCATTTCTCCTCCTCCTTCGCGCTACAAAGTCCCATTTATCTCAAATTAAGGACCAAATCAAACAAAAAATCCTAATAATCTACATAAAGAAACCTTCTTATATTATAACAGTCATTACAAAAATTATCTTTGAAAAGCGACACCTTTAACCCTTAATATATGTCATCATGATTAAGTATAATAAAAAATCTAACCTTTTAGTGTAATTAAATGCAGACATAAATTACAAAACGGCAATTGGAATAGTCTAATACCACTATTTAATTCATTAAGACTTAGATAATGAATAAGCCACACTAATATAGAGAATGTAAATCTAAAAGAAATAATAGTTATCACTGGCTTGGACAATACAAAGCTGTAGTGTCTTTATGTTATTATATATATATATATATATATATATATATTCTTCATTTCATTTGATATATTTTGTGTTCTAAAAATCGCTATACTTTAAGAGATATAAGCAAATTCGTACTCTCCCCCAAAAATTGATCTTTTGATATGAGAATATACGATTACCATTTGGTAACGGCAGTTAGTGTAACCTGGATAGGAAGGAAAAAAGAAGGGAGAGAAGTGAGGCAAAATACTCCCTCCCTTCTCTTTCTCTTTCTATCTAGGTAACACTAACATAATTACCAGATGGTAATCGTATATTCTCATATCAAAAGATCAATTTTTGGGGGAGAGTACGTATTTGCTTATATCTCTTAAAGTATAGCGATTTTTAGAACACAAAATATATCAAATGAAAGCTTGGTTAACCAGCTTTAATATTTTGGTATACTAAATCATGTCAATTTAATAAGTAGAGAGTTATATGTACATTAAAAAAGCCTATCTCGCGTACAAAATGACGCATATAATGGATTATAAATGCGTCAGAGACAAAGTAAAATTTTGAGAGGATACCTTGACGCACATCTAAGAAACACATTATGATTAATTTTTTCATAATCGATTTCTTATAGGTCAATACAGGCTCTGAATCATATGATGTAAACTCAGATTGTACTGAATTCTGAATTGATAACCAAGGTCATTTTTGGATTTATCATCTAAAGTTTTACTAAACTTAAAAGTACTATTTTACTCTGAAGCGAACAAGTCATCTTCTACAGGCGAGTGAAGTTAATTGATACAAAAAAGCCATGAAATAAGCTAACAATACACACTCCCTTTCTTGCTTTGTTTTTACTGAAAACTTTGTTTTATTAAAAAACATCAAACATACGTCTGGTAGTAAATAGATTCCCTTTAAATTAATAATAATTATTGAAGTCTGTAACGTCCACCATTTTGAAGAAATTTGCGGAAAACTATATTTTTACTAAATTTTTAAAACTTTGACCTCGTTGCGCGACCTCGTAATGTTGACCGATTTTGTTCAAACTTTGTATGTCGTCTTCTTTTATCACCATGAAACAGAAAGTCCACAATGTTGCTAACATTTCAAACATTTGAAAAATAAGAACAACCCTAATATATATATATATATATCCAATTTCGGAGTTATATATAAACAATAAATACTTAGACTGCATTAACAATTAATAATTTGTTGTCATCCATAGTTTAAAAGGAGTGAACTGCTCTTAACGACCGTATTGAAATATTTTTGCAAGTTTTGGCGTTTTATATAAATAATCTATATAATAATCACCAATCTCTGTCCGTCTGTATGTCCGCACGCTATCTCTCCCACATTTATGGTCAGATTGAACTTTGAAGGTACTTATGGAATCCTTAAGTCAAGACGGACCTAAAAAACTATTTGCAAAGTGATGGGACCAGAAATGAAAAGAAAAAAATTCAGACATTGTCTGATTCGAACTACCTACTTTTCAAGGTAAAGAGAGGAAAAAAAGAAAAGGAGGAGGAGGAGGAGTTAGAGAAATAGAAAAGAAAAAAAGCATCTCATGTGACTTAAAACATATTCTTTGTACAAAGTCAAACTTTTTATGAGGAATGTTTGTACAACACAAAAAATTATTTTCTCTCTCCTCTCCTATATTCTTAGGTCTGTTTCACTCACAAACTAGCTCCAAAACCTACCCATACCCGAAGGGCGAGCATATGGCGCCGTAGGTGCCCAAATATTCGAGTAAAAATAATTTAAGCACATATTTGGCTGTCATTTCTTCCAATGTTCCTTGATATAGAACGTTCATTGCCTACCTACATCTTTTGCATTTAAATAGTGTATAGGAGGGGGAAATCACTTTAATTACAATGATTGATGCATGCAGATGGAACATTTACCATAAATGCATATGCTAATTACTTATTTAAAAGTATTACATTCAAATCTATATTAATAATCATGTACAAAAAATGAATTTAACAAACATTATAGGCCTCATAATAAGCTATCTTAAATACATGTATGTAGTCCAAAGGGATGAAATATGTTTTATTAAAATAAAATATAATATAAATATAATAATATAAATTAGAAGATTAGATATCAGGGCATATTTTAAGAACGTCACTTGTTGCATAGACAATTGGTTTTTTGCTTAGGATAAAATAAACAGAGATTGTAAAGTTTAAGTTAAAATGGATAATGTTTCTTCTTGTAGTCTAAGAATCAAGCCTAAAAAATATGAACTACTTTGGAAAGGATTCATAGCCATTTTCTCATATCGATACCAATAAATAGCCAAACCTTTAATTGTGCATCGATGATCATTACGATTTTGCGCTTACCCATATTTATCCACTAAACATTTGTTCATATAATTGATTATATATCTTTTTCTAAATTGTTGCAAAAAAAAAATAATAATTTTAGAAAACATTTGATATTGTTGGGGGCAGCAACCTCTTAGGGCAGGACAAAAGCTTTAACTTGCAATTGACTACTCTAAGAGAACTGCATTATTTAGGTTCATTCCATGACTAACTGATAATTATTTTTTTACAAAACTTATTGCAAAAATGGTACCAAAACTATAGATGAAATATGATTATCATGTAAAAATACAGATATAACAATAGTGATTTTTCGCTATAAAAACTCAGTCAACTGCTTTATGATGCTACAATGTGTGGTATACATTTCGCCTGAACAGTCTTAGGACTTTAGCTTCTTATACTACATGTTAGGTCATAGGAGTATGTGGTTATTAGTATATTATTGTATTCTATAATTCTATGTGTTCAATATTTTTCCAGTCTTTGTACATGATGGAATCAACTACAAATATTATAAAATATATATCTTAGTTTTTAAATATCCTACATATATCATTACGATTTATTTATATTCAATAATCTGACAATAAACTAAGTGTTGATAAAAAACAGCAAGTAGAAAATTTCATATTTTTTAGTATACAGTTTAGTTTTCATTAATACTAAATCATAAACTACAGCAATCTAACTTGTTAATGCAAAGAACCGAGGTCATTTCGAACCTATTATGGACTTGTTTTTACAATGATACTCTCAAGGAGTTGAGTCGTTTAAGGCGCTGCAATGGAGGATTTGAGAGGGATATCTTCATATCCAGGTTCTTTTAAAAATCAAGAAAAAAAGTTATTTGATTCTTGCAGGAAATGAAACTAAACTTTGGAGTGTGATGCACTTTTTTTGGTGGATCAGATATTTTACAAGGAATGGTCCAATAAGCTAAATATATAAATAAAATATATAAATAAATTGAGATTATCTGACTTCCTTGTCCCTATTGGGTTCAGTAAATTGAAATTTGCTTTAGTTAATTTTTTTTTTGTTTGCGGCTATTAAAAAAATATATTTTTAAAGGAATTAACTATCTAGATTAAATGGTCCTATGTAAAAGTGGCCAAGAAGAGAAAAATGATCAAATACGGAAAAAGCTTAAATTTCCTGGAATGGGAGGTATTTGAGTGAAACAATAACTAAATATTGTTCAAACAATATCCATCACCTCAATTGAGTAAGTCATGTATTGAAAAACTAGAATTGTTTGGTCATCAATGTATTTTTGACCGATTTCATATTATCATTTTGATTTTTAACAATTTTCCCCATAAATCCTTTCATCCAAGCATTCAATAGAAAATATACTGATGCCCTAGCACCTAATGTGTGTAAATTGACGTCATAATATGACGGATTATTATTTTTTTTTGCCTATATGGTTCGATAGAATTGCATCCGACTGGATATAAAAAAGCATACTAGCATGTAAATTAGTCTATCGAACCTAAGATCTTATCAATGAGGTAGCAGACCAAAAATGACCATCCCCTCTCGGGATTCGAACCTGCGCCCCAAACATTGAGAGTTGAACACGCCTTAACATGACGGATATTATTATACATATTAGGATAAAAGCTAATGTATACATTCTTACAAAATGCATGCACTGAGTGACTCTTTGGTTACAAAATTATTCGTCACATTATGATTTCGCGTTAAGTAGGATTATATTATGCCAAATACTATTTATTTATGATTAATCGCATCTAAATGTATCTTTGAGAAGAAAAAATGCGGGATCGTAGATCGGCACTTTTATCCGAGTCTCAACATTTCTGGCTAAACATTGGCGACTTACGTATGAATGCTGATAGTTGTTATGTGGATAAGAGTATCCTTGACTAAAGAAAATGGATAACATGAAGCAAAGGATGGCTTTCATGGTTTAGAATAAGCTAGTAGTTGACTATTTGACTATTTTTTTGGTCCTCGAATGATTTCACTTATATTTCGATCTCCTCCACCCTGACGGACCCTGGCCAGTCCTATACCTCCAGCCTTCGATGTTATAATGGTTGGGTTCCTCCTTTTTTACACAACATATAAGCTTTTGTCTGAGGATAAGAAAAAAAGTACACGAAGTATTGCCGCTCTTTTCTCTCAAAATTACGCTTCATCGCAGATCTATTAGATGTTGATTGTTCCCTTCCCTTTTTTGGTTGAGAGAAGTACCCAGATTTTTATTGTATCATTCTGCTCTAGTAATAGAAACTTATTTGTGACATTTTTTATGTTTTATTGCATGACTTATTTACGAAAAGATAAAATGAATTAGTTAAACAACTTATCTAATTTATTGAAATATATACAATATTTAATTTTTTTTCTTGGCCAACAGGCGTAACTATATTTCAGAGTTTATTTAAAGGAAAAGAAAAATATATACATCTACAACAATTTAAAAATATATAGTAGAATACTAGTAAAAATAATAATAGAAAGTATAAATTTTGGTATATAACTTAACAATAGGTAAAATCGTTGCTACGTCGGGGTCCTCCGACGATCTCTTCGCGTATATAATTTGTTGTACTTTTGTGATGATAACATTGACTTTTGACTCCTCTTCTTCGCCGTAGAAGGTTGAAAAATCCTCCCTTCCAATATCCGCTCCAAATTTCTCCTTGAGAGTTTTTGAGACAGAGTTAAAGATTTCTCGAAGCGAAGTGCAACTCCAAAAGATGTGCTCTTTGTTTAAGGGCATTCGTTGCAAAAGCGACACATACTCCTCTGCCCTTGAAAGAACTAGTCTCTCACCTCTAGAGTTCCTGAGAGCAGCCGGTATTTTAACCATTTTTCTGACGCGGAAAGATATGAGTTTTTAACCGCTTTGATACTACCTTGTGCTTCTCTTTGGATACTTCTTCGATTTAAGTAATTTTAGATGGGCTCATTGCATCTGTTTAAAGATTTTTTAAATAAAATATTTAGTATCCATATTTGAAGCTTAATTAGTTGTAGAAACTATAAAGCACAAAAAAGGCTGGAAAGTGATCTTTTGTGAGGACATATGAACGATCTTGATGGCAACTACATTCTGTCAGTACTTGGCTCTTTCAATTAAGGTTTTTTTTTTTGATATATCGAATTATATCGATTCTTCTTATCCTTCCTTTTTCGGGCGAACATATGAGTTAAAAAACATTGAATGAACAAGTTGGGGGCGCTGGTTCGAATACTCCCGAGAAGGGATGACCATTTTGGTCTGCTACCTCATGATAAGATCCTAGATCTATCGAACCATATGTACAAAAAATAAATTCATAGACACTTTTATAGCATTTTTGTAGGAAATTCATTTATGGGGGGGTTATCTTGAATTTTCTATGGCCTTGGCGAAAAAATCACTTCGAAATGCTACTATTTGCGTCTTTTTAATATTTAATATGCCCGATAGTATAGTCATTGCACTATTGATTTATTATATTAGTTATTTACTGTCTTGTCGAAGTTCCGCCCTAGTGGTGTGTTTGTATTAAAAAATAGTTTATTTATTTGAAAGGACAAATTAATATTTTTTTACTAGTTACAATATTTATAAAAGAGCACACTATTTGAAGATAGTCACATTTTTAGAATGCTCAAGGTGATACATAAAAGTAGTTGAGAAAAGTTGGTGCATGTTAAATAACTTGTTAAAAAGTGAATAAAAATAATGCCGAAAGGATTAAGCGTTCAGCCAGCTTTAAGTTATTTTCTAGATTTTTATAAGCATGAAGATGTAGAGTATATATAAGGGTTTTGGAATTCATGAAAAACGTCAATAAATATGTATTACCTTTGTTGTGATAAGACGTGCCGTCATTGCTCTATATTGGGAGTCTTTTCTCAGTGAATATAAGGTGATTCGGAACGTAGTTTTCGCTTCGAAGTGTGGATAAGTGTTTTGTGTCGTCAATTATATCGTTAATTTGCCCTTATAGTGCGATATAGGGGATATAATTGGGTATTCTTCGAGGAGCAGGACTTTTTCGTCACATCTCTTCATAGGAGAGAGAGTGACGTGTTTTCTCTACGGGGTTGTCTTTCCTTAACTTCTTCTTTTTTCTTCAATGAAAAAAAATGCGAAGTCAGGATCCCCCTCGTGAGAGACCTCCAGATCAACAGGGTCAAGGACGTCTTGGAGAGAGTAGCCGGCCGGTGAGTAATGCGTATCCGCGTGTGCTTTATTCACAGGCTCTCGGTCGAAGGAATAATAATTATATTAACTCGGGGTCTGATAGCTATGTAGAGCTTGATAGGGTTTTTAAATGGGAGACGTTTGTTTTTCTTATTGAAGATAGTGAAGGAGTGCTAATGCGTCAGGATAACCTGAAGCATGTAGACGTTTATAATATTGCCCTTAAATTTGGATTTATGGAACATGAATTGGCAGGAGCTAATCCGAGATTTGGGTTCGGTCAAGCCTGTTTCTATTCCAAATTCCCAGTGGATGTAAGGGGACGACTGGAAGATCTAAAGAAAGTTGAAAGTTATACTCTAACAAACTCTCATGGAGAAAAAGTGAACATTGTAGTTAGACTTAAAGGAATTGAAAAAGTAACCATAGACAACAAAAAAATGTTTTCAATCACTATGGTAAACTCATTCAAGCGAGTGGATGAAGGAAAAGCAGTAGAGTGGTTCAATCAATTTGGGGAAGTGCTCCGTCATTATCCCAAAAAGAATCCCCTAGACAAGGATGCAGAGAAGAAGTATGGGAGTTACAAAGACATTTGGAGAGATGGAGATTATATTGTGGAAATTATCGCTAATCCGAGACTGATACCTCAAATAATGCCTTTTAACGGAGTCTTAATCAAACTGAAGTTTAAGGGAGCTCAATTACAATGTCAAAATTGTTTTCAGTGGGGTCATACGAAGATCAATTGTAAAAATCAACGAATTAGAGTACAAGATTACGAAAAAGGTCTTAAAGTATTTTGATGGAACGGCGAGACTCTATCGATAATGAATCAAACACTGTTGTTGGAATTGAGGAGGATACTCCTCTCGTGAATGACCACGAGGAGATAACGGAAGTGTGCCCAGTGGAACAGTTGCCTCAACAAAAAGACTTAACTACCACAGTTAGTTGTAATGAAGAGGAAGAAACCTCTTCAACTAGTGTGTTGAAGATCGCAACAATTTCTTCAAATAGCAGTATTCATAGTGAAGATGCGGTTGAGGAGCCTGAAATTAGGGCCACTAATACAAATATCACTCCCGCTCTCCCTGATATAGATTTGAGGGATGAAGGCTGTGGGCAAACCCCTGAAGTTATTCAAGAAGTCCGGAGGAAAACACGGTAGATTGCACAAGATCAGACCTTTCAATGACCAATAATGGAAGAGGAGTACAAAGAAGATTGTCCAAAAGCCACATTGACCCCAATCAAATTTTGGAGTTTAGAACTCGTTCGGGTTCGACAGGAAAAAGAAGGCAGCCCGACGGTGATAGGTCTCCGGATGAAGGCAATAAGCATCATAGATGTGCTAATGATCTTTAAGTGACTCTTCTACTCTCCCTTCTTAATTAAAAAGATAAGTTTCAAAGAAAGATATAAGAGTTACAATGCTTTGGACCAAATGAAAATAACAGACTTTTATCATGAACCAGTTAGCCATTCAATGAAACTAAATATGGGAATAAGTAAAATCTTGTCTCTAAACACTAGAGGAGGAAAAGAACGCCATTCCAGGCATGCACTTATGAAACACTTATTGTCATTGAGCCCAGATATTTTGTGTCTGCAAGACATAAGATCGAGTGTGTCTGGTTCATGCAACTTAAATTGTCCTTTATGTCTCCCAAGAAAATACTATTCCTATTTTACAGGTAATAATATTAATAGAGGTGTGCTGACACTTATTTCTAAAAAGGTAGAACGGGTAAAGTTCGTCAAAGGGTATTCAGGTAAAAGTGACTGGAATAAAATCCTTCTTACTAACAATGGCTTCACTTTTTCTATTATTAATGCATATGGTCCTAATGAAGCATCTTCTTCCTTTTTTCATGCTATTATAAATTTGCAAAAGACTGATTCTAATCCTTTTATACTAATTGGCGATTTAAATGTTGACTTCGATAAGCCTCCATCTCGATATCCTAATTCAAAAATCCTGAGTGAGTTATGTGATAGATTCAATCTTGTGGATATTGTAAAGAAACTTTCACCCGACGATAGCATATCATGGAGAAAGGCAGATCAGACATCTCGAATTGATTTAGCTCTTGTTTCTTGGTCTATTCAAAGGGCAATAGTAAATGCTTTTTATCGTCCCGAGACATCGTCCGATCATAAAATAATCACAATTTGTATCCGCTCAACTGTAAATCGTCGCCGATATTCTATGCCAAAATGGATTCTTGGAGAAGAAAAGTTTGTGCAAAGGCTGAGGAATAATCTAAGCCAATTTCATTTAACTGATTTATCTGCAAGAAGTGTCTATTTGTCATATATTAAGGTTATTCGATCCACAGTCGCGAAATATCTTAAGGAGAAAAATAAGGAAAGATTAGAGTTTCAAGAGTCGATAGAAAATATGCTAAGTAACAATTCTCTTTTTGTCCGTTCAATAACGGCAGACATAGCGAACACTTTCAAAGTCGCAGAGGTTGTGCAGATGGAAAGGGAAGAAAAGGTTGAGGCAGAAAATAATAGTAATTTAAGACGCAAATTCCTTCATAATAAGGGGAAATATCCTGCTAGTGGCATCAAGAGGATAGAGGATAACGGCGAGGTACTGACAAAAACGGATGACATTTTACAATATTTTTATGATAAGTTTCAAATGGTGGTCAATACTAATAGGGGCTACTTCCCCAGAAGACTCCCCAGTACACCAAGGTATAAAATATTTACTGAGGATAATATCAGAGAGTACATCACCAAAAAACTCAAAACTGACAAGGCGGCTGGTCCAGATGGATTGACAGCTGGTATAGTTAAGTCTTGTGTGAATGAATTGTCTCCTTACCTTGCTAGGGTGGGTTCTTCAATGGAAATAAATGGAACACTACCTAAAGCTTTAACGGAAGGTAGAATTTCTCTCATACCTAAAAAAGGCGATGGTACGCATTTTAATCATTGGCGTCCTATAACAATCCTTAACATATCATACAGGATACTGTCGGGAATCCTGGCTAGTAAAATGGAACCTTTTCTTAGTCAACGGATCGGAGTCACGCAGAAAGGTTTTTTGAAGAATCGGAAGATTTCGGATATCTCGAGAAACATTCAGACTGCCATTGACTCCACTAGTAAAAGAAATAAGTACGGGGCTATTGTCGGAATTGATTTCTCGAAGGCCTTTGATTCTATTCATCATGTTCACGTGTTGAAGGCTGCTAAAAAATTCTTACCTCGAAGTTTTTTTAATCCAGTCAGAGCTCTTTTGTGGAATGGTTCGTCTACAATTTCGTTAAATGGAACGGAGAGTAAACGGATTGTTTTAAAAAGAAGCTGCAGACAAGGATGTCCCTCAGCGCCTCTGTTATTTATCATGGCTATCGAGGATCTTTTACTTCAGTTAAATAAAAAATATAAAGGATTTGGGATCAAGTTTTATGATGAACTTCATCTAGTTGATGCTTATGCAGATGACGTGACAATGTTTGTTGAGGCAAATTCCGAATCTCAGCTGTGTAAGAGGGTCAGTGTCATTTTGAACTTCTTCCGTAAATATGGAAAGAGATCCGGACTTCAAATTAATGAAAATAAAACATTTGTTTTGCCTATTGGGTGTTGGAAGCCGGAAGAAGGAAAAAGGGTAGGGAACTGTATTTGCAAAAGTAAAGTGGAAATTCTTGGCATTGTCTGGGAGAGACAAGGAATGCATGAAAGTAATTGGCGGAAAATCAAAATTGGAACTTACAGAAGAGGATTGACGCTTACAACTCACAAGTTGTACCTTTAGTACTATATAAGGCAGTTGCTTCTTCTGTATTTGCTGAAAAAGCCGTCACTGAGGAAGAAAAGTGGCTCAATAAACTCTTCCACAGATCCTATTTAGAGACCATAAAAAGGCCCCGCAATCTTCTTGGGGGTGGGATCGCCCTTTTATATAAAATAATCCCCAAAATATATGTAAAGATTTTCATTGATCTGTCTTCCAAACCTCATCAGGAGTGGAGGAGACTCCCTGCTTCTAATCCTCTTTATAATAGACTTATGATGGGGACAGTCTTAACTAATGCCAAAACCTCTTGCTTGTCTCCAGAGTGGGGGGCTGCACAAAGATTAATCTGGAATGCTCATCCAATCTTTAAAAACGACTCCGTGATGGATATCATTTTGCAAAATGAGAAAAAGCCTTTCTTTTTTCGCAACCTGTTCCCTCCGGCTTCTTTGGAAGAGAAGGCTCTTGGAGAAGATATTTTTTGTTTTCACGACCTTGGGAGAGATTCAGTTTTTAAAGATGGTAGATTTTATTTTCCCCTTAACAGATCCGCTAAGAATTTTATATCTCCGATGCCTTGGCATCTTAAAATGAATTTTACGATTTAAAAAAACGAAGTACAAGGAATTTTATTGGAATATATGAGAGAGCTTAATCTCTTCCAGAAATGGCGTTTTAGAATTTTAGACTCATTAAAAAATATAGTAGATGGTAGGAAATTTACTGCACAGCTTCAGATTTCTGGGAGGTGTATAAAATTCTTTCGACCGTGTAAAGACTGTGGTAAGGTATACAATGATATCGTACATGCTTTTACTGGTTGTCAGGCTATCTCCATCTTAAGAACTTTTATAAAAATCAACGTTCCTGGAATGGAAAATGGTCCAAGAAATATTATTCAAGCCATTCTTCTGTTTGGTTTGGCGGGCAGGAAAAAACAATCGTCGCTGGAGTCGAAGGCGATTGAATTCGCCATCCTAAATTCAAAAGCTCTGATTGCCAAAAGACTATCAACTTACACAGAATTAAAACCAAATGAAATTAGAGCTATTATACTGGCCGCAGCTGCCAGGTATACAGCTTTTAAATTGAAGATACCACAGGAAGACAATACCAATTGGACGCTCGCCATCAACCAGATCAAATATCTCCCAACAACAGCGCTGCAACATAAAAAGTTTTTAATACAAATAATCAATAACTTCAAAAGAATATCAAAAATTTACATGTTGATTAATTTTATTTGTTTATGTTACTTCTAAGTATAGTGTACTAGTACTTTGTATGTTATTGTTTGTTGAGAATTTAATTGTGTTAGTGTTTGTTTATTGCTGTGCATAGTTCTATGTGGATCACCATGTGGTTGATTTTCAGCAAGCAATAATTTTAAACTATAATGTTTATTTATGTATCTTTTACACAATTGCTTGTCTGGAATAAAAGTTATATTTAAAAAAAAAAAAAAAAAAACGTCAAAGGTCTAGTGAACATGTATATATTGAATATACTCCATGTAATGTATAAAGAGTGTATTCATTATTACAAAAGCTAGCTTCACAATTAAGATCAATTGGAGTATTGAAAGTGACGACACGAATGGGATCTGTTTATAAAACCAACTCATTTACGAAAAAGGATTCAAAGATAAACTATTCTCTATCTCCAAAAGGAATATTTAATAATAATGTTATTATAACTAGGCTAGGTTACAACATTTTTTGAATGAAAATAAAAAACTTCACACTCTAGGGACGACATGATGAAATGATAAGTTTTAGTATATATATATATTATTTTTTCTTTTCTCTTCATTCTCAGTTTCAAATGAAATGAATACTCCAAGAGCAATCTGTTACGTAGAAGCTTTATATTTAAGACGTCATCTTTATTATAATTATTAGTAATAAGATATGTAACTTTATTATTAATATTGCTGTGTTTATGCATTCTGTTCAATGTCTAGCATTAAGTCTGAGTATGTAAATTATATTCTTATTTTCTAACTTAACAAAAATTATAAATCTATCCTTTATGTAAAGGTATGAATATTACAAAATGCTTCCAGAATATCACCATCCATTAAAAATCATAGAGGTGTTCCTGAAGCGCGATTTGAATCTATGACAAAGCATAATTGAGTTATACATATATTTCAAATAGTTTCTTTATCCCCTCTTCTTAGCATTTTCTATCAACACTCTACATGGTTAGTATTAGTGCCGCTCATAGGACCATCAAATTTGTTACATGAGTTACTACCTTTGCTAGTATGATTAACTGCATCATGTAAGGACAACGGCCCCTAGTTTTGGACTCATAAGTTGTCTTAAAATATCTAATATGGGCATTATTTAACACCTGCCCAAACAACAAAGTAACGTTCTCTCTGAAGGTTTTTTGTTGTTGCCATGAAAGGTTTTCTTAACGTTCTCCGAACGTTCCCTGGTGGTTATATATGCGTTCCCTTAACGTTACATTTACATTTCCTTTTGGTTACATATTCGTTTCCCTGGTGTTTATTTTTTTTATTAAATTCGTGGATAGTTTTGAAATGATGGTTTAATGATTTATTTAACATTAAAAATGAGCACTGTTTTTGAAAAACAGTATATAATATTATCATATAAAACAGATTCATCATTTATAACGCATATAATGAGACAAACATAATGATTAATTTACAATCTATTTAATATATTTTATTATAAGCCTAAAAATTAAACATATATATATATATATATAAAAACATTATTAATCATTATGGTATAATTTGTTTTTGATTCGGTGAAGAAAACGTCAATGAAATATACAAATATCAAATAAAGACAATCATATCATCTCATGCAACGAAACAACTATTAAAATTTAAAAATATCTTACATAAATATGGAAAATTAATACTGAAATGTGCCAAACACTTAAATTTATTCTCATGAGTTTTTGACATAAAATATCAGTACAAAATAGTTTGGATGGGGCACATAAAATTTCAGCCAAAAATGAGAGTCCAGGAGTTCGAGTACAAATCTTCACGGAACGGATCATAAGCCTCCAAATTCGAATCAAAACTTATAAATTTGTAGAGACTCAAGAGTCCGGATTCGAGTCCAAACCCTTGGGCACGAATGCCAAGTAAGGAACCTGCTCCTATTTCCTATTGGTCCAAGAAAGGCATTCTTCCACTATCACAAAGGACATGGGTTCTTCGAAGAAATGAAGTGAAGAGAAATGCGGGATTCTTCATGATTTTAAATACTTATTTGCAGCCCGGAGAACTTGTAACCATGAGGAAACGTTATCAAAACCTTCGTTTTTGATTGAACATAACCTTTAGGGAACCAAAAACAAATGTTAGAATAACGTTATGTGTTGCGTAAAGAAGTTGGGTCAAGTTTATGTCTCTATTACTCTATTTATTTGTTGTCTTGTGACGAGGGTCCATTATAACTAATTCATAAACACAATTTACAGCGAAAGTATGAGTATTGCACTCTCAGATCTTTCCGATATAATTAGTTTTAGTAAATCGGCGAAGGAATTCTTGCAAATTCGAGGATGTCTCTACTTTTATCATCCAATGAGATTCAGCGGTCATTCACTCCACGTACTCAATGGCTAACAAATGTGGCCGTGTTCTCTATTCAGATAATAACTTACATGATCAAAGAGCAAAACATTATTATAAAGTTCATGATGGACATTGAAAAATGGATAGACACAATCATGAAAGTTAATGAAGTTACATAATAGCTTAATATAAAAAAGACGAAGCAATATGGACGTTTTAAACTTCACCAACCTCTGCCTAACAGATCACCTATGGAGAACCTTAACACTAGAAAGACGGTGAAGTCAATTTGACTGTTTTTTCGACTTTAGAAGCTAATATCTTAAATGTCAGTGGCCCGATATGCTTCAAATTTTATGACTTTTAATTATTTCACAAAATAAAGGTTTCTATCAAATAACTCATAAATATTTTAACTCAGTGAAGAGTTATGACAAGTTATACCTAGAATGACGAAGAAGTCAAAATGACTTCTTTTTATAGATTTAGAAAATATACTGTTTGTGTAACAAGTATACACCTGTTAAAACGCTATTGCTGCAAGTAGATATACTTGTATGTGCAACAAGTTTGAATCTCTTATGATTCATTACCAAAGGACACCCAATTAATGATCTTTGGTCCAAAGTTTGGGGTCCACCGTATTTCAGAGAGACCATGAGTCGCGATCGATGTAAAGAGCTCCTGAAATGTATCCGGTTCGACATCACATCTTCAGAAATTCAAAGAGATCAAAGTGAAAAATTTGCATTAATTTCTACAATTTGAAACCGATTGATAGAAAATTGCATTGACTGCTGCAAACCCGGTGCCAATATCACGGTCGTTGAGCAATTATTTCCAACGAAGTCACGTTCACCATTTACACAATACATGGCAAACAAACCCGATAAATTCGGAATAAAGTTTGGTTTGCTGTAGATGTTGAGTCCCATTACTTAGTCAATGGATTCCCCTACTTAGGAAAAAATGACCATCGACCAAAAATCAGTCGTTCTCGAGTACGTTGTAATGAAACTTGCAGAGCGATATCTCAACGAAAGACGAAACATCAACAGTGATAATTTTTTCACTTCACTGAAACTGGCTAAATCACTGAAAAAAAAAGAATACGAGCATTGTGGGAACTATGAAAAGAATGAGGAGGGACGTGCCCAAAGCAATCAAGAACATGAAACAGCCTCTGAATTCTGCAATAGTATTGAAGCATGAAGACTTTACTTTTACGGTCTATCAAGGAAAGCCTAAAAAAACGTTATAGTCCTAAGTTCATACATAATTCGGTTGGTATTCCTGATACTCAAAAAACATTCCACAAAGTGTTTCTTATTACAACCAAACCAAATCTGGAGTTGATAATATAGATCAGACGGCTCGTTTATATACCACCAAGGTGGCATCAAGACGATGGCCCCTACAGGTTTTCTATAATATTTTAGATATGGCGGCCATCAAAACTAAAATAATACACAAATAGATCAATGGAACAAAAATAAGTCGAAGGATGATTAATCTTGCAACTCATGCAAGAACTATAATCCATGAACAAAGCCAAATATGGTGGAAACGATGAAGATGTTAGTGGTGTAGAAAATGATAATGAAGAAGAGACCCCAATGAAGAGAAAAGCTTGCTATGCGCGAAAATGCAAGAATAATAAATCTAGCATCACATGATCTAGATGTAATCGTATGTGGAAATGTACCGCAAAAGTGGAACATCCTTCAAATTCTCTCGAATACCTCAAACTCAACAAATCGACAATAAGACGACATCAACGTTTTATATTGAATAAGAAAAAAAATTAATAAGTCATTTTATATCATGGTTTTATCTTTAGACAGTAATTTTTGAATTATAATATTCATTTATGTTTTGTTTTTAACGTAATTGTCTTAAGATTGTGTTTTTATCTCCTACTTTCTAGTGTATTATTATTTTTTTACACTGTATGGATTTTAGAAAAAAATAAACATATTAACCAAAAAAAATCGAAAATTATGTTAAATTCGTCACTCTTAAAATGTAAACCAATAGCTGTAAATAATAATAAAAATCTAGCTTATATTTTTTATTTGACTATTTTTATTGACGAAATTTATAGTCTCAATGTATTTATAAATATTCATTCCAATATCAAGTATAGTTTGAGAACAAATTGAAAAATTAACAGAGAAGTCAAAATGACTGTTTCGTCTTTCTAGGTAGAAATACTTTGCCGTCTTTCTAGTGTTAAATGAATATAAACTTTACCTAATGAGTTTTAAACGATGATAAATAAATCATGATGAATAAGGTAAAAAACTTAGTTATCTAAATAAGTTCAACCCCTAATGAGGAGTTCAGGGGGCTTAATTACAAGATTAATGGCCTATTAGTGAGAGTGAAATGAGGGAAGTAAGTATCTCTCTCCTGTCAAAATAATACTGCATAAAAAATCCTTCTATGAAAAGACACTTGTCGTAAGGGCATTTAAATATATAAATAGATAAGTTTATTCGAGGAAAAACCATTTGTCAAAAGCCATGCGGATAACTTTTTCATTTTGCTGACGTTTACATGGCGTTCACATGGCTTGAGTACATATACTTGTGGGGAAAGTGTGAAGGAGGACAGCTTCTACTTTGTTAACCCTAATTATCCCAAGTCCCAGGGTAACATCAGCTGGAATGCCAATTATCCCTGGATCTTAGCTCAAGTCCATCTACCTGTGAAGCGAAAGAAGCTCTCGGACCGTCTATTTGCCAAGTAAGGTTTTTAGTGGTTTAATGCATTTTGGGTCGATATGAAAGGCGCCAACCCAGTCGATCGGCCGCAATGGATATCTGTATTAGGAAATGTTATTATTCATTACCATTAACCGTGATAAAAGATATTTATTTGCAAAGAATATTAAAAACTCAAAAAAAAAAATCGTAAGAAAACAAAAAAAGTGGTTCTTTTTCTCTCACACACACACATATATATATATATAATTATATATATATATATATATATTCAAATATATATATATAATATATAATATATATATATATATATATATATATATATATACAGTCAACTTCGCCTCGATTCTCGGGACTGTGCAAAAACAATCGACTCAGGCGAAATTCGAGTTACAAATTTTGATTGCTAAGTCGAAGAAAAATTCGATATACAGGTAGGTGTATGTATGTGCACTCACTCACATGCAGTCGCAAATCATCGGCGAGGCAGCAGGTGGGCGAGGGCACAATTTCTTTCTTTTTTAATTTTACCTCGCTTGGAGTACATGCGGGCTGTGTTTGGAAAGTGAGCGCCCTCTTCGACTTATGCGAAGTTATTTTCTTGTTTATGTATGTGTTACTGTCAAAATATCTGTTCGACTTAGGCGAAATATCGACTTAAAAAATCGACTTTTACGATTTTTATTACACATTTTTATTAATGGAGAAAAAAATGGGACTTTTGATTATATTCGAGTTAGACGACTTTTCGACTTATGCAATTTCGACTTAGGCGAAGTTGACTGTATATTTATATATATTTCTACGATAGATTGAAATATACTTCCCCCCCCCCCCCCCCCAGTCTACGGACATATATAATAACTGGATACTCAACTGAGAAGAAACATTCAAACAAGTTGCAAATGTAGTCAACGTGGCTGCCCCTCTGGACTCGCCATCATCAGCATCAATCTTACGAATGTACGAAAAACGTATGTTGATGCTATAGATACTTCAAAGAAGGCAAGAAAAATCTGAGCGGAATTTCAATTTTGGTCAGTCTCATTGATAAGATCGTAGGTTCGATAGACTAATTTTAATACTATAATGCTTATTTATATGCAGTCGGATGCTATTTTGTTGAACCAAATAGGCAAAAATCCCGCCTTTAACTGTTTTTTATTTTATGTAGACATTAGATTATATGTTTGTTCAGTATCGATGCTAAAATTTTAAGCGAAAATGTTTAATTATATAGTTTTACTGTGCATTAGCATCGATGTATATATATATATAAAAATAAATAAATAAATATTATATATGAATATATATATGTTGTATAAATTCTGAACTGTGAATTTAAAAAAAGAAACGAAGCCATGACTGCCTCAGAATACCAGTGATGTCAGTGATTTTATATTTAGATAATAAAAACCTTCATTATTTTTGTGTCACTATTTTTGCAATTTTACCCTCTATCAACTCCGTATGGTTTAATATTTAGTATTTGAATGTTCAAAGAACAACTACAAAGTAATAATATAATTATATATGATAATTCATTTCTTCTCTTCTTTGTTTCATCAGTTGCTGACTCCGGCATTCCTCTACCCTAACATACGTATCAACTATACAACTGATATCTCATACCAATTTCTATTATGTTAAAAAAATAGTTGCTATAAAAAACACTCATTACTATAAAAGTCAAACAATTTAATCAGCAGAATATTTTATATGTACACTTTTAAAAACTTGCATGAAAATACGTCATGTGGGTAATGGAAGAAGTGGTATAGCATTGTTTTGGAATCAATACTTGTCATTGTGAGCCCTGAACATTTGTGACGTCACCGTCGCCAACTAATTCACGCATTTCCAGTGACACTCCGGATGTAAAGTCTCTATGAATATTAGGTCAACATATTTTCTACTCTTTTTGATTATACAAAAATAATATTAAATATCATTGTATGTCATTTTTTTGCTTTTATTCTAAATTAGTAATATCAATCATATTTATTAGGAGCCATGTATTTCAATATAAGATTTTCCTCTCTTGATAATATATATGCCATAGTTTGACATACATTGTTTGATGCCTGGCCTAAAATATCCTTTGTATGATAAACAAATGAATTATTGAATACTAAAAAAACATCTTTTATTCGCTTCTCTACAATAAGAGTTGTAATTTGGGTAGGATATCTCCACTAAATATAAAGCCAAATTAATGACGTGAACGTATTTAAAAAATCTTATCATAAGGAATTAATACGTAGGACATATGGTTAGAAGAATTAAATGATTTTGGGGGAATGCTAAAAATAAGGGGTTCATTAAAATATGTATGTATATAAATTATAGAAATTAGCTTTGATAAATATATAAAACATATTTTATTATATCTTAAACAAATCTATTTTATTAAAAAAATATAAGACTTCTGGAAAAGAATTTGCAGCTACGTGTCATCTGATCATCCTGGCTCCCTGCATGGTTCCGACGGCCTTTCAAGAGTGTTGAAGAAATGAACAACAATGATTTATGGTCTGTGATTCTCTGAGTTTTCTTCCTGGTCTTGTGCCTGGGTTACTTTGGTATGAAGTGGATAATGGATCAATTTTATAACTGTGAGCCCTGAAAATATATGATATGTGTCGTCAACTAATATACGTATTTTCATTGACACTCACAAAGTAAAGTGTCTCTGAATATTAGGTATATTATTTTCTGATCTTTTTGATTTTTATAAACACATTATAATCTATATTTCCTATATTATGAATAACTGATTCAATCATTACATATAATTTTATGATTCAATCTGTACATTTAAAAGAAATGAAAATCAGAAATTTTATATTAAAGTAATATAAATGTTCCACTGTTTAAAAATTATATTTTTTGCAACCCAATTTATGGTATCAAGAGATGACAATTTATTATCTCATTGGAAGGGGGATTGGGATCTTCCTGGGAGAAAGCTTTTTATACTATCAATCAAAAACAATCTTCAACAACATGTAGTGATTTTAATCTCCAATATTGTATGTATCTATGCCGTCAGAGAAATTCGTGGGTTCATACATAGCGAGAAGATATTTAGAATTATAATCCAATAATGAATATTGGATTGCAACTATTATATTTATATTCATTTCACCATTTGTTGTACTTTGATCACAGTTTTTTTCTGTTAGTTTTATGACCAATTGAGTTCAAAGCTGTGTTTTGATTAAATATGCTTTTCATTGTTTTGTTATAATATGTAAGATGTGGAGATAAATAAACTTAATATATATATATATATATCAATGCCCTCGGGCCAGGCTTGTGGGTGTTCGACCACACATTTTGAATCCATTCAGCCGTTCGTCTGTTAAATTTTTAGCGTTTGTTCGTTCGTTGAAAAAATACCAACAGCAACCGGGTCTCTCAGAACTGGCTTTTCTTATTGAATAAAAACCATTTGAGGGAAACTGCATATGATATATATGTATATATATATATATATATATATATATTAGCTTTATCTTTGACTGCTACTGAAATATTTACAAATTTGCAAAAATGAAAGAGTCAAATAAAAAACTATTTTTCCTTTATCAAAGTGAAAACTAGAAAAACTGAATTAAAGATTATTTTGTATACGGAAAACCTAATCATGAGGATTCCAAATGTATTGAATTTTGTGTTCTATATGCAAGAACACCAAAAAATAGTATTTCATTAATTAATTTTATCGTTCTATTATATTTTTGACTAAATTTCACCTTTTGATTAAGCATAAGTCCATCTCAATTACTAAAACCAAATTTATTGAATGAAACTACATTTATGAAGCAAAATTGAGCCATATATTACACAAGCATTTATTATATGTTAAAAGAGATGGTTATTTCTTATTATAGGCATTCTGATATATTTTTTTCTTGTAATTCTAGTAGTAAAATATTGATTCATTAGATAATGATTGATATCCGTTAGTCGACACATCTCCATATACAATTACTCATACTATTTACTTTAAATGTTTAAAATAACTTACCATTCCTATTTTAAAGTATGAAAAATACATAATTTAAATAGAACGGATGAACGTTAACCAAAAACTACATTTGTCCGTTCAATCATAGTCCGTTCAGGCGTTTGATTTGAACGTGCGTTCGCGAAAAGCGTTTGTTTTTCTGTTCAACCCACAACCCGGCTTTAGGCAAATAAAAATACCCTGACTGGATACATGTGATGCGCTGCCATAGATATAAATAAAATAAGTTTTTTAAAGGAATATTTTAGAATGTAATAACGATTAAACAAAGCTCGTGCAATAATTTGGTATTGAAGTATTTATTTTTTGCTTCTATAAACTAAGCCACTGATTTTTATCGACTCAATTTATCGCTTAGAGCTTTTTGTTTGTGAGTAAATATCGAGTTTGTGATTTGTGATGAACACTAATTACCTCTGCCGAAGGAGGTATTTTTTTCACTGGCGTTGGTTTGTTGGTTGGTTTGTTTGTCAGCAGGATAACTCAAAAAGTACAGAACGGATTCGGATGAAACTTTGTGCAGTTGTTGGAAATGCCAAAAGAAACAAGTGATTAAATTTTGGCATCTCTGAGTGGTTCTTTAAGATGCCAAATGAGCTAAATACTAATAAATACTTCAAGTTAGCCTACTCTGCCAATAGATGTCGCTGTGCTGTGAAATTGGGTGCCGGGAGCGTCTTCCTCTCGAAATTTCCGTCGAGGGTAACCCTCCCCCGTCCCTCTACGCCGCCCCAGTCGTGAAAATCCGCCTCGGAAGGCTAATAAGGACCCCGTGACGGCGGAGGTTTACACTCTCTGAGTGTATACATGCCTCTAGTTACAATTAGTTTTTCTAATAGGAAAACTTTCCTTTTGCGAAAAGCGAATCTTTTGTTATGTCACCATTCTAACAACCTTTAGTTGTATATCTGACTTCATGACACGTGACATAAATTGAGTTTTAACCCATGCATCCTAGGTATATACACCTACACCTAGGTGTAGGTGTATTTAGGATTGACATTAGTTGAATGGTGCTGATGAAACTGTACGGCTTATAATCTTAGAAAAAAGCCAACAGTTTGCAAATGCTCATCAAATTTATCGTTATTTGAGATCAATCATAGTATATAACTTAATCTACCATAATAATTAAACAAATCGTTCAAAAACATGTATTTTACGAGTAAAAATAGTATGAATGTGGTATAAAGAATCATTCAGACAATATTCATGTTTATATCATTATATCTGCATTCTCTCAATTTGGCTCTATCTGAGTTGCAAAAACCTTGTTATTAATTATCTTTATATAGTTACAAATATAATTTCGGAGTAATATATTGCAATAACATGTTTGTGAAATATAAGCTTTGGATACAGTTATTTTGTTCAGGCAATTAGTAAAATAATAATATAGCACTTTTTCATATGGTGTAAGCATCGTGCAGTGCATATTCTAAATCAAATTTTAGCAATAATTTATATTTTGCAAATTCATGAGTTAAATATATATATATATAAAGTTATTCCCAAAGTAATAACAAATATATGCAAAATTATTGCAAATAAGAAAGATGCTTAGTTTGCTTTGGCTATTATTATTTTGGTATATGAACAAAGTACAAGAACATATTAAATATATTGACATATTTTCAATATATATTCAAACTGGCAAAGGCTAGCAAGCCTTTCTCCGAAGGCGAGTTTTTGAAAGAATGCATAATAGAGACGGGAGGTGTCTTATGTCCGGAAAGCAAAAGCAAGTTCGAAAAAATCATCTTATCACGCAGGACAATAACTTGCCGTTTGGAACTCATTGATGAAGATATAGTCAGCAAGTTAAACAAAAAGTGGTAAGTTTTAAGTTATTTTCATTAGCGCTTGATTAAAGTATAGACATTAAAGACAATGTTTAGCTCCTCATTTTTATCCGAGGGATAAATGAAAATTTTGAGATAACTGATGAACTTTTGAGCATGAAGCCGCTGAAGGGGAAAACGCGAGACGAGGACTTTTATGAACATGTGTCTGAGAGAATGATACTACCATGGAGTAAACTTGCCAATGTCACCACAGATGGATCGCCAATTTAACCGGAAAAAACGTCAGATTGCTGAAAAGAATCGAGGATAAGGTGAAAGAGCAAAACCCTGAGCAGGATCTTATTTTGCCTCATTGCATAATTCATCAGGAGTCTCTGTGTAAGTCTGTATTGCAGCTTAATCACCGTCAGTTCATTACATTCTTGGAGGAAACTGATACGGATCACCAGGACTTACTTAACCATTCTCGTGTCCGCTAGTTAAGCTTGGGGAAGTGCTTTAATGAGAATGGGAGCTCAAAGAGGAGATCGTCTCATTTTTAGAGTTAATTGGAAAATCTGAAGAGTTTCCCGAGCTGAGTGACGTGAACTGGATATGTGACTTTGCTTTTTTTGTGGACATATTTTCGCATATGAATGAGCTGAACGTGAAACTACAGGGAAAATATCAATTTGTGCACAACATGTACACAAATGTGCGAGCCTTCAAATCGAAGCTAGCTTTGTTCTCGAGATAAATGTCAAACAAATCATTCGTGCATTTTACCACTCTTGTCACTCTACAAGAAGCCACCCGAAGCATAAAGAAATACTGCAAAACACTGGATGACCTGGAAAAGGAATTTTGCCGTCGCTTCTCAGGCTTTGAAAAAATCGAAAAGTCGCTTCAGTGGGTCTCCTGTCCATCATCACAAGACCCTGAGACAGCGCCACCGGAGCTGCAATTGGAACTGATTGACCTTCAGTCCGATTCTGCTTCAAAGGAGAAGTTTAACACTTCTAAACTGGATGACTTTTACGCTTCACTTAATGAAGCCATCTTTCCATACCTGCAGCGGATATCTCAGAAGATGCTGGTGTTGTTTGGCTCGACCTACGTTTGTGAGCAGACGTTCAGCATCATGCACATCAACAAAGTCCGTCACAGATCCAAGTTAACTGACCAGCACCGCCGATCTATCCTGAGAATCTCTACAACATAACTCCAAACTTTTATGCACTGGCAAAAAAGGGAGACCAACAAAATTGTTCTCACTGAAAGGCACGTCCTTTAACTACGCATTGCAGTGGGACAAAAAATATTGAGGTTAGTCGTCTATTTTGTTGTGTAGTAATGTTTTGAATGTTGAACGTGATATTCATCAACATTTCAATAAATTTAGTTCTATTCTTATATATTTAGCCTATTATTTATCCGGCACATTTGAAAAACACAGTCTTCAATGTTAGTGAAATGTGTTGAACTTTTACTTGCATCTGTTTGCTGTACAATGAGGTTTGCCCACTACTTTATTATATTTGGCCAACAGGTCAATGTACTGCTGTTGCCCCTTTTTCATCAAATGTTATAACCCATAGTGGCCCGCAAGTCAAAAAGTTTGCCCATCCTGGTCTAGAGGGGGTACTCCTAAACTCAAAAAAAATATCCAAAATACATAAAAAACAAAAAAGGCAATTAATTCGTTCATTAAAATATTTTAATAAAAAAAATCAAAACCCTTCTATTCATCTTTAAAAAGTGCTTTTGTCTTTAAAATGGAATAAATAACCTCGTTCATTGATACATGAATCCAATCTATCATAATATTTGACATGATATCAAGTTAAACGACCGGATATTTGTGGCATGGAAGCTTGCGTTTCATCTTTTTCATTAATATATTTCCTATCATGTATTGAAAATATAATATTTTATCCTACATGAATGCAACTTGTAGAGTTTGTATGAGATTACATGTTAATAAGTTTAGTAAACCGAACCTTAAAAATGCAATAATATGTATAATTGACGGTACTGTTTAATTAATGACATCTGTTTACTATTTATCGAAAATATGCGCATCATATTACATGAAAATATATACTATACAAACCATAAACCTTTATTGGCGGTCAAATAACGTTAGACGTATTAATCAAAAGATTAATAATATGTATCCTGAAATAATATAAACATTCATATCCAATCATTCAAATGTAACTCTTTGTCGGAACATAACATAGGATTGTGAAAAGGTTCAAAAGCTCACGAATGCTAATCTCCAAAAAAAAAAACCTTTGATTTTTTAATATTAATTAAGTCGGCTAACAAATAAAAAACATATGCTTTCTTAGACTGCTTACAATATCTACTCTGGTCGTTATCATTTGCATTTTTGCAAATTCAATAGAAGTTAGTTTATATGTGCTTTCAAAGAGATCTACTATATTTTAAAATCTTGTAAAAAATGAATTAATTGAATTGTATTGAGAATTTTAACTCATGAATTATTTGAAATAGATAATTGCAAGTAGTTTTCTAGTATAGAGGGATTTTGATAAAATACTTTGTTCAAATAATGCTGACAAAATGCGATGATTAACGAAATACATATATAATTTATAGTTGCATTGAACCAATAATAATATTATTTTACTAATTCAGAGTGTGTAGATTCATAACTTCTAAAAATAATTGGACCTTTATGTGGTAAATCAAAAAATAAAAATGCAACAATTAAAATGTTGCAATTCGAAAAATATACCTTGAAGCCATGGTACGAAAGAACTATTTTAAATATTTTAAAATATAATACTAACCTTCTACAATAGCGATATTCAACCCGCGGCTCGTGAGCCACATGCGGCTCCTTCAAGACTAGTTGCGGCTCTTTTAAGTCCCACTGAAAATTTATTACATTATTACGAGGAAACGACCGGGTATTTTAGTCTAAAAATCATCGGGCCGGTACTATTTTCGTTCGTTCGTAATTCTGAAAGTGACCTTTATTTTTTTAGAAAATAATTTTTATATTTTAAAAAACTATTTAAACATTATTTTCTAAAATAATGTTATCAATTTCTTTTAGAAATTAATTTTAAATTTAAGAGAATTAATAGCAAAAATTCTTCTCTAAAAAAACGTTGTCACTTTCAGAATGACGAAGGAACGAATATATTAAAGTCCCAGCACGGTTTCGGCCCGGCTAAAAAATTTAAGAAAGGGCCTGGCTTCCTGCCAAAAAAAAGTCCCGATCGTTTCCTGATTATTACATAATGTGGTGTTACATGGCTCGTGCAAAAATATTTTTTCGTCAATGTGGATCTGATTAGGACAAGGATGGGTACTGCTGTTCTATAAGATCAGATACTCTAGACTAATTACATTTTACAAAATACAAAGGCGTTGTAAGGCCTAAAAATGTAACAATCAACAATACTTTAGAAAAGTCTCATTTTTTTCTTTTAAATGAGATAAAATCAATTTGCAACTAAGTTACATTGCTTTAAGAAACTACATGACGTCTTTAAAACAAAGTATTTATATTCTCCTTTATAATGTAATTTGACTACCAGAACTATTTGATCCTTATGGTAGTATTTTGGACTATTAAAGCAAACAAAAAGATGAATATTTATGAGTCTATAGCATTATAAACCTAAAAAATGTTCTTTGTATATAACGTACTGCCAATTGAAATCATAGTGATGCCAAAGTAGTTTTTTTAGGTTCTGCAGTCGTAGATTCTTGGATCTCCTATCTGAGTCATAACTATTTTTGAATAAATTACATAATTCAATTTTTATTAAAAGGTTTAAGATAAATAATAATGATATATTTCTATGAATTTGGATGTATTAACATGAAAAGTTAATTAAAAAGTTCGATTGAAATCTTATAAAACTATAGAGTTATAAACTTCTAAAGCATCTAGATCTTTTTTATTTTATCATTTTTTTTCAAACTATATATATATATATATATATATATATATATATATATATATAAGGTGCGGCAACATAACTTCCTTTTTTCAGAAGGGAATAAAACAATATGTATAAATCAAAAGGTTTTATTTTGTTTCATGATTTTAGTACATATTAAAGTTTTGTTTCACATAGTTTTGAAAATCATATCAGATAGGTGACGTCCCCCATTGTTCATACACTGTATTTACCAATTTCGGGTGTTTGCCATGACCCTCACCAGCGTATCAGCGGGTATATTGGCAATTTCTTCTCTGATGTTGGCTTCAAGTCTGGTAGGCACTCCAAATCACCCCTTATTGAAATGAGGCGCTCCGGAAAATGTACCCTCAAAACAGCCATCGATGCCCTTGAAGTGTGAGCCGTTGCTCCATCCTGCTGAAACCAAATATCCCCTTGGTCCAATTCGTTAATTCGTGGAAGGTAAAACTCCTCTAACATGTTGACATACCGCTTTGAATTCACTGTCACTGTTACCTCATTTTCTTCAAAAAACCAAGGACCACAATTCCAGTGTAGGAATTGCATATCACACTGTGAGCTTAGGTGAATGCAAAGGTCTTTCATGCAATTCCGGGGATTGGTGTCAGCCCAGTAGAGCATGTTTTGTTTGTTGACGCATCCAGTCAAATGAAAATGTGCTTCATCACTGAAGTAAACAATAACGTCTTTAGGAACGTTTTCAAGAAGTGCCTCACATGTATTCCTTCGTGAAGTGATATGATTTTCAAACTATGTTAAACAAAACTTCGAAAATGTACTAAAATCATGAAACAAAATTAAAAACTTTCTGATTTATACATCTAGTTTTATTGCCTTAAAAAAAGAAGGGAGAGAAGTGAGGCAAAATACTCCCTCCCTTCTCTTCTCTTTCTATCCAGGTAACACTAACAGCATTACCAGATGGTAATCGTATATTCTCATATCAAAAGATCAATTTTTGGGGAGAGTACGTATTTGCTTATATCTCTTAAAGTATAGCGATTTTAGAACACCAAACATATCAAATGAAAGCTTGGTTAACCAGCTTTAATATTTTGGTATACTAAATCATGTCAATATAATAAGTAGAGAGTTAAATGTAAATTTAAAAAGCCTATCTCGCGTACAAAATGACGCATATAATGGATTATAAATGCGTCAGAGACAAAGTAAAATTTTGAGAGGATACCTTGACGCAAATTTAAGAAACACGTTATTTTTTTTTTTTCATAATCGATTTCTCATAGGTCAATACAGGCTCTGAATCATATGATGTAAACTCAGATTGTACTGAATTCTGAATTGATAGAATGCAACCAAGGTCATTTTTGGATTTATCATTTAAAGTTTTACTAAACTTAAAAGTACTATTTTACTCTGAAGCGAACAAGTCATCTTCTACAGGCGAGTGAAGTTAATTGATACAAAAAAGCTATGAAATAAGCTAACAATACACACTCCATTTTTTCCTTGTTTTTACTGAAAACTTTGTTTTATTAAAACATCAAACATACGTCTGGTAGTAAATTACATTTCCTTTAAATTAATAATTATTATTGAAGTCTGTAACGTCCACCATTTTGAAAAAATTTGCGAAAACTTTATTTTTACTAAATTTTTAAAACTTTGACCTCGTTGCGCGACCTCGTAATGTTGACCGATTTTGTTCAAACTTTGTATGTCGTCTTCTTTTATCCCCAAAAACAGAAAATCCACAATGTTGCTAACATTTCAAACTTTTGAAAAATAAGAACAACCCTAATATATATATATGTATATATATATATATATCTACTCAAAGATATTTTGATATCGCTTGCTGCATGACACTCATATTTTTATATTAAAATTCACAATATGAATGGTTTATCTTGGTGTTTAAAGTAAACAAATGCTTTAAAAAATTGTATAATTAGACTAATAATTTACCCCTCTTAACAAATGATTTATCCTCGAGATTTCTAAATTTCACTCCCCGTTGCAATAATACCTATATGTCTTTTTGTTTATAAATATCAGTTGTTTTTTATCTCTTTGACAGCTCCTTTTTACTACCTTTATAGTTCGGGTTTTAATAATGGCTGTTAAACTTTTATTTATATTCCACTTTGTACGTATAATTTCTTTGATTAAGTAAAGGGAAATAAATGTTTGAACAAATATAAAAAAATCTATTAATCGGACAGTTCTCAAAATGGATTTCCACTTCCCACAATTTAATTTTATATTTTAGTAAAATATAAACTTTATTTATTCGAAGTCATATTTGACAGGTTTTTCTGACATTTTACAAACAAGTTGTTTGGGGTTTCCAATAACTTAAATAGATATATAGGGCTGAACAAATATTTGACAGCCTTAAATATAAAATTACCTGACATAATCCTCAACCCTTCATAATTCATTGATATTATATTTATATATATCTAGGAGCTAAGTTGAGAAAGGGAAGAAATAAGAGAAGTGTAATCATAATTGGGCACATCAAATAACAATGCATGGACCAGATAATTAGAATTCAGTGCGAAAGAATCGTTTTATTGCCTTTTTATTATCTGTTTGCAAGGCTGGGAAAAGTAAATGGAGAACACATAAATATGGTTGCGTGTACGAAGAGGAGATCGTTAAGTTGGTTTTACCTTGAAATGCGGACCGTCAATTGCATTTTTAACATAACAAGTTGAAGAAATAAGTATTGTTATGGCGTAAATGAAATATATGTTTTTAAAAAGTTTTTGATAAAGTGTTAAAAATCTGTCCAATTAAATTATGGAGAAGAAAAAAGAGATATCAAATTATATAAAGGTACCAGTTATAAGATCAATTCAGAGGATTCAGGAATTGATTTGATTACACTACTGTATAGGCTTGGCAGTGTGATAATTTTATTTTCTAGACGAAGTAAGATATTTCCATTATTTGGTGTGGTTTATAAGATAGTTTTTCCCGCTGATTTCAAAAATGGAAAAAAAAAGTTCAAAAAGTGACTTTTAACCGGAAATCGAAACCGGAAGTACACGAGCTGATGCTCGCTGAACGCTGAAAGTATGTTTAAAAGACGCGCAGTACAATTTCACATAAGTATGCGAAGTTTCAAGACTCAGCGTGATTCAGCAAATAGAAAATTTTCAGATTTTACCGAAAAAAAGTGTCTAATTGACGATTAATTCTAGATTATCAAAAAAGGTTTAATTCGATGTCTTTATGGTTTAGTTAAAATAAGGAAGAAAAAAGACGTCATTTGAAACCGAAATCACCAGATTTCGTCAGTACACCCTTTGGAGAACTATCAGATGCAGGTGATGCAGGACTTTGGTTCTTACTGAAAACTCCATAAAATAATCATTTTTTTATTATTTTTCAAATGATAAAGAAATACTATTAAAATCAGGTATACCCCCTTCCTGATAAGAGTGAACTACTTTTTGACATTGAACTTCAAAAAATGGTTCGTTCTTAAAATGACAGATATACCCGACTTTCATCAAAGTACTCAAAAATCTTCATGGGGGGTCTATTTAGGGGTTTTCGGGGTCGCTGATCACGATAAGCGTGGTTAAAAATGTCTAGAAGACTTTAAAACCCTTCAAAAAAGCTATTTAAATGCGTTGATGGTGTTTTCAGCAACCAGAAATGCGACCTCGGACCGGAAATCCGACTTCAGATTCGAGTTCCTCGGGTCGAACTTACCCTAAACCACTCCTAATATATAAACAATTAACTTTTCTAGAAAAAGTGTCTCACACTGCCAGCCTAACTATGTAACAAAATTAAGGTCTTTGTTGCCCCTGGGCTGAAATTTCTAATTGAGTCCCATTTTGTACGTAGATTCCAAAAATGCCACTCAAATATCGTCCGAAAAAAGGTTTGGATTTTATGGCCTTTTTTTGAAAATCAAGATTTTCATCATTTCTAATGGTTCAGGCCCAGTTATCTTCGTGCAAAGTAAGAATAACCACAAATGTCAGTAGTATTTATTTTTCTACTATATCTCTGCATTTCAAATCAGTTTTTTAATTTATATATCTTTCGTACAATTCGAAATAATCGGCTTTATATTTCAAAAAGTTGACCATATTTTAGTGTTCTATTTAAGCAGCTATTTTTTTTGTTTCGCGTCTATTGACTATAATCAATATGTAATATATTTTGGTATATGTCCATACATTTCAGAACAGTTTTTATAATTTCGATATCTGGCATGAAAGTAAAGAAAAGATTAATTTAGTAGGACGAAGCAACAAGACCTTAATTTTGTTACGTAGTGTAGTTCGTCCTACTAAATTGATCTTTTCTTTACTTTCATGACAGATATCGAAATTATAAAACTGTTCTGAAATGTATGGACATATACCAAAAATATATTACATATTGATTATAGTCAATAGACGCGAAACAAAAAAATATAGCTGCTTAATAGAACACTAAAATATGGTCAACTTTTTGAAATATAAAGCCGATTATTTCGAATTGTACGAAAGATATATAAATTATAAAAACTGATTTGAAATGCAGAGATATAGTAGAAAAATAAATACTACTGACATTTGGTGTTATTCTTACTTTGCACGAAGATAACTGGGCCTGAACCTTAGAAATGATGAAAATCCTGATTTTCAAAAAAAGGCCATAAAGTCCAAACCTTTTTTCAGACGATATTTTGAGTGGCATTTTTGGAATCTACGTAAAAATGGGACTCAATTTAGAAATTTCAGCCCAGGGGCAAATCCTGTTACATAGTGTTATTATTAAATATAAATATATTAAGTAACACTTTTATTTTTTATATACAAACACATGTTCTTGGGTGGTATTTTATTATTTTTACTTATTTACATGAAGACCAAAATAATCACAATCACAGTGTATAAAAGTGTGTTCATCTCTTGATGTTGAGGGCACACGGTTCGCCTGGTTTCCTCTCATTGGTGTGTCGAACCTGCGTCGAGTTCGAGAGTCCAGTTCGCTTTTGACCTTTTTGGGTAGAGATTGTACCAACTTTTTAAATAATCTATCCTAATAAGGGAGTGTTTTAAACAATATCTATAATACTAAAAAAAAAATTCTGGAATATTTGCTTATGTAAATCTAATTATATACACAAAAATAAAACCTTTTGTTTTGAGTAATGTATTGTCTCTTTAAAAGGGCTTCCATAATATTCCATTTTTTTTGTTGCCTAGATGGTTTGATAGAATGCAGTATCCGACAGGATATAAATAAGCATAATAGCATTAAATTTATTCAATTGAACATAGGATCTTATCAAAGGGTAGACCAAAATGACCATCCCCCTCTCGGGTTCGAACCTGCGCCCCCAACATTGAGAGTTGAACACGCCTTCACACACGGCTATCGTATCCCATAATGGAATTTATTCTGTTTTATTGTTTAATAATTATTGTTTGGATATAGAGGTTAGAGAAAGCTTTACCAATATTATTTTTTCATTATTTTGTATATTTTAAGATAATTCCTCTTTATAATTTCCATAGGTTCGATTGGACCTTGAAGAATTTTCCCTTCAACCCCCTCCTCCAAGGTGACTGCTCCTTGACAAGTTTATTTCTTCCAACATTCTTCTCTGCGGCCTCAACTCCGGGCATCACTTATATCTGCCCACAAAAAGCCTTTCCGAGCTTTCCTTCATATCCATCTTTCAACCCTTGAGCCCAAAACTATTCTCTTGCCTAGACAGATTTAACATAACCCCTGCCCCTGAACTGCTTTCCCGCTCAAGGAACGAACTGCACGTCAAGGTTGAAAAGATTAAGGACTTCAAAGAGTTTAAGCCATCCACTCGACGCAATTGGAAGATAAAGGTCACAAAATTACCTTGCGGATGTGCTGAGGAAGAAAAAGCGCCTCGAGGATGCTTAAGTTTCTTTAAAGCCAACTCTGGAGAAATCAAGTCATTCAACTATGATCACTTGGGTTGCGTCAGGTATGTGAGATTATAGGATATTTGTTAAGTTATAGGAGTTAATTATACTTAATATCTTTGTAAGATAAAAGGCCTCGTACTTACTTAGGTCTTTTTATATTTCTCCAAAGAGGGGTTTTGATAACTTATTGTTTCCCTGTAAAGAAATCACCCCCGATAAAGTCATTTAATATCTCAAAAAGACCCACACTAGTAAAATTATGTTATTTTTTCATATAAAATCTGAAATATATATATATATATGGATTACTGTAATTTCATCGCGCGTAAATTCGTCACAGACCTTTTCATAGCCGTTTTTTTGTCGTGGGTATTTACCTCGCTTGCTCTTTTATAGTCAGTTAATTTTGTCGTTCTTCTTTTGTTGTGGGTATTTTTGTCACGAAGCTTTTTTGTAGTGTAGTATTTTCCTCGTTCGTCTTTTTCTTGTGGGTATTTTTGTAACGTAGCTTTTTTGTAGTAAAGCGTTTTCCGCACGTTTCTTACTTTGTTTACCTAATCTCGCGGGCTCAGTCGGGAGTACCACGGGGTTTAATCTACCGCTGATACTTTTTTGGAAGAATAGACACACGACCTTAGAGTTTTTGCACACCTGAGCCTTAGTTGTTCCGCCAGGAGTACTATGGGATTGAAATTGACCGCCGACTCTTATTAAGGTGGAAAACACCCGGCCTAATACTTTCGTAGACCCTAATCTAACGGCATGTGCCTACTTTAACCGGGTGTCTCATGGGTTTAAATCCACCGCTGACTCTTAATAAGATGAAATCACCCGGACTTAAAAATATACCTTAGTTTAAAAGATTTCACTGGCCTCAGCTGGGTGCCCCATTGGTTCGAAATATACTGCAGATTGCATCATAAGAAAAACAAGCTCAAGAGTTTTTCATCTTAATAAGAGTCGGCGATTAATTTCAATCCCATAATACTCCTGGCGGAACAACCTAAGAAGTGTCAGCGATAGATTAAAACCCTATGAGACCCCAACTGAGCCTGCGAGACTAGGTCTACAAAGTAAGAAAATAAATCGCGCGGAAAACGTTCACTACGAAAAAGCTACGTGACAAAAATACCAACGAGAAAAAGACGAATGAGGAAAATATTACACTACAAAAAAGCTTCATGACCAAAAATACCCACTACAAAAGGAAGAACGACAAAATTAACTGACTATAAAAGAGCAAGCGAGGTAAATACCCACGACAAAAAAACGTCTATAAAAGGTCACGACGAATTTACGCGCTATGAAATTACTGGACACCTATATATACGGATGACCCTTAAATATGATTTTTCATCTAAAGTTGAGCTAAGCTTGAAAAATAACCTCATAACTATTTTTCTGCGGTCTTTCAAGAAACATAGTATTGAAGTTTTCATGAAATAAATTGATGTAATTTTTCAACCCTTGGTCTACATGGAACATTTGTTATTTGAATGATTCGTTGAAGAAGTGTTAGTATTACTGCTGTAAAATCATAAGCAGATAAAACTTGACTTTTGATACAGTTTATTCTAAAATAGTATTTTGGCAATACATACATGAATCTATTTACGTCAGAATGTTTTGAATGCATTGTTTGTTAGCCTTGATCTTATATGTAAGTTTATTTTGATAAAATCAGTACATGAATACTTTAATATTAAATGAATGCACTGAGTGACACTTACTTACTTCATTATGAGCAAAATGTACAATTATATTTATGAACATCCTGATGTCACATAAAGAACATTCAACTATTAATATAATTGTTTTTTTTAGAACTAAGCCAAATGCTGATGAGGATTTTTGATGACGTCACAACGGCTAGCGAAAATAATAATATTTATAATGTTATTCAGCTTTTCTATTGACTTCAATTTTAATTTACTTTTTAAATAATTTCGCATAGATATTTTAAGGTCTATCACTCCTTCTTTTTACTTAACCCTTATATTATGTTAAGGGTCAATTTGACCCATTTCGGTTTTGTGTTGGCCAAAGTTCAGGTTATCCTTTTTTTTCTTCATGAAATTTTTTGACTTTTCCTCATTAAGGGTCATGAAGTGGTGTGTAAAATCTGGACACATAGATGTGTAGTGGAATGTATGTACAGAGTTTGCATACGAAGATGATGCTGCGGGTCATTTTGACCCGGGCACTTGTATGTGGGTAAGTAACTGTACAGATCCAAAATAACTTCCCTCTTTGATGTACTTTATTTTGACTGCCAGAGAACTAGGTGTATATTTATGAAGGAATTTCCTTTGTCCTTGTTACTTTACTCTTGTCGTCTCTTTGAAAACAGACCAAGAATGAGCTCTAGAGGGTTTACAACTGAAGAAACTTTATCACATATTTGAATTGGGATAGTGACGTAGAAGAAGAGATTTCAGAGACCGAGGATAATGTAATTGATGATCCAGATTGTCAATTTTCTGATAATATGGAGGATTCAGAAGAAGAGCCTGCTGTTGTGTCTCCATTGGATGAAAGCCAAGGAATGCAGCAATCATCATCCACAGAGGTGACATGGGCATCTAAAGATGGTAATATCCAGGCTTGTGAACGGAACGCAAAATTGAACGGCGTTCAGCTGAACGCACGTTCAATGAACGGAACGCTGAACGGAACGCAACTTTTTTTGAACGCTGAACGTTGAACGCAAAAAAAATAGTTTTGCGTTCAGCGTTCAATTTTTCCAAACATTTCAATGTAGTTTTGATTAAGTATTTTTTTCTGGGATATAAACAAGGGGGTGAAATATTATAAGAAGAACTTATAAACTACTCTCCCAAGAACTCTCTATAGAATAGTAAAGCACTTTTTTTAAATTTTACCCCAAGTGACAAAAATTTACACACAATTCAATGACCTTTTTATTCATTCATTCTTATTACAAAATAAACAACTTATTTAGTATTTAGGTATGAAACTATTGTTGAAATAAGTTGAGATTAAGTCTGACTACGGGATATTCATCTGGGCTGTGGACTCGGAATCATGGATTTGCTCATTTTGATGGACTCGGATTCGTGGACTCGATAACTTAAATATTAGGACTCGGATAGGAGGGCTCGAGAGTTAAAATCTTAGGAATCGGATACGAGGACAGTATTAATTTCGTCAGCTTTTTTCATTTCGTCATGGAGAATAAATGACAGTCTACGAGCAAACAAAAATATATATTTACAAGGTTAGTCCCTGTACGCTTCCTAGTAATTAGCATAGTTTGGTAAACATTTTATACTCGCACTTCACAATTGTATATCGATGTTTGATGACTATAGATGATAATTTATTATTTTGGCTTCTCCTGGATATAGCAGATATATAGATTTTTAAGGCGCCATGATGGTCGCGAATGTCTCAACCAAAGTACTCTGAGGAATGTAAGATCAATTCTTTGCACATTCCCATAGGCCAAGCGACCTAGAAACTTGTTGTTGTTGCTTTAAAAAAAGATAATTTGACGCCATTGATCAGACAAAAAATTAGCCTTACAACAGTTGCAGTTAATATTTTGCGTTTTGTTTGTTCCTTGCATAAATTTAATGTTAATAATTGATATTGAGATTAAGTTATTTTCTAATGACGAAGACGATATTAACTTCAATTAATGTAGTAAATGGTTGATTCGTGGTTATATAATATTAAATGTGTTTTATATTGCAAAGATGAATAAAAAATACATCTCTCTAAAATAAGATGCATTCATATAATGTTGTTTTATAATATTAATTTGTATTATATAGCTTTGATCTCGTATTTGTCTTGATTTATTACACCTTAAATATGATTATAATTTAAAATGTAATGTATCCATTACGGAAGAAAGTAGGGATCCAGTTACATCGAAGGTTTAAAATACTATTTTGCAGATTCTTAATATCGAACTCGGACTCCGTTATTCGAAAATAAGCGAGTCTGGTCATCGCGACACTTTTTCAAATATATTTGATCTGAAGTTGTTTTAATAAGATTGAAAATAGTTTCTTTCATGCGGACTGACGTGTTAGTCTTTTATATATGGAAAACTATTAATATAATGATTATTTGTTACGGGTCAGGAAAAAATATATACAAGTTGGGGTTTGATCAGGGGTTCCCAACTTTTTTTCTTTGGCGACCCCCCTATAGAAAAATCTCCAGTCTGGCGACCCTCTTATGTAGTGAATATAGACGTTCTGCGGACCCCAGGTTGGGAACCCCTGGGTTAGATCCAGTCAACAAATGTATATCATTTGAAAGTCGATTCGGGCTCATTTTATTATAAAACCCCTAAATAGTACTTCCATTTTTCAAAATTACACATTGTTATTTTTAAATATTTGAACGCTAACGGAACGCTGAACGCAAAAACATTGAACGGAACGCTGAACGGAACGCTATTATTTTTGAACGCTGAACGCAAAAAAAGCTGAACGCTCACAAGCCTGGATCAAATGGTCAACATCACCACACCAAAGCCGAGGTAGACTGTCATCTTCTAATGTGATTAAAATGACTCCCGTCCTACAAGATTTGCTGTGACACGAGTTGATGATATTCAATCAGCATTTCAGCTCTTCATATCTCCACCTATAGAGAAGATAATACTGGAAATGACCAACTTGGAGGGGAGACGTGTATTTCAGGAGAAATGGAAGCCACTGGATCAGACTGACTTGCATGCTTACATTGGAATTCTGGTATTAGCTGGAGTGTACAGGTCAAAGGAGAACAACTGCAAGTCTATGGGATGAAGAGCATGGAAGGCCAATATTTCGAGCAACAATGTCTCTGGAGACATTTCACATGATATCTCGTGTGATCCGATTTGATAACCGTGACACCAGAGCTGGTCGACGTGAAAGAGACAAACTAGCTGCAATTAGAGATGTATGGGATAAATGGGTTGAAATTCTACCCTTGTTGTACAATCCTGGTCCCCATGTTACTGTTGATGAGCGCCTTGTACCATTCAGGGGGCGTTGTCCTTTCAGACAGTACATGCCCAACAAGCCTGCCAAGTATGGCATCAAAATGTGGGTAGCCTGTGATGCAAAATCTAGTTATGCATGGAATATGCAAGTTTATACTGGGAAGCTACATGGAGGAGCATCCGAAAAGAATCAGGGGATACGTGTGGTGCTGGAGATGAGTGAAGGGTTGCAAGGTCATAACATCACATGTGACAACTTCTTCACGTCATACCGCCTTGGAGATGAACTTCAGAAGAGAAAGCTGACTATGTTGGGAACAGTCAGAAGAAATAAGCCAGAACTTCCCAGTGAGATTTTGAAGATGCAGGGCAGACCTCTTCATTCCTCAATATTTGTTTTCACAGAGAAAGCAGCAATTGTTTCATACTGCTCAAAGAGAAACAAGAATGTTCTTGTAATGAGCACAATGCACTCAGATGCATCTCTTAGCACAAGAGAAGACATGAAGCCACAAATGATCCTTGACTACAACTCTAACAAAGGAGGAGTTGACAATCTGGACAAAGTCACAGCAACATACAGCTGCCAGCGCAAGACTGCTCGTTGGCCCTTGGTGATTTTCTTCAACATTGTCGATGTGTCTGCTTATAATGCCTATGTCCTTTGGACTGAAATCAACCAGCAATGGAATGCTGGAAAATTGTACCGACGTCGGCTTTTCCTAGAAGAACTCGGCAAAGCACTTGTCACTCCCAAGATTCAGAGGCGAGCCAGGCCAGCTCGATCTGCATCAGCTGCAGCTGTCATTGAAAAGGTCAAGGTCAGCTCATACAACCAATCTGCAATGGATCCAGTGGACACAGGTGTAAAGAAACGGAAAAGATGCCAAGTCTGCCCCTCCCGAGAGGACAGTAAAACAAGTACCTCTTGTGTGAAATGTAAGAATTACATCTGGAGAAAGCACACTGTGACGTTTTGTCCATCATGTGGAGAGCTTTGAAAAGGGGCAAGTTAAACTCATTTTTTAACAAAATAGTTCTTAAATATAGTGTTAAAATTAAAAATGTATTGTCATGTCTTTTTTTAAATAGTGTTTAAATATTATAAAATAAAGTTGTTCTTGGTTTAACCTGTTTTTTGACTGTTTTGAATGGGTTTACACATTAGGGTCAAAATGACCCGCAACATAATCAATGTGATTTTTTCAACATAATATAAGGGTTAAGAGGGATAAATAGTTTGCCTCAGTCAGCGAATAAAACATATCATCCATAATAAAAGCATTCCAATGCTTCATCATTGGTTTCATTGGTTGGAAATATATATATATATATATATTTTTAAATATACACCAAAGTTATCATTCGCCGTTCATCGTTCGTTTTAAGATTGAATCGTTCTTCGTTCATCGTTCGTTTGTCGTTCATTATTCTGAATAAAAGTGACGAGTTTTTTATAATTTTTCCCCCTTTTCATTTTGAATTTTTTTTGCTTAGAAAGGAAATTTTCCCATGAAAAGTAAAAATATTTTACTTTTTTTTTACGCCAAAAACGAACGACGAATGATGGAATTTTTTGTTGTCGTTTGTCGTTCCCGAACGACGAACGATTACTAATGAACGAAAAATCAACAATTATATATATATATTTCTATGTAAATACAAATATATATATATATATACATATATATATATATATATACATAATTCACCAATTTCAATATATAGTTCCAAAAATAATGAGGGTCTTTAAGCATAAATAATTCAGTTCCTTTCTTTGCTTATTACCCAATACACAAAAAATGTTTCTCTTTGTAATCAACTAATTCATTGATAAGACGAGAAATAATAATTTTTGTTATTGCTAGAATGGGCAATTACTCATGACTTGTCAAACCATGAGCGTGACAATACAGAATCAAAAGAGGATTCATAAAGCAATATAAGATGAATAATTATATAGTATCCCTCTTATCACTACTTTTTTGTGGCTAATAATAAATGCTCTACATCAATAATATATAATAACTAATTAATTATTGACTTCATAATTATTCCTCTATTCATGTCATTATTCATCATTTTCCTTTCTCGGACGGATGGGCATGATATCATGCAAGTCCTTTCTAATCAATCTAAGTAAACCCACGAGTCCTATGTTTATGCTATTAAATATGAAGGCTCCAGCCAAGTTTTTGGATTAAATATTCTTGATTTGATCTTTCTAAAGTTCTCTGAGGAAAAACGTACAACAAATATTGGATAGCTTATTTTAGAAACATTGTCACAAAACTCTATGATAAAAAAAAAATACGCATATAGACAAGCCATTTAATTTCGAGTTTTATGGTAGGATTTTTAACAGGTTAACGTGTTTTTAATAACTAGGAATTCAGCTATCTAGGGACGGGAAAAGGATAATAAAAACTCACATCCAAATTACATATATATACATACTATATATATATATATATATATATATATATATATATATATATATATATATATACTGGATAGCAACTTTGAATGGGGCCCACCAAAGAAATAATATATTTTTTTTAAATATTCAAGTAACAATTATTACTATTTCCAAATAATTTCTTGATCTATAAAGATTTGATAGGGTCTGCTTAGGGGTGCTAACAATAAAAGCCATAATATATCATTTTTTAACTATAGAAACAGTGTAAATGTTCTATGAATATCAACAATTTCATTTATGGATGCTGTTGTGTTTGGATACTTTTTAATAAGAATATATGATAAGCAGGCTTTTGGTCGTTCACTTTTTTAAATCGTTTGGTTCACTTTAATCGTTCCAATTTTGTACATCGTTCAGTTCATTAAATCGTTCACTTTCATATCGTTCACTTTTAATCGTTCACTTTAAAAATTATACAAAAAAATATATATATATATATGTATTTATATATATATATATATATATATATATTATATATATATATATATATATATATATATATATATATATATAAGGGACGTTTATTTTGTCTCTGTTTGTCACTTTTATTTTACTTACGATATGTTATGTAAGGTGTCAATATTATTTTGTGCTGTTTGTCAATGATATACCACGAATGATCATAGTCTGTTGACATAAAAGACAATAATAAAACACAAGTTTAATAAATATATCAATATTATCATACATTTTACTACATTTTGTACATATAAAATATGACACATTTACAAATTATCAATTAAAGAGTAAAAGTTGTTCTTCGAAATGTTGGTCAGACATTTCATCCTATTGTCTCTTAAAATTAATTTACCCCGGCTGAATAGTCGTTCAGCCGTGCTGAGGTTGGAGTAATGGTATTAAAAAAATTAAACGTTCGTTATTTTTTTACAGTTTCCAAATTTCGTGACCTGTCAGCTAAAAATCTATTAACCTCATCATCAGGTGTATCTTCGGATGATGGTTCCGAACAAAAAAAAATGACTATTACCTTTTGACGATTCCATTTCAGGCGAATCCAACCCATCGTCCATGGAAGTTACCTCTTCCAGCAAATATTTTCGCCCTTTTTCTATTTGCTCTGAATTGAAAAGACGTATTTTGAATTCAGGCAGATTGCTCGTTGCAACGAGCATCTCCCTGGACACAAAATACGAGTAAACGATGGTGTATTCCTCTGAGTAAAGCCTCTGCTAATGGTCTACACTTATTAGACTGTTCCTTAATTCTTTTCAAATGAAGAATGAGGGACGAGATAGTGGGTAGCAGATGACCTAAAAAGATGTTATTCTCACTCTGAAGAATGTCTAGTGCTTGTGCAAGAGACTACATATTGTTTTCCATTCTTCTAGAAATAGCCATTCCTGTCGATTGAATGATTGGGTTGGAATAAAAGAAAAAGGCTAACCATAGCTGCATGGTCTTGTTCGTTGAGATTAATTATTCTTTGTACAGAGTCGTACAAGCTGTTCCACCGAGTTTTGTTGGTGTAATTAAAGTTGTCTTGTCACCAAACTTCGCTTTAAACTTCATCGGCAAATTTTGAAGAGTGACTATATTTGTCCAAATTGCTTGCAAACGTCCAAAATAGAGGTGAAAAGTGTGGCTATAATTCTTTGCGGCGCGTGAACGATGACGATTAAAGTTAATTTTTTTGTCGTTCATCGTTCACTTTTTTCGAATTCGTTCATCTTTCATCGTTCATGAACGATTTTTTGAACGATGAACGAATAGCACTTTTGAACGATAACCCACAAGCCTGATGATAAGTATATTAATATCCCAGTGTCGTCGCCAGATGTTGTTTTGGGATACCTTTTAATATGAATATGATAAGTATATTAGTATCCCAGAGTCTTCACCAATGAGGTTCCCCGTCGGATTGAACAGAGTTGGTCGAATATTACTTTGAAAGTAGTAAGTAATATACTACTTTTTACTGCGTAGTAATATCTTTTTTCAATATTATTATTACTTCACAAAAGTAATATACTACTTTGAGTATATACTACTTTTTTTGAGCATTCCGAAACAATAAGTAAAGCAGCAATTCAACAGGATTGTAAAAATCCTCACCAAACCTAGTTTGCATTTTTATAATAATCCTATATATGATTTATAATATTATAAGTGAGCACATGGCTCAAACATGATAAAGTGGTTGAATTCAAAGACTAAAAAATGACTTCTTAAATTATGAGAGGCATAGGTTAATTATCCAACCAAGCCCTCGGGTCCCGCCTGCTGATATAGCTTTTATTTAGGGTTAAAACCCACCGCCAACTCTGGCTAGATATAAAAGGAGTCCTTACTTTCAATATCATACACCCCAAGCCCTCGGGTCCCGCCTGCCGTTATGGGCTTTTATTTAGGGTTGAAACCCACCGCCAACTCTGGCTAGGTATAAAAGGAGTCCTTACTTTCAATCTCATACCCCAAGCCCTCGGGTCCCGCCTTGACATAGGCTTTTATTTAGGGTTGAACCCACCGCCAACTCTGGTTAGGTATAAAAGGAGTCCTTATTTTCAATATCATACACCCCAAGCCCTCGGGTCCCGCCTGTTGATATAGGCTTTTATTTAGGGTTAAAACCCACCGCCAAACCTATTAAGGACCCTATTTTTTATTCAAATTCAGCCCAAGTCCTCGTGTCCACCTGTCGACTTAGTCTATTTTTGGGTGTCGAAACCTACCGCCAACCTTTATTAGGAATGAGAGGGACCCTATTAATATTTGCAAATTTTTACCTAAGCCTGACTGGGGATAAAATATCCGTATTTATCACTCTCATTAATCCAAAACCCTTAGTCCTCGCCTTCTAAGGCAGGGAATTCCTTTAGGACCAAACCCAACGCAAACACCTTTTGTGTATATGAGGTACCAAACAAAAAAGAAAGTAGGTCTTAAGCCTGCAGGCCCGCCTACCGATTTAGGCTATTCTTTTGGGTGCAAACTCTATTGCCAACCTAGTAAGGCATAAGTGGGACCCTAATTTTATGTATCATATTCCTATATCTGTCTGGTCCTGCATTTCATATTATCTCGTACTATTTTAAGAAGTTTGTTTTCATTTCATACTGCCCATGTCTTAATCATGGGCAGACATAGAAAAGCAAGGGATATTTTGGGCGTGTGAAAGGGAGAATGTGTGAATGGTGCATTGAGTTCAACCTCTTGTTATCACTATTCTCTTTCCTCTTTTGAGTTCCTACAGGTATACAGAACAGAAGCAAAAACAGAGATTCAAATAAAAAATAAATACCTCCCGTTCCGGCCAACTTGGCCTGCTTCATAAATGAAATAAATATTCCTCAAGAGAGGAAAGAAAATAGTGATAACAAGAGCCTGGACTCAATTGCACCATTCACACATTCTCCCTTTCACACGCCCAAAATATCCCTTGCTTTTCTATGTCTGCTCATGGGGAAAAAAATATTGGTAGTTCTCACAAGTCCTATGTCTCTACTGGGGGAGAAGATCAACATATTTTTTTTTAATATTAAAAAAATGTTGACTTACAGAGAGAGGGGGGAGGGTTTGGGATGTGTTGGGCTTGACTGTATGTGCCAAATCTGTATAACCAAAATCTGAAGGGCCTTTTTGAGTCTAATGGCATACTTGTTCTGAGGTTTTTATGTTTATATATTGCCTGTTTAGTCGATCATATTATATCCCGAGAGGGGATGGTCATTTTTGGTCTACCTCATTGATAAGATCCTAGGTTCGATAGACTAATTTTAATGCTATAATGCTTATTTATATCCTATCGGATACAATTCTGTCGAACCATATAGGCAAAAAAAAAGTAAGGACTCCTTTTATAACTAACGAGAGTTGGCGGTGGGTTTCAGCCCTAAATAAAAGCCCATAACGGCAGGCGGGACCCGAGGGCTTGGGGTGTATGAGATTGAAAGTAAGGACTCCTTTTATACTAACGAGTTTGGCGGTGGGTTTTAACCCTAATAAAAGCCCATAACGCAGGCGGGACCCGAGGGCTTGGGGTGTATGATATTGAAAGTAAGGACTCCTTTTATACCTAACTAGAGTTGGCGGTGGGTTTCAACCCTAAATAAAAGCCCATAACGGCAGGCGGGACCCGAGGGCTTGGGGTGTATGCGATTGAAAGTAAGGACTCCTTTTATACCTAGCCAGAGTTGGCGGTGGGTTTCAACCCTAAATAAAAGCTATATCAGCAGGCGGGACCCGAGGGCTTGGGTGTATAATATTGTAAATTAGGTTTCCTCTCATTGCTAATTGGGATTGGCGGTGGGTTTCAATCCTAAAATCCCCAATCGACATGCGGGCACGAGGGCTCTGAGGAACTTATTTTCTTTACGATAAAATCCTCCATAAATAACGAAAAGGTGTTCTGTGTGTTTGGGTCTAATGGAATCCCCTGTCTTAAGTATCAATATTGACGTGCATTTTTAATTTTATTAATAAGCAGTATTATGTCCATTGGGTGACGTCACATACATTCACAGATCATAAATTTTCATCAAAAATGCTGTCGAATATTTTTTTCACGAAAGTAATATGTAACTAGGATATTACATATTAGTTATTACTTGAAAGTAATATCTAATATGTTTGTTCTTTCTAGTTATTGCGCAGTAATATCACAAAGTAATAGATTACTCGCACGCGCGTAGGGAACAACACTTGATA
>CP045896.1:24308250-24319282 GCA_013387185.1 Caligus rogercresseyi | reverse complement strand
TAATATATATATATATATATATATATCAGGCTTGTGAGCGTTCAGCTTTTTTTTGCGTTCAGCGTTCCGTTCAGCGTTCAAAAAATAATAGCGTTCCGTTCAGCGTTCCGTTCAATGTTTTTGCGTTCAGCGTTCCGTTAGCGTTCAGCGTTCAAATATTTAAAAAATAACAATGTGTAATTTTGAAAAATGGAAGTACTATTTAGGTTTTATAATAAAAATGAGCCCGAACCGACTTTCAAATGATATAAATTTGTTGACTGGATCTAACCCAGGGTTCCCAACCTGGGGTCCGCAGAACGTCTATATTCACTACATAAGAGGGTCGCCAGACTGGAGATTTTTCTATAGGGGGGTCGCCAAAGAAAAAAGGTTGGGAACCCCTGATCAAACCCCAACTTGTATATATTTTTTTCCTGACCCGTAACAAATAATCATTATATTAATAGTTTTCCATATATAAAAGACAAACACGCCAGTCAGCATGAAAGAAACTTAACTATTTTCAATCTTATTAAAAACAACTTCAGATCAAATATATTTGAAAAAGTGTCGCGATGACCAGACTCGCTTATTTTCGAATAACGGAGTCCGAGTTCGATATTAAGAATCTGCAAAATAGTATTTTAAACCTTCGATGTATGAGTAACTGGATCCCTACTTTCTTCCGTAATGGATACATTACATTTTAAATTATAATCATATTTAAGGTGTAATAAATCAAGACAAATACGAGATCAAAGCTATATAATACAAATTAATATTATAAAACACATTATATGAATGCATCTTATTTTAGAGAGATGTATTTTTTAATCATCTTTGCAATATAAAACACATTTAATATTATATAACCACGAATCAACCATTTACTACATTAATTGAAGTTAATATCGTCTTCGTCATTAGAAAATAACTTAATCTCAATATCAATTATTAACATTAAATTTATGCAAGGAACAAACAAAACGCAAAATATTAACTGCAACTGTTGTAAGGGTAATTTTTGTCTGATCAATGGCGTCAAATTATCTTTTTTTAAAGCAACAACAACAAGTTTCTAGGTCGCTTGGCCTATGGGAATGTGCAAAGAATTGATCTTACATTCCTCAGAGTACTTTGGTTGAGACATTCGCGACCATCATGGCGCCTTAAAATCTATATATCTGCTATATCCAGGAGAAGCCAAAATAATAAATTATCATCTATAGTCATCAAACATCCATATACAATTGTGACGTGCGAGTATAAAATGTTTACCAAACTATGCTAATTACTAGAAAGCGTACAGGGACTAACCTTGTAAATATATATTTTTGTTTGCTCGTAGACTGTCATTTATTCTCCATGACGAAATGAAAAAAGCTGACGAAATTAATACTGTCCTCGTATCCGATTCCTAAGATTTTAACTCTCGAGCCCTCCTATCCGAGTCCTAATATTTAAGTTATCGAGTCCACGAATCCGAGTCCATCAAAATGAGCAAATCCATGATTCCGAGTCCACAGCCCAGATGAATATCCCGTAGTCAGACTTAATCTCAACTTATTTCAACAATAGTTTCATACCTAAATACTAAATAAGTTGTTTATTTTGTAATAAGAATGAATGAATAAAAAGGTCATTCAATTGTGTGTAAATTTTTGTCACTTGGGGTAAAATTTAAAAAAAAGTGCTTTACTATTCTATAGAGAGTTCTTGGGAGAGTAGTTTATAAGTTCTTCTTATAATATTTCATCCCCTTGTTTATATCCCAGAAAAAATACTTAATCAAAACTACATTGAAATGTTTGGAAAAATTGAACGCTGAACGCAAAACTATTTTTTTTGCGTTCAACGTTCAGCGTTCAAAAAAAAGTTGCGTTCCGTTCAGCGTTCCGTTCATTGAACGTGCGTTCAGCTGAACGCCGTTCAATTTTGCGTTCCGTTCACAAGCTGATATACTATATATAATATAGTATTATATATACTATATATATATATTTATATATACTGGATGCACTTTGAATGGGTCCCAACCCAAAGAAATAATATATATTTTTTTAATATTCCAAGTAACATTATTACTATTTCCAATAATTCTGATCTAAAGATGTTGATAGGGTCTGCTAGGGGTGTAACAATAAAAGCCATATATCTCATTTTTTAACTATAGACCAGTTGTAAATGTTCTATGAATATCAAACAATTTTCTTGTTATGGATGCTGTGTTTTTTTGGATACTTTTTAATAAGAATATATGAATAAGTCAGTCTTATGGTCGTTCACGCTTTTTTAAATCGTTTTTGGTTCACCTTAATCGTTCAAAATTTTGTATATCGTTCCGTTCATTAAATCGTTCACTTTCATATCGTTCACATTTTAAAATATCGTTCCTTAAAATTTACAAAAAAAAAAAATAGATACTATAAATGTGTTATATATTATATAGATATATATATAATATATATATATATTATATATATATATATATATATATATATATATATATATATATATATAAGGGACGTTTATTTTGTCTCTGTTTGTCACTTTTATTTACTTACGACTGCGTTGTTATGTAAGGTGTCAATATTAAATTATGCAGTCTTGTCAATGATATACCAGCGAATGATCATAGTCTGTTGACATAAAAGAAAACAATAATAAAACACAAGTTTAATAAATATATCAATATTCATCATATATTTTACTACATTTATACACTACTATATATATTTAAAATATGACACATTTACATAAATATTATACAAAATTAAACTTTCTTATTAACACAGAGTAAAAGTTGTTCTTCGAAATGTTGGTCAGACATTTTCATCCTATTGTCTCTTAAAATTAATTTACCCCGGCTGAATAGTCGTTCAGCCGGTGCTGAGGTTGGAGTAATGGTATTAAAAAAAATTAAACGTTCGTATTTTTTTACAGTTTCCAAATTTCGTGACCTGTCAGCTAAAATCTATTAACCTCATCATCAGGTGTATCTTCGGATGATGGTTCCGAACAAAAAAATGAACTATTACCTTTTGACGATTCCATTTCAGGCGAATCCAACCCATCGTCCATGGAAGTTACCTCTTCCAGCAAATATTTTCGCCCTTTTTCTATTTGCTCTGAATTGAAAAGACGTATTTTGAATTCAGGCAGATTGCTCGTTGCAACGAGCATCTCCCTGGACACAAAATACGAGTAAAAACGATGGTGTATTCCTCTGAGTAAAGCCTCTGCTAATGGTCTACACTTATTAGACTGTTCCTTAATTCTTTTCAAATGAAGAATGAGGGACGAGATAGTGGGTAGCAGATGACCTAAAAAGATGTTATTCTCACTCTGAAGAATGTCTAGTGCTTGTGCAAGAGGACTACATATTGTTTTTCCATTCTTCTAGAAATAGCCATTCCTGTCGATTGAATGATTGGGTTGGAATAAAAGAAAAAAGGCTAACCATAGCTGCATGGTCTTGTTCGTTGAGATTAATTATTCTTTGTACAGAGTCGTACAAGCTGTTCCACCGAGTTTTTGTTGGTGTAATTAAAGTTGTCTTGTCACCAAACTTCGCTTTAACTTCATCGGCAAATTTTGAAGAGTGACTATATTTTGTCCAAATTGCTTGCAAACGTCCAAAAATAGAGTGAAAAGTGTGGCTATAATCCTTTGCGGCGCGTGAACGATGAACGATTAAAAGTTAATTTTTTGTCGTTCATCGTTCACTTTTTCGAATTCGTTCATCTTTCATCGTTCATGAACGATTTTTTGAACGATGAACGAATAGCACTTTTGAACGATAACCCACAAGCCTGATGATAAGTACATTAATATCCCAGTGTCGTCGCCAGATGTTGTGTTGGGATACCTTTTAATATGAATATATGATAAGTATATTAGTATCCCAGAGTCGTCACCAATGAGGTTCCCCGTCAGGAACGAATATATAAGAACGACACGTGTGAGAGGGTCATGACTAGAAGACTTATTTATTAACACAGAAGGAAAAGGGAGGAAATATATAAACGGAAGAGGAAAGAATGAGACACAGCATACATGACATCAGGGTGTCTTCCAACGTGAGTAAGGGACATAACAGATGCAAATGATTCTGGTTGGATATTTATGAATTAAAACTGAACTTTAACATTGTTCATGAATGTTATGTATGAAAGTTATGTACATAATAGAAAACAAACAAATAAAATCCCCTGCCCCATTGGCGTCTAACTAAAATCAAGATCTCTTGAAGAATTTATGGGTCTCAATAAGTCTAAGGATTCACTTCACTTGAATTCACTTTAAAGTACTCTTTCTTTTTCATTTTACATTGAAAAATTTAATACTTGATTAATTCCTCTCATATATGTGCAATCTTTAATGCTTTGATTAGCAAAAAGGTTTTGAACTATAATGTATATGTCAGCGTAATTGAATCCCTTATATATATACAAAAATATTTTTTTGGTACCTCATTAATTTTTCCATCAAATTGGTTACATTATATATTTTTTTTTACATCATTAAATAACATTTTATATCATTCAGATTTTTTGATTAAGTTTCACAAATCATCCTTTATAGATAAATGCGAGGTAAGAAACTCTACCCCTTGGACAATATTCATCAAACTCCTGCGTGTTTATTTGCTCTCATAAGACTAGCCAAGTCTTCTTGATTAACTTTTGACCAATGGGAAAGGAATACTTAATTTTTCTTCAATATTTTCTTTAAAACTTGGAAATTTGTTTGGATTTCAATGGATCTTGAATATGATGGATGCTGATGATAGCTTCCAAACTTATACATATAATTTGTCGAAGGAGCTACTTTCTTTATATTTATTAACCATTTTTAAGCAAAAACTATAGTCCTTCGGGAAATGTCATCCTTCTTATTTGAGCAGACGGTACAAAACGACATGATAGCATCCATATAATTATTAAAAAAGTCCTTTATGCAGTTTAATGTAAATTCATTTATAAATTATTCTTTCAAAAAGGGGGGGTTGTCTTTTTATGGCAGAGACACCTGCCGGTATGATGTAGCCCTGACATTCTCTTCTTATTAATAATGTCCACTCAACTCAGACGATTAAAAAATCATTTTTCTGTCATTTCCAAAAGACCTTGTTTATTCCGATCGTATGAATCTCTAAATAACGAGTATGACTGTTTAAAATTTAATTGCTGATATAAATTGTTGTTATTTTAATTAAGTATTTACTCCGGCTCCAATTAGGCTGATTTGTAAATCAAGGCCACTGAACAGAATATGATGTTTAAAACAATTTAAAGATGGGTTTAAGACATGCACCTTCCCAAGAGCTGTCTTGAGCGATATTTTTCTCTATGGCATGTTGTATTTAAACTTGGTTTAATGTTTAAGTTAGTGTAATGAAAGCTGATGAAAAAGGTCTGAAATCTAATTTGCATCATATAAAAAACTACCAGTTTCAGGTTTGTGTTCAGTTCTCTTGTCCCATTGCTCGTGTGTAGCCCAGGTCTCTGAAAATGCCTCGTAATTGTTTGAACAAAGTAGACATCTTCTGCTAAATTTGTTGTAAGGTAACTTTTTCCTAACAGAAACGTAGGATGAGTGCGACGGTTAAAAAACCCTACTTTGACTGCAAGATTTGGGACCAAGACAAAAGCTGGGCTCCACATGTTTGTTGCAATACCTATGCAACAAATATTCGATAGTGGTTGAGCAGAAAGAGAGAGTCCATGCCATTTGCTGTTCCGATAGTTTGGAGGGAACCTTCTAACCGTTCCGGCGACTATTATTTCTGTCTTATTCTACCAATCATCAAAGGTTTGGCCAAGAAGAAGCTTCAGAGTGTGCAGTACCCTGACATTTCCTAAGCCTAACGGCCAGTACCCCATCCAGATGATCTACCATTTTCCCATACTACAATAAGAGTTAACTATACATTCAGACAACTCTGATAATGAGGGTTCGACAGAACCTGTGCCACAAAAAATGTGGCTCCTGACTTCAGTCCATTACATGATGACTCGCTAGAATCACAAGCGAGTCTCACATGATTATACATAATGAATTGAACGTTTTGGTTCGTGATCTGGATTTAAGTCCAAGACCGAATTGCTTGGATCTAGACTGCAACAGTGGACGCTCTTGGCAAGGAATGTTTCCATCTCCAGCTTCTGGACCAGGCAAAAAGACTTTGAACCATTCTTTTCCAAGGAAGGCGACCTCATATTTTGCCATAAAGTATCTGGATTAATGGAAGCTCTTGATGTTAACTATGACCCCGATATTAGTGCTTCTTCATCGATTCATGAAAGACAATTTTAAAGCTGTCCTGCTTCACATAGACAATGTTCTCCCTTCATCCCCATTGACCATACTGCTCATATGAAGCAAACATATTAAAATATGAAGACACTATTGACGGCATTAAAAATGATCAGCATAATGGCTGCTTTGTGGTGACCTGAAGGTGATTACACTTGTTCTTTAAGGTGAATACACAAATACTGTTGCTTTTTGTTGTAAAAGGAAAAGTCGAGCTAGGACTGCTCATTATGCCAGGCGAGACATGCCAAAGCGTCAATCACTGCAGTTAAGTCTAAAATGTTTTTAGCACTGATTCTTCTACATCTTGCTGCCACCTTACACATTCAACAGGGTTTGATGAAAAACTTGGTCAACGAATGGAATAAATCCAAACCTAACTTCCAGTATCTTGGAAAGAAGTTTGCGAGTGAAGCGAAGATAAAGGAAAACGTGTTGGTTGGGCCACCAATTCGTGAGCTTATACGAAATGAATAGTTCCAGAGCTTATTTGTGGCAGAGGAGAAGTTAGTGTGAGAGGCCTTTTAAAGCAGTAGTTCCAATTTTCTTAGGAAAAATGGGAAAACTATAAAGAACTAGTAGAAAACTTGCTGTAAGCTTATGCTAAACAGGGCTGCAACATGTCTCTATGAATTCACTCTCACCTGTACTTTTCCCCTGAAAATTGTGAATATATACGTGGAAAGCATGGAGAGCGTTTCCACCAAGACATCGCAATGATGGAAAAGAGAAATCAAGGTAGCTAGAGCTATAAATCATCCAAGTGTACTCATGTGTTATGAAAAGGATGTCTTTTGTATACCCTTTGATTTTATAAATATTTTTCAAGCACTAAAGCACTTTTTAGTTGAGATTCCGCATATATTGAGAACTAGCAATGTGCCCGGCGTTGCTCGGGCAAGGTCGGCACATGCAATTTGCCGATTTCAAGAGTTTGTAGGCGGTTTCAAAGCAGCTCATGTCCTTCCCCAGATGATCTGGTTGCTGACATAGCAAGAGAGAGAAGAACCGTTGTTTAACTTTGAGCGCTCTCTGTGAAACTCTGCCTTGCTCGGTTAATGTCTACCTGGATTCATTTATTCTTTCTCCCTTTTTATTTTCGACAATTCATCAATTTTGAAGATACATACCAACATGCAGCAAGAAAAGTTTCTAGAAAACAAAAGTTCTCATCAAACATATTTTTATGAAAAAATCGCTTTATTAGTCAATAGTCAAAAAATGAAAAGGGCCCTTCTAGCCCAGTGTGGCCTTAAAGGCCTTTTATTTTTTTCTCATGTCCTTCCCCAGAGATAAGCGACGTGCATGCAAATTTTGAGCTGAATTGCCCGGCATGTGGCCGCCTACTTGAACGGAAAGACAGACAGACAGACAGACAGACAGACAACTTTCACGTTTATTTATAGATATGGGAAGAAGTAGGAGTACTTTGATTTTTTTAAATCACAATTCAACTTATCGTCAAAGGATTTTTGCTTTTTTTATATTGGTCCAAATCCTGAGCAAATAAAGCAAATTATTACAAAGATTCAAGTATTCTCTATAAATTTAGATTTCGAGAACCGCCCTACAGAAACTTTGAACCCTTATTGGGGACTTTGTTAAGAATATGTACTTTGGCTTAATTTTCTTGATGTTAAATGTAATTTTAATATGAATATAAGTCTAAAAATGTTTTACCCTGGGTACAAAACAATAGATATTATTATTGAACTTATAAAAATCGTTCTAACACTCGGAAAAATATTAGTTTTAATAGTCATTTATTATACAAAAGTATAATAAATTATTCAATTCATATAGACATTTTTCTCTTAGTGATGATCGGCTATGTACGAGGTCAAATATCCAAGGACTGCACATTTGGGCCGCTACACGGGACATTTAAACAACATGAGGCACACCATTTGTATTCAACCAGAGAATGGACATTGCGGTATCGAATATTCTTCCTTCGATAATGAAATCGGATCGTTCTCAGTCTCCAATCATACGAAATGGGCGCATCGGACTCGGCATGGTATGAAGCACTTATCTCCTTATCGTTTTACAATATTAATATTGGTTTTTAAATATAAACCCCTCCTCCTTTATAAGCATTAAATATCTTACTTCATATGAAGATTCTTGGATCAATATTTTTGTCACGCGTTTCTATGCTATGCAAAAATGATTATTGAATTTATTATCACAGGGCAAACCGGGGGATGACAACTGCAAGGCCGACTTCGTAATTATTCCTGATGGGAAAATGAAGTAAGTTTCTACTTTATGAATGTCCAAATAAAATAGAAAATATGCAATATGGAGAGATATGATCCTAATCAAAGGCCAAGGGAATCGGCTTAAAAATGTGTAGAATATGTTTATTTATATTTATTATATATGCTTTTTAAAGTAATTTTAATTTAGGATCAATCCATCTTTTGGCTTTAATCATATCATATGTACATATTTATCATTCTTTGAATCACAGTAAACGAATCCTTCAAGTTGTGATATTTAAAGTTCCGAATTCATTTTTAATGTATTTGAATCCTCAGAATATGCAGGTACAATTTTTTTTCATGAAAAAAAATATTACTCAAGGTACTTGAAAGTAAGGTAGAATCATTTAACCAATGAAAATAAAAAAACACCACCGCCACGCAACTACCTCATGAGCATGACGTCACATATGCCAAAAGAGAGTCTTTTTTATTTATTACAACTGTATTAAAAAATATACAATAATAAATAAAAGATAGGTAAAATTGGTACAGGTACATAAATAACATTATAGTTTAAAACTAGATTACCTATAAAAGACCAAACCTCTATTCATAAAACGTGTACTAACATAACTTAAAAAACACACCAAGTTAAATAAAAATATAATGAAACAACATATAAATAATACCAAACGAGTACAAACAAAACTCAAGAACACAAATAAATCGAGGACGAGGCCGAGAGACCTAAACCCTAAAGAGAGTCTATTTTATAAGTAAATATGTTAATATAATCGAATTTAGCCTTGAATTAGATCATAGAAGAATTAATTATCCCATTCTATTAGAAAGTGGAAAAAATTTAAATTTTGGGAGCACTCATAAATATTTAATGAAAAAGCAAACTGTTCAATATAAACTTTTCAATATTACCTGTCATGAACAAATAATATATAGTATATTAATAATATATATACTATATTATATATATATATATATATATATATATATTATATATATCATATATATATATATGTGTGTGTGTGTGTTGTTTTGTATATACCTATCACCAGAGAACGACCAGGACGCTATTTTCACCGGTACAAACCGACGGGTCTTTTATATAGAGAGTCAAGGAATACTTAACAATCAGGAATGGTAAAAGTCGCGCAACCTTCCAAAATACAAAGTGGGATCGACTAATTTATTATTTGCCGCGTGAATGAAGTTGTGGAAGTGTGTAGAGGAATCGTTTTAGAATTACCTATTTATCTTCAAACTAGACGACAATGGGGGAGGTTTTGTGTTGCTGGCTCCGGTTGCAAGAGTGGCTACAAACCAAACGGCAATGAGGGGAAAAAGAGACGGGTTCATATTTTCCCCAAGGATGAGTCCCTATGCCAACTCTGGACAAAGTCTGTTCCGCAAAAAAAATGTTTACCTTCAAGACATTCTGCGTTGTGTGACGTACATTCATGCCCTCCGATTATAAGCAGAGTTACTGACTCTAAAATCACGTTCAGACGATCTGGAAAAACTCTTTGTCTAAGATATAAAAAAAAAGATGCCGTCCTTCCAATTTTCAAATCTTCCTCACTACTATTCAAAAAGCCTCCTCCACAGCGTTCCTCCACCTCAACCTCCTCCTCACGACTCTTAATGAAAACGAGCGAATTGTAAAAAATATTAAGGCTTTTGACGAGGCCAACTCGTTTTTAACACTCGAAGAGCTTCAATAAAATGGATAGGACTTGCCTTCCGAGCGGCGTTCAAGAACATAGATGAAACAAGATAAAGGGCTGGTGTTCTTGAAGATTAACTTTAGTCATGGAGGACCGTCAATAGACTTCAGTCTAAAGATTAATGAAAAATACACATCCATATACGGTAAGCCAAACTTCGTTCCTTAACTCTTTATTTATATATTGTTTTTCACATATCAAAACTTACTACTCCTCAGTATTTCTTATTAATACTGATTCATACAACTACGATACTTATTCCCTGCTTCTTGTATTTTTAAGGGTGAAAGATAGAGATCTATCTTTTAATCATCTAGAACATATCACCAAGAACAATCATATTACAAAATGTGACACCCTTCTTAATATCTTAATATTTTGCTCTTCTTAAATTCCATTGACATCAAACTCTTCCACCAATCAACTATTTAGTTTGGAAAATATAAACACAGCTTTAAATCATTTGACAAATATCTTGCTCCATTTGGACGAAGCAAAAGAGAAGATATTAAACTTTTTGATTGAACAAGTATCCTTGTTGTTTAAATGTCCATAACAATGGAGATACAGTCCTGCCTTGTACGCCTTATCCTATGTCCTGTAAGGGTTTCTCAACGAGTCTTTGTAGAAATCTCGTAAAGAAGTTTCCACATTACCTACAATACGTCGCCTTACTGACCTTGGCGAAAATTGCTCGAGAAAACTGATGTCAATTACGTTCTTCTTGGCCACATCAATTCATATTGTATTGAAGCTCGGTTTGAGCTCTATAAGAGAAGA
>CP045896.1:24280647-24308150 GCA_013387185.1 Caligus rogercresseyi | reverse complement strand
CCCCCATATTTTTAGCAATTTCGATTGCACGTCGTTTCAAACTCTACTGTTAGGGATAAATTAATAAAATTCAGAACTATTTTTATATTAAGAGGTATAATAAAAGTTAGAAAAACACTATTGCGCGTTATGGAATGATGTGATTGAAAAACAAATTTAAACATTTTCTCTAATAAAATAATGAATAATAAGCAATTAAAATATTTAATAACGGATAACACTACATAATATCTAAAGTTATGATCCCCGGAGCATAAAAGACAACAGCTGACAGTACCTTCAGCTCGCCCCCCCCCCCCCTCTTTATGAAGTAGGTTAGCACTCTATATGTTAATCTCTATGGTATAAAATAACCCCAGCCGAAGAAGGAAAGTAGTACAATAAATACCAGTGACGTCATGTTAATTCTTTATATATTTTTTTACTATTTATTTCATTACGATTGCGTCACTGGGTTTTTTCTTTTTTTTTTCTTTAGCTACTACTAAGGCTTGGTATTTAGACTTTGCATTGCTCCTGCAATGCACTTGCACCTCTCCACGACGTGAAGGGCCAGCCTCCCTGCCTTGATGAGACAATTTACTTGGTACAAAATTCTCACTGCATGTTTAACTAGTTGGAAATTATGTTCTGCAAACAAAATAATCTGAGCTGACAATCCTTTATTATTCATCATGCCTAGCCCGGAGGAGCATATAGCACAAAAGCGGCAGTCAGAAAAGAAAACAAAAGAAAGAAGAGGCTGACAAAATTGCAAAGTTGCCCAAATTAAATGCATTTTTTAAAGGCAGACATTGTCATTGAACCCGGGGACCGGCACTCCCTAGCTGCTGCTGCCGATGAATCATGTTATGCTCGTCTAGCTTAGGCCCGTGTTACTCGCTCTCGGCGGTACATGAGGAACCAAAACACCCTGAACTGTCAAGCAGGTAACTTTGAAGGACATATATTACAAATAGGTAGATAAACATATTCATTTTATTTGTATTAATGCAGGACTAACGAGACCCTAGGCTTGGGGACAGTCGCGGCTTCCGTGTCAAACACAGTCACAGCCACAGGAGGATCAGAAGAACCTGGACCGAGTACCTCGTGGGCCGCTAACGCGACACAAAGAGAATGGGAACACAGTGGTAACAACACATCACTCGCAGCGCCCCCTTGTGCCTCCGCCGAAGTACCCCACAGACAGGGGGCTATATGACGAAAACATCTCTGCCGATTTAAAACGGTATATTATAGTTACAGGGCCTTGTAAACCCAGCGGTCCATTCCCAATGGATGAAGGAAAAAGGCGTTCCTTTAATGTGGCACATTACCATACCAGAACAAAGGCTGGTATAAAACTCCCTCGTAGGTGGCTTTGCTACTCCCTTATATTGGACCGCGCGTACTGCGAGCCATGTTGGCTGTTTGGAGACCGTAGTTCACCATTCTTAAGGAGGCATGGGTGAATGGAGTTAGAGATTGGGGGAATTTAGCTCAAAAGATAAATATCCATGAATCCTCCCAAATGCATTGTATAGCCTGTAACGTGTACGAGCAGTGGAAACTGAACGTTACAATTGATGCGGAAATGGAGAGGGATGTGCGTTTTGGAGACAAGTGCTAGAACGCATTGTCAATGTGACACTAATGCTGGCTACTTGCAACCTCTCATTCCGGGGGCACAGGGAACGTTCGGGACAGGCAACAGCGGGAATTTCTCTCCATTATCCATCTGCTGGCAACCTACGACCCTGTGCTTAAAGAGCTGATAAGTCGACCTGAAGGCTCAGTTAAGTACCTTAGCCCCGATATCCAGAACGAGATCATATTATATTGGCACAGCGAGTTAAACAGGACATAACAGCTGAAATAAACGAAGCACCGTTTTATTCGGTGATTATGGATACCACACAGGATCTGTCTAGGCACGACCAGTTAAGCCAAGTATATAGGTATGTAACAATAGTCAGGAATAAAATGGATGTAGCTGTTGATGTAAAAATAACAGAAGCTTTTTTGGGCTTCAAGGAGACAACGGATACGTCTGCTAGTGAGCTTGAAAAAGCAATAATAAAGAGCATTGAAGCAAATGGTCTTGATTTTTTCTAAGTGTCGTGGGCAAGGCTATGACGGAGCAGCTAACATGAGTGGGATTTATTCTGGTGTACAGGCGAGAATTAAAGAAAAGGAACCACTTGCCACTTATGTACATTGTGCAGCCCACAATTTAAATCTAGTCCTTAATGATTCTGTGAATGACATTACTGAGCTCAAGAAGTTTTATGGCACTGTTGAAAATATTTACTCGTTCTTTGGCACAGTATTAAACGGTGGGCCATGCTGGATGAGATTATTTCATCCGATGGTTCATCTCACCTGGTGTCACGTTGAAGCGACTGTGCCCTACCCGCTGGTCATCTCGTTATGATTATCTTGCAGCTCTGCGCTACAGATATGTTGACGTCATGAAGACGCTAACAAAAATATCGCTAACAAGTGATACAAAGGATGAGCGTACAGTAGCAGCGGGATTGAAGAAAGAGATGGAGAATTTAATTTCATTTTTCTTGTGGTTCTCCAGACCAAGATATTGGAGAGTGTGAATGTCGTCTCCAAAACTGCTCCAAGACACTAAATGGACATTATGAGGGCAGTGGTCTGCTGGAGAATGCCATAAAGACTATGTCCGAGTATCGAAATGCTTTCGAGGAGGCAAAAATAACGACTAAATGGGGAGGGAGAGCTCATAATCCGATCCAGCTCACTTTTGAAAATGTCAGAACAAGGAAAGTTAAACGTCATTTTGACGAGCTCGCTGAAGATGAACGCCTATCAAATCCAAAAGTTATTTCAGAGTGAGCATTTTCTATGCCAATTTGGATATAATAATCAACCAAATGACCCAGAGATTTAAATGCGTGCAGTTTCACACATGTTCGAGGCGCTGCACCCCACCACCCTACAGCTGGCAGGCGACGATGAGCTTCATGACAAGGCAAAACGTATCTCTGAACACTACAACAGGGACATAGGAAAGGCTTTTCCAGCTCAGCTCGTTTCATTTAGGACCTGTTTCAGAGAGAAGATTGCAAAGGAGTCTTCCTCCATGACTGTGTTACAGCTTGCTAAAATGCTACTTTTGGATAATCAGTCTATAACATCCACGTTCTCCGATGTATGTACTGCCTTGCTGTTGTTCTTGACAATACCTGTAACAGTGGCCTCAGCTGAGCGATCCTTTTCAAAATTAAAAATTATTAAGAACTATCTGAGGAGTACTATGACCCAGGAGAGGCTTAGTGGACTGGCTATTCTGTCCATTGAAAACATACGAGCACAGGAGTTGGACATTAAAGAAATCATCGAGGACTTCGCACAACGCAAGGCTCGCCATTATAACAAGGAAAGTAGGCCTACTGGAAAGGAAAAATGCAAGCGCCCAAACAGCGACTTAATAATATATTATTAAAAAAGAGATTAATTTAAATATGCATTTCATTTATGAAAAGAACCCACTGAATAAATTACTCAATGATAAATAATTTCCCTTCAAAGATTAATACCTCAAAAAATCGCCCAAAACTTATTTAAAAAAAAATTGCTTGAGCTGTGATAGGGCCCGTCCTACATAATTTGCATTGGGGCCCGTAGTCACTGCCCTACGCCACTGCATATACCCCATTATGTTTCTGGCAGAACCTGAGGGCCCAATTTGAATGAGTTAAATTGCAATGGTCTACATCCACCAATAGAGCTTTGAAACTTTAATACCCCATTTGTATGATTATTTTTATGCAGACATTTTTCCCACACATATAAAGATAGCAGTTACATGATAAAATATTATAGTAAATTCAAAATAGGGCAAATGTTCTTTCTCTTCCGTTTCAATGATTCACCTCCCGTCGTAATTGTAGAAATCCCATGGATTTTTTTTTCTAAATAAACGTGGAGAGGTTAAAAACCAACACAGAAACTTTCTTCTATATCCATATAAATAAGAATATCATTTTTTTGTTCATTTTTTTTTTGTTCCTCCTTACATAATTTTTTTTAAGCGGGTATATTAGCAATTTCTTCTCTTCCCCGTCTGTATTATCCTCATACCAATATTATAAATTATATTTATCTACCACATTTATTCCCATATCTACCTCCTACAATTTAAAAAGAGAAAAATATTGTATTGCCATGGTGTCCAGTAATTTCTTCACGAGTAAATTTGTCGTGGAGCTTTTTATAGCCGTTTTTTTGTCGCGGGTAAATACATCGCTTGCTCTTTTATAGTCAGTCAATTTTGTAGTTCTTCTTTTTGTCACGGGTAAATTTGTCGCCAGCTTTTTTAGTGAAGTATTTTTGTCGTTCTTCTTTTTTTCGTAGGTAATTTGTCACCAAGCTTTTTGTAGTGAAGCATTTTCCGCGCTGTTTATTTTTTACTTTGTGGACCTATTCATGGGGACAGGGGCGCGGGAAGTGGGGTGCGGGAGGTGCGGCAGCACCCCCTGGTAGCGGAGCTTCGAAACTAATATTTTGAAAGAGACGATAAAGTTATTTGTAAAGTAAGAAAAGGGGAAAAAAAGAAAATAAATACATATATTTTTGTAGTTATATGAAGAGGAAATTAATCAGGATTTACTGGATAATATATATTTTTCCCTCTCCTTTTTATGAAAAATATTCAATCATTCTCTATCATATAACTACTTTCTATACGACGTCTCCATCATCATTTAAACAAGCTAAAAAACTTCATTGTTTGATGCAAGGTTCAATCCTTGCCTTAAAATATTATCCATAGATATGTTACCATGTATAAATGCTGTGGCCGTAGGCCACCCACCCGCCCGGAGGCCTAGTAATAAATAAATATTTAAACTCAAGAATAAATGTTGTACGAATGTATTTAAAAAAATTAATACAATTTGTTGTGTGGCCAATCAGATTTTCTTTTGTCCTGACGTGATTGAGATTCCTCGAAACAAAACCCGCGAGCCCGCTGTGTTAAAATAAGCAAAGAGTCGAAAAACATGTCGCAGAAGAGGATGTCGTCTTTTTTTCAAAGCCTCCCCAAAAACAAACTTTTGAAGAATAGTAATCCACAGCCCAACGCATTGGACCAAGAATATTATCAAGCACTGGAGCGTCAGGACAAGGTTGCTGCTGCTGCTGATGTGATCCCTGTTAGCACTGCTGCTAGCCCTTCGCAAGATACTGAGGAGAGTGTCGTGGAAACAGGGACATCACCTCTGCCATCAGAGCCGTTTCAGCCGCAAGCTTTGGATTTTCCAGCAAAACAATTCGGGACTGAAACTTTTACCAGATCCTTCAAATCAGCATGGTTTGGAAAATGGAAGTGGCTGCATTACCTAAAGGATGTGGACAAAGCTTTGTGTTACACCTGCGTGTCTGCGGTCGAGAAAGGTCTTATACAGGAGGAGAAGAAGAGAGCAGACGCGGTGTTCATTAGAGGGGGCTTTTCGAATTGGCGTAAAGCCACCAACAAATTCAGGGAGCATGAGAGATCGACATTTCATCTGGGCGCCGTGAATAAAGTTGCTGCACTTAATAACACCCCAATCAGCGCTTTACTCTCCGACGTGGTGGCAAAAGATCAGAAAACTGCCAGGGTCGTTCTGAACGAGGCGTTCAAGTCGTTGCGCTATTTGCTCCGACAGGGCTTACCACTCCGTGGCCACGACCATCGGGACGGCAATTTTTGGCTAATGATGCTGGATCGCACCGAGTCTCTTCCTGAAGCTCGCCAATGGATGCTGCGGAGAGATAATTGGCTCTCGGATACGATCCAAAACGAAATGATTGAGCAGCTTGCACATGCTGTGCAGCGAAAGTTGGTACAGGAGGCAAATTGTCAAGTTACTTCGGGTTGACAGCTGATGGCACCACAGACATCAGCTCATCGGAACAGTTTTCCTGCCATCTACATTACGTGGATTCTCAAATGGGCAAACAAAGTGTTTTTTGGGGTTCTACAGTGCACCAGACTCCACGGCAGACAGTCTGTTCAGGTGCATTGTTGACATATTTTTGCGACTGAACCTGCCTATTGAAAAGCTGCAGGGCTTTGACGGGGCAAGCAACATGGCCGGAAGAATAAGTGGAGTGCGGACGCGTCTGGCAGAACTTTGCCCTGGCTCATTGTTTGTCCATTGCTGTAACCACTCGTTAGACCTGGCATTGCAAGAGGTGGCGCGGGATGTTTCTCTGATAGCGGAAATCTTCAACTTTGTACAAAGCGTCTCCACTGTCATCCGGGAGTCTGCGAAACGAATGAGTCTCTACCAGAGCCTGTTCTCAGAGGGGGAACCTGTCACCAACCTAGCAGCGCTGTGTCCCACAAGGTGGTGTGTGAGGACCAGGGCTATAAGCAGACTGCTACAGGGTTACGGGCCGCTCCTCCAGACCCTACGCACTCTACAGGAGGACAGAACTGTTCGTGGCGAGACTCGCCAAAAATATTTGGACTCCTGAAGCAAGCGCAGAAAGCCAGAACAGCATAAGGTCTGCTTTGCTGTGAAGCGATGTTTGGGCCATGCGAGACAGTGGCAAAGAGTCTGCAGGGTGACAACGCGAGTGTGTCCGGCGCACTTGAGTGCATCCTCGTTCTCAAGGAGCGCATGAGTAAGAATCCGATTCCTTCATTGTATAAGCCTACAATTATATTTGTGTTTTCATGACCAAACAAAATATAGGCCAATAAATAGGCCTACTAAGATATGGTATTTATAAATCATTCTGGCCTGAGTTTGACATCCCTGGCCTAAGCTATATATAAGTACTGTATATATGACACATTCTTTGTTATTATACTTGTAGGTTCACTGAGGGGAGATAGAGCTGTGGACACAATATTTGTGAAGGCCAAAGCATTCGCAGCTGCTCACAGCCTAGAGTGGCCTAACGAATCCAGGGTCTGCAGAACACCGTCCCGTTTTCGGGATACCGCCGCGGTGGAGGATGTAGCAGATTGTGCAGCAGAGGCGAAATGGAGACGGGAATTTTTCGAGGCGGTGGACCTGATGAATTCCGAGCTTGATCGCCGTTTTGACCAAGCAGGAATGTCAACAGCGGCAAGGAGAGAGAAGGTGCTGCTGGATTCTTCAGGGGCCTCGTGTCTGACAGTGATGATGTCAGTGCCCTTCAGCTGCCAATGCAGGATTTTGAGTCTATCGCCTTGCAACTGAAAATGCTGGGTGGCCTGACCAAGGACCAAGCATTTCACACAGTGAACGACCTGGGTCGCTTCATGGCAGCGCTTCATCCCCAAACTAGAGGCCTCTTTTCAGAAGTGGAGAAGCTTATCCATCTGTGCCTCTGTTTACTTGTGTCAACTGCATGCTCGGAAGGATCATTTTCAGCTCTGCGCCGCCTGAAAACCTGGCTTCGCAGCAAGGTCAGTCAGTGCAGACTGACCCACATGGCCCTACTTCACGTCCACAAAGATATCTTGGACGATTTAAATCTTCAGGATGTAATTTGAATTATCAACCCAACGGCCCTAATCGCATTTGATGTGCCTCTTAATGAACAACATAATTTTTGGGCATTATATAATAAACCATACTTCCTACAATACTAAATGTTGAATGAACATGTTTAATAAGATCAAACGCAGGCTCGTAGTTTCAAAAAATGATGAAATAGTAATTATATGAACACTCAAAGCGCGATTATTTTCAATTACGTAGTATTTATATTTATGTCTCACTTATATTTTGATGTAGGCCATTCATTAACTTTTTTTATAAGATGATTTTATTTTGCAAAGAAATTAATAAATCTGTCTACCAATATTAGTCGTTATGTAAAAAATCAAGGCGACCATTGGCTGCACTTGTGCATCATTTTATTTTTTCAAAGTTTTAAACTGATTGCTATTTTCAATGAAGTATTAAACATTTAACAAAATCATTATTAATTAAATCGATTATTTCAATACAATAATATCTTATTTATATTATTTTTCATCAGTTGCTTTTATGAGTAGTTCAAAACACCCGCGCTTCAAATCGTACATACATTTAATTTATCATATCAGGGATAAAAAATATAAAGAGTCCAAGTCTTTATTTATTTTTGTCATAGCATCAAAGGAGAACCGTTACCTCAAAAGAATTCCAGGCAAACATAATTTAATTAATTAAAACAACGGTGTATATAATTAACAGGAGTAAAAATATGAAGAAAAAAAATTGTGCCTTTAAAATACTTATCTTTATTGCAAACTTAATTGTTTTGATATATATTTATATATCATATATTATATACATATTTTTATATATGAATATATATATATACATACTTATTTTTGTTAGATTGATGTTTATAATTCATTAAGTTCATTTCAAAATTAATTATCAGTAAACTCATGTTTAATAAACCAATATCCGCAGAGTTCAATTTTTTAAATATTATTTATTGGTAATAATATCTATTTTTAACACTATATCATTTTATTTTATTATTCCGAGAAAACAAAACAATATTTTTTTTATTCATTGATAATAATATCTTTTTTACCACTAAATAATTTTATTTTATCATTGCTATAACACAGATGCATAGACAAACACGCAATATTTGTATTATGTAATTGTTTGTGGTTTAAATGCATCTTTGTTAGTCATTTTAAATTTTGCTTTTACGGATTCGAATATCTCTCATCCATATTTCGGCTTCTATTAAACAATACAAAATAAGGCTGAAGCTGTAATGATAACTTAAAATGAACCAAATTTATTTTCAAATAAATAAACACCAAATTATTATTCTCTTTATTACATTATATATTACCGTATCACTTAATAATGACAAAAAATAATAAATAAAATATTGGATACAGTTAACCCTCAAACAAGGAACGCATCATATTTCAAGGACATAATCTCCTTTTATTGCACCCCATATTAACTCTGAGGGAACAGTATTTAAGTACTGAATCTCCTCTGGGGTATATTATGATCTGCTACAAAATGAAGGGGCGATATGTTCCTTGTGTGAAAGTCGTCAAACTGTTGCACATCATTTCTGTGATTGCACGGATCCAGTCCATATTATGAAAAATATAAAAGAAGGTCTTAAGGATAAAAAGGCAGGGATCTGAGCCCAAACGAGATCCTATATGACTTTCTAAGTAAGGATCCTAAATTGAGTCTGGTATCGAAACTTCAATCAATTCTGGCGAGGGTCAGGCTAAAGAACCACAAAATTTCCACAAAGATAGCGGAGGGGGCTTTAAAAGAATATAATATCTCTGGAAACTTTTTTAAAGATGCATTACATTATAATTTTTATAACCATGTGTTTTTAACCATATTTTAATATTACATGTCTTTCTCCTTTTAGTCTTTGTACAATCTGTGCTTATTTTTTTTGTTGATAATTAAGAATTTATTAACTGATTGAAAAAATGTATTTGTCCCATTGGGATTTAAAAAGAATATACTTTCTGTATTTAAGCCACTGCTGTTACAAAATTTTCTAAATGAATAAAAATATTTCTTTCTTATACTGTTACAGGGCAACAATGGTACTCTTGTAACGAGAGATAGATTTGTGGAAGTACTCTGGGATTCCAAGGAAGAACAGAGAAAGTATATTCGGATGCAAGACCCTTTCATCTTCAATTCGTGACGGACTTTGACGAAGTATCTCATAGCTGGGACTACATGAACCGCGGATTCCATCTCAAATATCAACAAATTCCTTGCAATGATAATAGAGAGCCATCTCAAAAATAACGGAAAAATATATTTATATTATAACGCAACCTCTCTTCTGCCATATATGTTTTTCTAAACCTTTTTAAGGATTTTCACTGTTCTAATATATTTGATTATATGGAAAAATAAAATGATGATAAAAAAATAATAATGGATAAACATTTTATTTTTTGACTTTTGTTTCATTACCTTGAATTTAGTGTAATGATAAAAATTAAATAACCTTAAGTTTAGCTTCAAAATAGTTCATGTACAACATTGAAGACACCAAGAAGAGCTTAATACATTTAAATGATTTTATTATTATTATTATAGCGCCAATGTTAACAAGATTATATTTAAACATTTAAAGTCTAAGCCGTTCCTGAGCTCGGAACATAATAAAGTTTTCAGTCGTCCAAAATTATTCCTAGGTACACTTCATAATTACCTGTTAATTTTCTTGTTATGATTAAATGAGTACAATCATTCAAGATTTATATGTGACTATCAAATGAAGGAGTGACAATGATATGAAGCTTATTCCAATATTTCATTTGGGGATATCTTATCGATCATGTTCATGCATTAAGAATTGTATAGCTTTTGTTTTGTTAGGATTTTCTTGTTTGTTTCAAAAAGCTTCCTGCATAATGCTTGTTCGACCCATTCTTCCTTCATGAAAGTCTTAAATTGAATAAGATGGATCGGTTTCCTTGTCATCACCGTCGTCTATATGTTAGTTAAGCCAAAAGTTTTTATATCAGGACTACTCTAAAACATTGTCATCATAGCCTCTTAAACATGTATTCAATAAATTAATACTGTTCTTAAGATTATTTTGTTTTACTGGAATGTTAAATTTGATAAGCCTGAAGTTTACAGATTACGCATAAAAGATGTAATGTTCCTTATTAATGTTATTATCCGTAGCCTGCAAAACTTCTCTCTTTTTCTCCATACATACTTCATATCCACATAATGATTTCGATGACGACTGTTTTTATAGTTTAAGTCTCAATTCCTAGCCCATAATGCTTATCCGCTATTTTATATAAATTATCTTTTATCAATTTTAAGGATATTTAAATAAAATATGTTAAAATTTTACAGATATTTGATATACACCTACTTTTAATGATTTAAAAAAATAAAATAGGTAGACTTTTATTGTCATTATACAAAAATACATTAAAAAAGGGTACGTATGGTGCCTTCGCAACGATTTCCTCTGAGGTCATCTAATGTTTCTTTTTGTTCGTCGCTCAAGGATGTAGCAAAATGGATGCATTTCTCCGATTGCTGAAATTAAAATAAATCTATTAAAAACAATCTATGTAAAAATAGTTTTCAAGTTCAAATATGATACTTAAATTTTTCATACAATTCAATTGAAATTTTAACAGACAAATACGAGGGGAGTTCAAAAGATACACGGAATTCTTCAAATAAATGAATACATACTAGTTTAAACATGTTTAAACTTGTTGCAGTGAAAGACGGTTAGCTCTACTGTATTGTACTCGCTTGCATTCTTTCTGCGACTAGCAAGGACGGCGGACGGTGCTTGTCAATAATTGGTGAATTTCGACCCATGGAACGATTTTTTTTTGGAATAAGAACCAACATCAAGTTTCTCGTAAGACTTGTTTGGAAAGGAACGGACATTATTCAAGCTTTGGAGACAGTTTACGAAGACCATGCTCCCAAGAAAGCTTGTGTCTACAAATGGATTGGAAAATTCAAAGAAGGCAGAGAAGCTGTTGAAGATGAAGAAGGCCGTGGAAAACCAACAACCTCGAGTAGCTAAAAAACGCCCTGGAAAGCTTGGAATCCTCTTCCATCATGACATGCTCCGGCTCATTCTGCATGGATGTGAAGGAAATTTTGAGGGAATTCTGATGGGAATTGTTGCCCCACCCCTTTACAGCCCTGATATAGCTCCATCTGACTTTTGCCTATTCCCAAACTTAAAGAACACCTGAAAGGGGTCCGTTTTAACACCACTGATGAAGCAAACATGCAGTAAGAACTTGGCTTCAAAATCAGCCTGCAGATTTTTTAAAGAATGGCATAATGGGATGGAAACACCGCTTAAAGAAGTGCATCGATCGCGACGGCAGTTATGTTGAGAAATAAGTTCATTGTACATATAAACTAGTAATAAATTGAACAATTCCGCGTATTTTTGAACTCCCCTCGTATTTGTTGAGAATTCCGTATTTTACAGATTTTATGCATTTTTTATATAAGCCTCATAAAGTGATTTAAGCGACATTGAGGTATTCGGAACTCACATCGGTAGGTAAACAAGAAATTACATGAGCAACATAGACACAACGAGAATTATAACAGTTAAGGATACCCTAACGATATTTATATAACATTTTTTCACTTTCACAAACTTCATGAGAACATCAAAGAAATTTTGTGCAAGAACGTTTTCCGTTTAGAAAGCCCCTTCTTATGGAAGATTTTATCGTAGAAATATTTAGGACTCTCTTCCGAATATCTGTTATTGAGCTCAACAAAAAGGTATTTTTCCTACGTTATAACAACTTCCCCTTTCTTTGTAATAAATCAATAGATATTGACGGTATTTTGCTGCCGGGTACTGAGGTACATTTCCATTAACAAAAACCAATATGTCGTCCATAGATATACATAAAACCAGGCATCTTTTCTTAGACTGTTTCTATAAATATGTCATATTGTAAAGTTCACAAGTTCGAGCCCATATCTCTAAGGACTTAAATAAGCGTTTGGATCCCATTTTCTTAGTCACAAAAGAAGTAGAAGAGGATATATACCAATGTTACTATAGATAAGGTCTTCCCACTAGCATATTTTTGAAATGAGTGTTATTGATGACGTCACATTAATATTCAATAATAATATCACAACAATAAATCTAGTATTCGACTGATATAAACACAGCTTTCATCCATTTCGCAACTCACAAATTCTAAAATATTTATCTTCCAAAGGCTCTGAGGTTTCCACATCCTTAATATATGTCTCTAATGCCTCGTGAATATCATTGTTGCGGAATGACTCAATTAATCTCCGTAGGTATTCTCTAATGGCGAGATGTTGTATAAATACGTTATAATTCAATTTTCCCGACATCCTTTCTTAAAACGGCAAAATGAATACTATTTATCGTGCAAATGTTCATATCTTCACTTGGAGTAGTGCAACAATATCGTGTCAAGATATATGCCTTCCCATGTAGCAAGGTTATTAGGCCACTATCAGTATTTATATGTCCTGAACTTTGCTAACTATATCTATTGTTTATACATATATAAGTAATAGTATTTCAAGAAATCCGTGGTGGATTTATATAATTCCAATACTAAGATAAATGGAAATTCCACAAGTTATCTGTATTAAGAATAAATTCATATAATTTTGGCCATAATGTAAGAAAAACAATTAGCAATGAAGAAATCCTTCCATAAGTGAAAACAAGCGAGAGAAGTAGGATAAGAATGGAAACCCTACTCAAACATTAAAGAAAATAATATTTTCTTCGTGTATGGATACTGGATACAAAACAAAATTTAGCCAGGTCTAGTTATTGTTTTTCACCCAAAAGCTATCGAAAAACAAGGATCTTCCATATTGTCAAAACAGTTGACTTTTCCTTTGTCGGTAATTTTTATGACGTCCACCGGCAAGTAGGAGAAATAACATGGGTTAATACTATTCTTCCTACTTACGTCATTAAAACTATATTGCTACAATAAGCATTAAAAAATGAATTATAAAATCAGTTGATATTATGAACAAAGGCATCACTTCACTCCTGACTGTTGAGCTCTGCGTATCACTCTTATGTTGATAGAAATATTACCCTTAAGAACACAAAGTGTCTTATTTCATGGATCTCAATCTATGAAATTTCGTAACCGCCCAATTCGTCCTTTCCATTTTGTCCATGCCCAAATCGTCCCTGCCCAAATTGTCCCTGTCCAAATCGTCCCGTGCCCAATTCGTCCTTGTCCAATTCGTACTAGACCCAACTCGTCCCTGCCCAACTCGTCCTCACTATTTCCTAGAAAAGAAGACATACCCCTAACATTCATTCATGAGGAGTTCCTTAGCTTCAGGGAACCCTCGTCCAATAGACTCTCAGGTTCCGTCAAGCACAGTGATAGGGTATTGGGGTTTCTAACCTCGGCCAAAGGACTTTCGGGTCCCGCCAAGCACGTGATGGGGTATTGGGGTTTCTAACCCTCAGCCAATGGACTCTCGGGTCCCGCCAAGCACAGTGATGGGGTATTGGGTTTCTAACCCTCGTCCAATAGACTCTCGGGTCCCGCCAAGCACAGTGATGGGGTATTGGGGTTTCTAACCCTCGGCCAAAGGACTTGCGGGTCCCACCAAGCACAGTGATGAGATATTGGGGTTTCTAACCCTCGGCCAATGGACTCTTGTGTCCCGCCAAGCACAGTGATGGGGTATTGGGGTTTCTAACCTTCGGCCAAAGGACTTTGGGTCCCGCCAAGCACAGTGATGGGGTATTGGGGCTTCTAACCTTCGACCAAAGGACTCTCGGATCCCGCCAAGCACAGTGATGGGGTATTGGGGTTTCTAACCTTCGGCCAAAGGACTCTCGGGTCCCGCCAAGCACAGTGATGGGGTATTGGGGTTTCTAACCTTCGGCCAAGGACTTTCGGGTCCTGCCAAGCACAGTAATGGGGTATGGGGTTTCTAGCCCTCGGCCAAAGGACTTTCGGGTCCCGCCAAGCACAGTGATATGGTATTGGGGTTTCAAAACCTTCCGCCAACGGACTCACGGGTCCCAACAGGAATTTCCTTCCTGAGTGAACGACTTTTTTTAGTAAAGGAATTTCCTTCATGAGTGAACGACATTTTTTTTAACAAACGACTTATTTGGAACCACATTTAAAAAAATGGTTCGGGGTTCGGATTTGGAACCTCAAAAATGGTTCGCTGCCCAGCTTGTTAAATATTCAATTGAACTGAAATGTTAAAAATAATTATCGAATTAACCTAAAGACGATAACCTATTACCTATCTCATTGACGGATTTGGCAAAACTGAAATAACATTATTTATTTTGCTCTGAGGTACTGTTGTGTTATAAATATTTATCAAAGGATGTAAGACTACTGGGGCAGTTCGTAAATTATACAATACAATAACCCATCAATGTGCTTGGCGGGACCTGAAAGTCCTTTGGCCGAGGGTTAGAAACCCCAATACCCCATCACTGTGCTTGGCGGGACCCGAAAGTCCATTGGCCGAGGGTTAAAAACCCCAATACCCCATCACTGTGCTTGGCGGGACCCGAGAGTCCATTGGCCGAGGGTTAGAAACGCCAATATCTCATCTCTGTGCTTGGCGGGATCCGAGAGTCCTTTGGCCGAGGGTTGGAAGCCCCAATACCCCATCACTGTGCTTGGCGGGACCCGAAAGTCATTTGGCCGAGGGTTAGAAACCCCAATACCCCATCACTGTGCTTGGCGGGACCCGAAAGTCCATAGGCCGAGGGTTAGAAGCCCCAATACCCTATCACTGTGCTTGGCGGGACCCGAAAGTCATTTGGCCGAGGGTTAGAAACCCAATGCCCCATACTGTGCTTGGCGGGGCCCGAGAGTCCTTTGGCCGAGGGTTAGAAACCCCAATATCTCATCACTGTTCTTGGCGGGGCCCAAAAGTCCTTGGTCGAAGGTTAGAAACCCCAATACCCCATCACTGTGCTTGGCGGGACCCGAAAGTCCTTTGGCCGAAGGTTAGAAACCCCAATACCCCATCACTGTGCTTGGCGGGACCCGAGAGTCCATTGGCCGAAGGTTAGAAACCCCAATACCCCATCACTGTGCTTGGCGGGACCCGAAAGTCCTTTGGCCGAGGGTTAGAAACCCCAATACCCTATCACTGTGCTTGACGGAACCTGAGAGTCTATTGGCCGAAGGTTAGAAACCCAAAAACCCCATCACTGTGCTTGGCGGGACCCGAAAGTCCTTTGGCCGAGGGTTAGAAACCCCAATACCCTATCACTGTGCTTGACGGAACCTGAGAGTCTATTGGACGAGGGTTCCCTGAAGCTAAGGAACTCCTCATGAATGAATGTTAGGGGTATGTTTTCTTTTCTGGGAAATAGTGAGGACGAGTTGGGCAGGGACGAGTTGGGTCTAGGACGAATTGGACAAGGACGAATTGGGCACGGGACGATTTGGACAGGGACAATTTGGGCAGGGACGATTTGAGCAGGGACAAAATGGAAAGGACGAAGTGTACGTGACCCATGAAATTTACGCATCCTTGAACAAACTTGTTCCCTATAACCTTTTACACAGGGCAACTAATATTAAAAAAAGTTTCTTGGGATATATCAACTAATTTGAATACCTAATGGGTCCCTGATAACTAAATAAAAAACCATTTTGCTTAATCAGGTCAATTTTTTTGTAATTTTGAGTTTGTTGTTTTCGATTTTTGACAAAATCACATCTTTTTGTTTATTGAGCTACACAAATGGTATGGGTGTTTTTGGAAATGGCATGGTCATATTAGTGGGGGCGGAGACTAGTATTGAATTGGAAAAATCTAGAGATGCCAAAAAAAATTACATTTATTTTTTGTAAAATGACTAAATTTGGATATTTTTCAGTATACATATTGTGTATATTATAGCTACTTAAGTAAAACCAAATGATTTTTGAAACTTTTTATTTCTTATATACAAAAAAACATATTCAAATTAAAAATGCATGGAATGCTAATTACTAGCTGTATAAAACTTCTCTCTCAAGGTCTCCTCTTGTGCTGCAAATTAGGATAGTCACGAGCTATGCTCCAGCAATAGCTAGTCAGCCATCATGTGGCTATCCAATATTCCTTGGTACCTCTTCTACATGTCCCTCATGTCCTGGTGAAACCTCTCACCCTGCTCATCACTTCCAAGATTTTCAGGAAATTTCTCCAGGAGACAGAAACGAAAATTAAGTTTGATGTTCATATAAGCATTTAACTGCTTTTAGCTCACAAGCATACTGTTTATAAGCTTCATAAATTGCTTGAGTTGTTGTTTCAAAGAAATTATCCACAACCAAGACAAAAGAACTCCAAGCATTATACACAATCTGGTTCATAATAAAAATAAACAGATGCTCATTCATTAGCTTTCTGATCTGAGGATCATACCAAATTCCAGCCTTCTTTTTTTTTACTCAGTCCAGGGAAAGCATCACAAATGTATTTAAAATAGTCTCCATCTTTGTCTAGGGCTTTGACAAATTGTTTCATCAATTCTTAATGTGACGAATAGGGAAAATGATCTTTGATCTATCCACCAGAGGCTCAGCAATAACATTTTTCTCTCCAACAGTCATATGAGTCCTCTCTGGCCACTCCTTCCTCATCCAGTGTTCCTCCCTTGCCCTACTATCCCAGTGACAGAGAAAGTAAGGGAATTCGTTTTCTTTTAGTTTGGTGGCATGGGCAACTGGAATGGATCCATATTTATTTCCTTTACGGGACAAAAACAAGTTTGAGACTGTATTTAGAATTGTCCATGAAAAGTATCCACTCTTGAGGATTGTAGTTACTTATACTTAACTTATCAAGGAGACCAGGAATGTCATTACAGTGAACAAGTCCATCTTTCTCAGAGAAGAAATGAACAAACTCTGAATTTCTTGTTCTGTAGAAGGATATTGTGGTACAACTTTGAAGCAGATTATTCTAACTTAATCTAGATGCCAAAAGCGCAAGTTGAAGTCTCTCGCTAGGTCATTTAATTCACCCTGGTTGAACTGCTTTGGCTGTGATGTTGTACCTTCAAAGTGTATGTATATCATCATGATTGTGTGAACTATCACATTGCAACTGCTCAGTCGCACTCTCATCATCTGTAACATCTGGAAGTGACTCAAACACTAGAATTGGAACATCTTCACTGAGGGGCACAGGTCTGATAGCAGAATCCAAGTTTGGATACTTTAAACTCTTTCTGTTTTTATATTTATACTTATACGGTTTATAGCGCAAAAATGGCAACCATCTGAGTGTTTTTTCTTGGTTCTCTCCACACCATAGGTACACCAAACCTTAAATTCTTCTTCTTGCCTTTAGACCATTCTCTACCATGTTGTGTAATGCAACTAACACACACAATGGGAGAGGTCCACTCTTTTATCATTCTTTAGGAGACACAGTTTTAAACATTACAAGCAATTTTGCAAAAATGGTTTTAAGAAATTTAGGTTGATTTATCTTTAATTTATCCTCTCAAAACCTATCTCCGCCCCCACTAACATGAGTATGCCATTTCCAAAAACATATATACTAATTTTGTAGCTCTATAAACAAAAGTTACAAAAATTGCCCGAACTCGGTTAAATGTTTTTAGCTTTTTTGGGCCTCTCTGATAATTTTTTCAACTTAAACTTGTCTCGGCCCCCACTAATATGACCATGTTATTTCCAAAAACACCCATACCATTTTTGTAACTCAATAAAAAAAGTTCCTGATTGAGCAGAGTGGTTTTTAATTTAGTTATCAAGGACCCATTAAGTATTCAAATAAGTTGATATACAATATATCAAGAAACTTTTTCACTGTTCCCAAGTGTTATTAATAATTTCGTAAAGCCACTCCTCACACTCAGAAAAAATATGATTTTATTGTTTTTTTAAGCCTGACGGTATATGGATCATCACTAGGACAATAAGATGATGACAGTACTTATAAGAAACTCCAAAAAAGCATTATTCTCTTTTACTCAGACACTCAATTCTCTAAAAAAAATGCAGCAAATTTTGTTGCAAAATAATTAAAATGTCTATTGTGAGTTTACAAGAGCTTCCATAACAATTTCTTTATTCATTGGTCATGTATCTATTTTAGCATAGCTGGAACATATTATTGTCATTCTCCTTAATTTGAATAATAATAAAAGCTTATGAAACGTTTTCCGCATGATACCTTAGAATAAACATAGGCAAACTAAGGCTCACGGGCCGTTATACAGCCCGTAAGAAATTTAATCTGGCCCACCGAGCTTGTGCAGTAAATAATTAATATAATAATGCTTCACAAATACGTCTTGTCCATACAATACCGCGTTTCACCAATAGATGGCGCGCTGACATTTAGGCCCGCAAGTCAAAGTGTTTGTCCATCCCTGCCTTAGAACCTCTTTAGGAAAAAAGAAATTATAATACGTTAACATTTGAACATATTTCTAAAAAGGAAACATCATTCTCAATATACTCAATCTCATATAAATTTATCCTTTAAAAATGAAACAAATGTAGGTATAAAAAGTATAGACCACTAAGTAAACCTAAAAATTAACGGAAAAATAAGTTGTCCATATATATTTATAACTGCATACCTATAATTGAATATTTCTAGTCTGTTTGTTCATCAATTCATAACAAATAAAATTTTTCTTCGTCAAAATATCTGTCAAGTTATATAAAAATCTTCGGAATAGATTTATTTCTTTGTCAATTTATTCATTTCATCTTCCATGAATGAATACTTTTATTCGTCTTTACCTTTTTAACGTAAATATTCATAAATAAGTTATTTTCATGTTTTAGAAAAATATGTTATTTTGTATTCACGATTGAAAATATATTTAAAAAGATGAAAGCCTTAAGTTCACTTTGGAGAAAAGCGAGGAAATCCTACTTTCACTCCTTTTTACATTGTGAAAGGATGAATTAAAAATGTTTCTTATGGAATACAAATTGATTTACGTTTCAGATGTGTTTGGAAAGTCTTCTATTTCTTATCTTTGTAATACTCGTTAAGAAAATATAAATTCCAAATTATATCATGAATATACATTCTGACTGTTGGAGAAAGAAGGACATTATACACTGAAGGCTGTAGTATTATTTCTTATTATACGGAATTGGGTAACTGCTATGCACAAGGGACCGCTAACACCGGCTTGACTGTATTTACACTCGAAAAGATACTAATTGTAGTGCAAACTTAGAGAGCAAATTCCAATGGGGTATATACTATTTTGGTAGATGAGAAGGACTGTGATGTCCTTTTTATTTCAAGGTGTACGATTTATATCACTTTTAATTTGCACATCATATATATATATATATATATATATATATATATATATAGCATATCCTCAAATGATTCTTAATTATTTTTCATGGGTCTAACGCTTTACAATCAAGGATTTATGGTGTTATTATGTTATCAAGTTTTGATATTACTGCATTGTTGAATTGAAAGAAATAACGAACTTAAATATAAAAAATTCTTATAACTGCAATAAGCAAGAAAATCTATGGAGTAAAAAAAAAGTTTAGACTTTAATATTCTTTAGAATTGAGTTTATATCTAACGATATTCCCATTATATTATATGGAAATTATAGTATAGATAGGACATCACCGGTAAATATAATGCTGGACAATACATTTGGCTCAACTCATCTTTGTTGGGCAAATGATTCAAATTATTATTAAATATATTTCACTGTGCCCAAATCTGGTTTCTTTTATTAACGGTTTTTGGAAGGAAAAAAATCTCCACATTCAGATACGAAAGTAAAAGACATTGTGAGTAAATAATGTTTCGACATTTAATCACAAAATCATCGGATAATACGTTTAAAAAAAATTATCTTCTTTGAATATGTTCGTTAATTTGTCCGATTAGACCGCTCTGGGTTGGTCAATCAATAGTGGGCATTCCTTATAGTTTAATCGTCTTTAATAATTTGAATATAATTGTCCTGTTGAAATCATTTACTTCTATGTCCCTTACTGCTCCATTATATAAAGAGAATCAATCCAGATAACTATGGAGATAAAGGACCTTGATGGAGCATTTTTCTTTAGAATTTATTTTATTTATGAAGTCGTCATCTTTGAGTAATTACTAAAATGTGGTCCATTAAAAATACATGTTTTGGTTTTTTATACTTGAAAGACTTTGATGTATGATTGAAGCTTTAACACGTTCTTTTGACATTGATATTCTCAATATCTGCATTAATTTATATAGTGTCCTATCGATACGGCTCTGTATATATTCCTGCTACCAAGGTTGGCACATTGAACATTTTTTAAGGGTGTTAAATAAACAATATATACTCCGGGGATAGTAGTCTGACGTCACATAAGTCAATAAAAGCCTTAAACTTCCAGACAAATTTTATCATAAGTTGATGAAAATTTTCTTTTCAAATGGAAGGAAACTTTGGTTTCTGAACTAAAAAGCTTTTTCTGGTAAACGAGAAATCAGCATTGCAGCTCTTTGCTGTGAAAAGTCAAAATAATGCACATAGTCGATGAATTCGGACTGGTAATCAAAATATCCTCTCTAATTATATACTCAATATGCCGCAACATTAGTTGTTTATTCACAAGATATTTTATTTTTATCATCTATATCTGGTCTTTTTTCTCCATTAAGTCGTTAAAAAACCGTTAAAAAAGCTCTCCTGAAGGCTAATGTTGTATCAGAACCTTGGTTGATTTTTTAAAAATAAAAAGTCCATGCGTTATAAACACTCGCATATTTGGCCGCCTACGGCGCCCATATGTTCGCCCATCGGGTATGGGTAGGTTTTGGAGCTAGTTGTGAGTGAAACAGACCTTAAAGAATATAAGAGAGGAGAGAGAAAATAATTTTCTGTTTTGTACAAACATTGTACAAACATTCCTCATAAAAAGCTTGACTTTGTACAAAGAATATGCTTTAACTCACATGAGATGCTTTTTTCTGTTTCTACTTCTCTAATTCCTCCTCCTCCTTTTCTTTTTCTTTTTTCCTCTCTTTACCTTGAACAGTAGGTAGTTCAAATCAGACAAGGTCTGATTTTTTCTTTTCATTTCTGGTCCCATCAGTTTGCAAATAGTTTTGACCCAAGGATTCCATAGGTACCTTCAAAGCTCAAATCCGACCATAAATGTGGGGGAAATAGCGTGCGGACATACAGACGGACAGAGATTGGTGAATTAATATATAGATTCTACGAAACCTTTGATGTAAAGTATACTTAATCTTAGTTGACGTCAATTACAGACCCTTCGATAAAAGAAATTTAAAAGTCAATTTGTAATTATGATTTGTCATTTTCAAATTCCTGTTCTACTTTTGTTGCTGATTAAATTATTAAACAATACATATTTAGTTGCATGTGTAAAAAATTGAGATTCCAAAAAGTCAAAAATAGAAAATTTGAATCTAAAAAAAAGACTAGAGCCAAATTTGGATTTATTTCGGCCGATTTTTTAAAAATTTGTACCATTTTTCTCTATCAAGGGAGTTGACCCAAAAAAATGATTTGTATTATGAAGAAGTATTATATAGCCCAAAAGTCATTATATTCCTAAGTTCCCCAAAACTTCAATAAAATTTAATAATTCAATTTGTATCTTTTATTAAAAATATTCCGACTTACTGGCACAAAGCATAACAAAATGGATTTAGGAAAAATATCAAAATAGAACTGAATTTATCATTATCTTAAAAAAGATCGCTTATAGAAATCAAGGTTTTGATGATTTAATAATAAAAAAACCTTTCTCTCTGCCATTTATGAGCCAAATCAATGATTTATAACATAGCATAAAATCGAATACTGTTCTGTGTATTGAATATTTCATGAAGAGGACTTATTTATCGTTAGTTGAACAAAGAACAAAAAATATACTTTTTTAATACTACGATGATTCACAGAAAACAGAAATTAATTATAATATTTTATGAAACAAGCATTCAATAAGTATGTAGAACTAATTTGTGGACAATAGTTGCAAAATATATTATTGAAAAACTTAAAGAGGCTTGAGTTGCTCTCCGTTGCACAGAAGAATAATCTTATAAAAAGCACTTGGAGACTTTAGACTCCTGATCTTAAGACTAGAAAAAGCTTACAAGTCTGCATACATACCTAGATCACCTTTCATAAGCCAGTTTACCCTTTTCCCTACTAGATTTTTTATATTAACATCCTCCTTTTTATTAACATTATGAATGTCCATCTCTATTCGTAATAAAACTTCCGCTCTACGGATATTAAAGTTTTCATTATTAATAAAGTATTAAGAAAGTATTCCAATATTTTACATAAATATATAGGAATATTATTTTTTATAAAAAATATATACTTGTATGTGAAGGATGAGGCCAGATTAAGATATTCCTAAAGTATATATATATACATATTGTATGCAGGAAAGAAAGAAGTAGGTATATGTATATGACTAAGATTATATCCATATACATACTTCATAGACTATGTAATAATGACCCAATTTATTTATTAATCCTTCACCTCCTCCAAGACTAATACCTTTTTTCATATTTTATCTACCTATTCTTTACTTACTTCCATAAACTATAGAATGGTTAATGTATATATCCCCCTCTAATGATGGCACAAGTAAGACAAGGAGAATAATAACATTAAAACAAATAAATGATCTCTCACACACTACCAAATGCTTACAGATCTGCTCCGAAAAAATAATACTTATTGAGAAAATATTATTTAAGTCTTGAAGTAATATTTTTTATATATTCAGTGATCTTTTTTTAAATACAATGTTTATTTATAATTTATATAATTTCTCTGAATATATAAGATTATTGAAAAAAATAAATATATCTCACCATGAATAATACAAAACCTCTCAAGCATTTTTTGTTGCATACCTCAATGCATTGTGGACTTGTAATCACTTAAACTATCTTGAATAAAGAAAAAAAAACTTTATCCTTCTTTTTATATATTATATGTAAAAACACATAATAAAAAAGGAGGAAAAAGTTTTTAAACATGTTTATACCTTTTACCTCATTTATTTTGTACGCTCTGTCGTTTCGTGCCCACATCAGTCCCTTTGAATGAGAAAGACTCATACTATATCATCAAAGTTTTTCATATTGCTCTAATGCTTTTTATTGGAATATGTACAAACCATACAACACTTTGTGCATGTGTGATCCTTCAATGCGAAAATAATATGTAGTAAACGAAATCAAAAACTCTACAATCTGATAAAAAATGTATTTTATCAAACAATATTTGAAAAAATTAAAAAGTGCAAAATGGACGTGCAAGTTTATAAAGAATAAAACTGATAAATGAATATGTTATTAAAAAACTAAAAAACTAGCTATATTCTTGTGTAATGACAAATTAATTGATGCCTTCTTATAGAATAGCCGAAAGAGGTCATCCTTTTAGTGAATTGTACAAAAACGACTTCAAACCAACCGGAAGACAGGATACGTTAGAACATGCTATTCTTACAGAAAACGTCTTTCAATGAAATTAATAATCTCAATTATTTCATTGATACAATTGATCTGGGGATATTAATATGACTTTTTATGTTGCTTTGATTGTCCATATATTTGTAAATTTTAAAACGTTGTAACAGAAACTACCATTAGTTTTAAAGATTAGTTCTTTTTTGATAATTTCTATTCTTCAAAAAAAAAAAAGATATGTAAGCTCATGTCCTTTTTTAGAACGACAGTTTCAATTTAGTAAAATATAAGTCTTATACCGATTTCTAAGTAATTAGTGGTGATTATCATTTTATTTACTCATGCTATGTTTCCATAAAAATAAAGAGTTATATTCCCATCGAACTTTTATCACTATTGCTTCTCGTTTTTAATGATATTTAAAAAAATTGAATTAATATCGGTGTTTATGAATTGTAAAATATAATATTAAAGTTTATAAAACTACTAGTTTTACTTCCAATTCAATAAATTCTATCCATCTATATCATACAAAGGATTTAACGGCAAGATTAAATAATTGTGCCTGCTATTGGTTAGCAATTTAATATAGATAAATGTTTAAAAATACTTATGATCTGTAATATTCGTTTTTAGTCTTTATGTTTTAATAGTTTAATTATTACTTTTGGAGAAGTTAATTAGTAAGTTCATGTAAGATGCTAAAACTATGAACTATAATGTTTATATGTTGTATTTCTTTACTTATTAGCATCTGTTTTATATATTGTTTTGTATACAAATTCTATCATGAACTGTTGAAAAAAAATATAATAAATACAATCGTATCATTTTTATGTTTCGTTATTTTTTGCCTCTTTGATCGATGGAATTGTATCCTTGATGATATAAGTATGCATTTTAGCATTAAAATTAGTCTATAAACCTATGATCTCATCAATGAGGTAACTTTTTTTAATTTCTTTTTATAACTACGAAATTTGAAAAATATATTGTTAAAGCACGTTTTCTAATTCCCATTGAGCAAATAATATGTACATACCTCCCTCCAATGAATTCTCACAGAAATATGAAATAACTACGCATGCAGCTATGTTAATAATTTAAATTAAAAAAAATATTACACATGATATTTGAATTTGCTTTTTAAAATATTTAGTTTGTTTGTTTGTTTGAGTGTAGAATCCAAGAGTACGAATTGAGGTCGAGTCTTGATTCCAAGGCGGAATCGAATTTACGATCTTTGTCCATTCTCTGGAACACACAACCACTTTAAACATGTTGTTTATCCATTCTACCACGGGAAGCCAAAAAGGTAACCAATGTTACAATTCCCTAAGAATTGCTTTAGCTCTGGAGGATGTTGGTTAAAGTATTTTGAGCCATCATTCTCTTAAGACAAAAGTAATCACACTAAGCCAACATGTGATAAGACGCCTCTTCACTTTGATGACAAAAACGACACTCCCGAGTGAGAAATTTATATTTTACAGTTATTTTTAAAGGATAAATAATTATTTTTGCTAACTATGTTCAATGGGAAATATATTTATATTTTGATTACAAAGATAAATTTGATATATTTAGTTGTTACATAAACTGTTTTTATTAATATATATATATATATATATATATATATCATATTGGGACACCTTTTTTCGCCAGGACACGGGCCGGGCCGGGGCTTATAATACATTTTCGTTCCTTCGACATTTTGAAGTGGCGACATTTTTTAGAAAATAATTCCAAAATAAAATAAGTGACGACGTCTTTTTTAGAAAATAATATTTCGAAATATTCTTTCAAATTTTTTTTAATGACAAACGAACAAAATATTGATGTCCCGGCCCGGTGTATAAAAAACGGGACACCGGGCCGGGCCGTTCAAAAAAACAGCCGGGACCCGTTTTCTGATATATATAAACCATCATTTGGTACGTATAAACATTATATCATACATTTAAAAACAGATACGAATGTATATTGGGTAATTTTTCCAAACTACTTTTTAGGTGACACGCCACATGTGAAACAACAACAACAACCAACACATGCATCATAAAAAGTAAACGAAGAGAAAAACCTCCTGCAAGGAACCTCATGTCTATCGAAATATATCACACCAACAACAACAACTAAAAAAGAATATAAAAACTTGCTTTTATTCTTATATATATATAAAATATGCCTCGGACAATCTACTGGACAAAGAAAAACTTTTTTGAGATGTCCTTATAGGTTTATGTCTGTAAATAGGGAGAGGCTTTTTATCATCAAAAACCTAATTATGTTATAGGATTAATATTATTATTTTAGCACATAGTGCCCCCAACCAGGTCATATCTTTACATAATTACAATGTTACTTTCGTTTTTGGAAGAGCCACAAAATCATATCTATCTGCCTCAGAAATAAGATAGGACCAATCATTAGCTCAGTAATCAACAGTTAACGTCCGAATAGAAGATTAGGGTTATAGATCGGGCAATAAATTTCACCTTTGATCAAGCACACTTATGTTGCCATGAATAAAGTGTGATCAGTTATGCTAAAATATTGCATGCAAAATTTGAAAACGATACGACCTGATTTAAAGGTCTAACAAAATATTTAATTATTTATTATACAGGGATATCTATAGGAGTGGAAAATAGAAAAACTCTCGCTTCACTTTGTCCAGTCCTAATTTGACATATTCTTAAATGCGTTATAATAATGCCATATTATCATATTTCAATTCGCAAACCTATTTAAAACAACTTTTTCCACACACTTAATTATATATTTTGGCAGGACTATTTTATGAGGTGAACTATACTCATTAAAGTTTTCCTGTAATTTTTACATTTCCTTTGGGGCACCTCCATGAAAAGAATCATATGTGGTTCAATTTCTTTGTTTGGGGTTGAATTTTATAACCAAGGACATTCTCACGTAGGCCAATGCTTAAATTATTTTTCTTTATTTATAACAAAATGTTATAATAGTGACACAAAAATATTTAACGGCTTTTTTTTGGGCGATTTCATTTATATCTCAGAGATGGTTCTGACTAGTCAGAAGCCCCTATCACACAGAACAAGATTCGATCTCACAAGGTGGTTATAGACCCCCGATGAGCACATTTAGTATGACTTTCTGTGTGGGTGCAAGTATCACCAATGAAAATGGCATCATTACTGGTGTCAAATGGCCGCCAGACATTGCGGGGCTTGAGTAATTATAACTATAAAGCACAACGGCATTAAAAGATTTGAGTGAAGCCTCATCTCGTTGAGGGACCGCTAAGATTGTTTAGAAACAGGTGCTTCCATTTTATGACAAGACCAACATCTCAATGGTAAATTCATGAGGCAATAAAATGATCAGCTTATCGTCGCCAATAACAAGCTGTTTACGCTTTCCTACGGCTAAAATTCTACACTCGAAGGAAGTGTAGAACATGCTGGGATGCTAAAACCTACTAGGAACTCCAAAGGCAGATGAATTAATACCTAATCCGAAAGCCCATTCTTTTCTGACCATCATGAAGAACTACGAAGTGACCACATTGGA
>CP045896.1:24183787-24280547 GCA_013387185.1 Caligus rogercresseyi | reverse complement strand
CTTTCATGTAAAGAACAAACTAACTCCGCGCCATCTGGCGGGAAATAAGTAAGAGTTTTGCTGCTACAAACGTAGCCCAGTGCTTTCTACTGTATAACTACCGGCCCTGCTATTTTATCTAGGTAACTATGTTACACAAATTTTAATTTCTTACCAATTTCATCGGGGGACCCCATATATAAGAATTAGGATTTCTGATTAGTATCATTCTACTAATATGCACATACACCTAAGGTCATCAAGTGAAATGATGACCGTATATCTTTTTGTTGAAAACAGCCATACGTTCAGTGCAAAACTTTTTTTTATGTCTTTATTTAAACTGTATGAAATAAATACTAAATAAAATAAATTATAAAATGAAAAGTAGAATTGCGTAAAAAATTACACAAATAATACAATAAAATTAATCTACCAAAAAAGGAATCCAAAACTCAACTGAACAGAAATAATATGCAATAAAAAAACTATAAAAAACAAATACATCACAAGGGATTATAAAAAGAGGAGTTGAGGACTATATTCTTCAGAAAGGTAAGGGGCATTTGGCCGTTTTGTGAGGTTGTTTGACTTTGATTCACCTATAAATGTTCATAGGTAAAATTGCCTTGAGTCCTATCACTAAGTGAACTTCAGCATCTTGTTATGGACCTCCTCGCCAATTTTCTCCCCAGCCTCAGTAAGTGAAAGTAGATGTTATCTCGTCGTATTTAAAGTACAAACTTTCTTATGCCTCTACAATCTTTGGTGATCCAGAGTGTCAGGCGACGGGTGGGTCTTGTGTAAAGGTTCAAGTGAAAGTCCTTATTCAATGCCATCTTGATTGTCCCCTTGTCCATATCAAACTTTTAATAGCACCATTTACGAATTATGTGGGGGTCTGCTTGATCTTCCTATTTAAGTATTAAACTCAGCATAATATTTCAAGTTGTGTATTTTCTATCATATTTCAATTGGAACCACCCTGAAAATAAGGCTTCTTGAGCACCTTACTTTATCCATAATCTTTACCATTTCTTTTTAATAGGTCAAGACTGAACATTCAAAAGTGTATGGCTATTTTGGTTGTACATTTCAGTCTACTAGCAAATAAATCAATGATTCTTTACTCGTAAATGGGTTTACTGTAGGTATTTCTGCTAAATAATACATTATTTTGGACTTCATTTCAAATTTATCTTCATACAATGCATGAGGAATCGCTCTCATCTTGTCAAAGTTGATAGCTACGTTGGCTAAGTTATATCCGTGTGATCTAATACCCCAAGTCATGGCACGGCTTAAACCCTATGTAAATGAGTAGTTATCTACTGCACGTGGCAATCATCCTGTCAAAACCCTACCGGCTAACTATTCGTTCAAATTCGAAGCTTCATATTTGCGGGCAATTATATTTCTTTGTTGTTCACCTCAGTTATTCTAAAAAACAAATAACTCCAAAAGTATTGTACTTAACAGCAATATAATTTTCTCTATTAAGCGTTCATCCATCTATACTTTGTTGCCTTTTACCTCTCATGTTGAAAATGAACGAAGGGCATGGATATGATGAAAAAACACGTATAGAGTTCCAAAATAATTACCTTTTTCTTTGTTTGACTTTTCATATTCATTCGTTAAAAATGTGATCCAAAAATACTAGTATCCCTTTTACTTTTCAATAAGACCTTCATTCTACCACCTTATACACACCATCTGGAAAGCCAAATATTTTTCTTGAAATATTTTTTTCCTTCTCCTTTTTTTCTGTCAATTCCACGTTTTTTCGACATACTTTCCTGAGTTTTTATGAAGTTTCTCTGTTGAGAAAAGCCATGTATATAATAGTTCTTCTATTTAACTTATTTTTATGTAAAAATAATTGAAGAAATGTCAACCAACCTGAAGGATTCTTATTATTCATGCAGTACTGTCTAAAAAATAATATTATATTTTTTTTGAATATCTCAATTGTACCCTACACAATATATTAGAACATGTCCTCCAACAAATTCCAGGACTTCTATATACTTGTTTATATATTTTATGATCATGATTAATCAAGAAAGTGTTTATGAATCTATTATACACCTCGGAAATATAACATTTCTATCCGAGGACTAACATAAGTAAAATAAACGTTCATTTTTTCCCCCTCTTTAATTCAGCCTTAACTATATGTTTGTTAAGAGGCATCTACTCCAAAATGGATGTCTTGCTTAATAGATGTTAATTCTTTCATCGACGTCAAAAAACACAAAAAGTTATATCGATTGATTGTGGTACTGCAAGGTACTCATGTGATCAATAGAAAAACCATCATCGTCATCATTACCAGTTGAAAATGTGCAGGAGACGTTGTTTGATTTACAATAATTTATTTACTCGCTGGAGAGTTATTTTGAACTATATATTATATATATATATATATATATAATAATATATATATATATATATATATATATATATAATATATATATGTGTCCAGTGAGTTTTTTTAGTTTTACATATCTCTTTATGTAAATGTTTTGTCTATTCATTTTTTTACGTTTTTCTGTATTAAGAAACTTAATCCGGGCCGGGACTTGATATATATTTTTGTTCCTTCGACATTCAGAAGTGACGAAGTTTTTAGAAAAGAATCTCCCAAAAAATTGGTGACGTTTTTTTGTTGAAAAAATAATATTTCCAAAATTCCTTTAAAAAAAATTGGAATAACAAACGAAATATTGAAAAAAATTGAAGTTCCGGTATAAAAAACCCGGGACGCTAAAAAAAACAGCCATGACCCGTGCCGGTACCCGTCGTTTCCTGATATAAATATATATATATCTGGATAAAAATTAATTGATATTATCGGCTTCGTAAATGTTCTAATTGCTGAACCAAACTGTATGATATTAACAAGTACATTCTAATGGATTACAACGGGACACCTTTTTTTTGTTTGTTAATAAAAGCCTCACACTTAAATTATAACAATATCACCGCACACATGCATTAAATGCACTAATTATAACAACAACCACACATGTATAGAAAGTGTACAATAATACTTAAAATATACTGTAAAAATATATAAAAATAAAGGTCGTTAAAAGATCACATATGAATAATATAGACCAAAACTAATAAATAGGTTTTATTGATACGCTTCTATAGTAGTGCATTTGTGTCAGGAGTTAATAGAGCTAGTAGTTTTCTCTGTGGGGTTGTTGAATTCCCACGTTGCGAAGCTTACCAAGCAAATAACCAAGCGTTCTCCTCGTTCCCTCAACGCGTCCACCATTGACTAAAGCTTGACGAAACCTCGCGAGACTTTATCGATCCACCACTTAGACCATAGAGCTTATATGTATTTGTAGGACAAAGCTCGTCCAAAGTATTTTTTAACTTGGCTTAAAAATATATACATCACAGCTTCTCAACTTTTTTGCAGTCTCGAAAGTTGGGCTGCGCTTTGTTTGGTAGACCACCGCACACGCAGATCCTTTCCCCATCTTGAGCGGTGGAACACAGGGCCCAGTATATATCAAGCACTTAAGCTCTGGTTGCTTAAGCATTAGTAAGGCACATTTGATAGTCCTTATAAGTTATCTAATTCGTCTTTTGTAAGTTAAAATAAATAGAAAAACTTTTTTTTGATTCTCTGAAGTATATATGCTTTTTTCAATAAATTGCTGGGGAATTATTCTGTTGACAATTTCAATCCCTTTATTTCTTTTCCTCAATGAGCAATTAAGCTTTATTTCAACGACACAATATGTGAAGGTAAGGGTTCGCTCAGATCAGTTACAATAAGCAATTGTGTTATTTTATTCGTTCAAGGGTGTTTTTTTAAATGCCCATTTTCGCATTATACTTTGCAACTACGCTTCGGTGTTGCCCTTGAAGCAAGCATGTTATATTTTATTTCTATGCAAACTTTGAATAGATCTTTTTCATCTTTATTCTAAAATTAGTCATAATTCAGAAAGACTATCCTTCGACAATTCTACCATGATTATGTTAGTATTCTTCTTAGATCCATCTTTAGAGCTCCCAGCTTCCTTTGTTTTAGCTGTGTACACTAGGGGTATTATAGAAACATAATATTAAGATATCAAAATTTATCCCCCCGCGAAAGTTGCGTCATAAGAAACTAAATGATCGTAGAAAAATGGATTTTGGTTTGACCCCCCCCTTACCCCCCCCAAATTGCGTTCAAAGGTTTCGTTATGAAGCAAAACTTTTTTGTTATTACTATTTTGAAAAAGTTTAGTTTTACAAAATTTAGCTATGATCACTTTATGACTTTGTTATTAAATTTTCGTCAAATAATATTTAGTGCCAATAAATGAACATAAGTGCTGACGCACCAACCATTTTTTAAATAACAACTCATACTAGGGTTCTTTATAGTTTCAAGAAGGAAAAAGAAAAAAGAGGTACTCATGTTGATTTTTTAAAGTTATTTTTTAAATACGTTTGCTTTTCACATCTTAATTTTCATACAGTAACTCCCTCACATGGTTAATAATATAATCTATGACGTTGATTATATCCATAAACTTTTGCAGATAATAATATAATGACGAAAAATGTTTTCTCAACTGATAAAAAGAAGTTATTGTTAAAGCTAACTTGTTATTTTAAAACTTAATTATTATTTCTTAAAAATATTTTTAGAACTCCACCATGAATACATTGATCACGTATTACTAAAAAGTGGCATTGCGGAAGATCAAGCGAAATAACTACTTTCAGTAGTCGAAGAACATTAAAGACTTGACACTTTGGTCACTGTTGTGTGTTACGGATGCAACACCAATGTCAGAATATGGTCAGGAGTAATAAAAAGACTCGAGTTATGTCTTAAAAGACCACTTCAGTGGATTATTTGTCTTTTACACATGAATGAGTTACCTTTTAGAGAAGTTTTTAAACGTTTAGATGGCGCACAAAAAGGACCTCGGACTTATGAAGGTACCATAGGAAAATTAATTAATACAGACTTTACCAAAAATTCAATAAAAAGTTTTTAAATACTTGTAGGAAAAGTAAAATACTTAAATCAAAGTTTACTGTATTCTTTAAGCTCAGATAAAAATATTTATACGAAATAACATTAGGAATACAAACAGGAAAATTTTCGAATTCAAGCTTTTGCTACAGGTCTCCAGGAGCATTACATGAGGCAAAATGTCTTACCAAAGCCAACAGAATTTTAAGATCCTATATTTCACAAAAAAGTCCATGTGAGTCTCACATAAAACTTGTAAAATTATACTAAATTTTTACGCTCCTATATGGTTTCAAACCAAGTTAAATCCTCTTTTATTGAAGGCTCAAAGCATTATCAATTCGCCATAACTTTATTACAAGAGATTGATGAAAATTTAGCCCCTTCAATAGAAAAGTACTCAAGAGAAACGCTTTTTTTTCCCACCCTGAAAATATATTGCTAGAAGACCTAACCGATAAATAAATGGAAACAATAATATTTGCCCGGAAAAAGTTTGTTTGCAAAAAAGAATATTAAAAAACAAAGAAATTTTCAACTACCCAAAACTATCAGTTGTAATTCTAAGAATTTTTTAAATCTTATCGACTGGTCAAATATAAATTTGTCTGTTCCTCCAATTGTGCCTGAGGAAGATCTTATAAAAGCAAAAGAACATCCTTTAAAAATTAATAAGTATCCTTGCCATTCACAATCAGTGGAAAGAGCTGTAAAACTAGTAACGGAGGCATCTGCAAAAGTTTATGGATATAATCAACGTCATAGATTTATATTCTCAACCATGTGAGGGTGTTACTGTATGAAAATTAAGATGTGAAAAGCAAACGTATTTAAAAAATAACTTAAAAAATCAACATGAGTACCCTCTTTTTCTTTTTCCTTCTTGAAACTATAAAAGAACCCTAGTAGGAGCCGTTATTTAAAAAATGGTTGGTGCGTCAGCACTTATGTTCATTTATTGGCACTAAATATTATTTGACGAAAATTTGCAAAAAATAACAAAGTCATAAATTGATCATAGCTAAATTTTGTAAAACTAAACTTTTTCAAAATAAGTAATAACAAAAAGTTTTGCTTCATAACAAAACCTTTGAACGCAATTTGGGGGGGGGGGGTAAGGGGGGGGTCAAACCAAAATCCATTTTTCTACGATCATTTAGTTTCTTATGACGCAACTTTCGCGGGGGGATAAATTTTGATATCTTAATATAAGGTTTCTATAATACCCCCTAGTGTACAGTCTTTCTAGTATTAAATCCTTTCAATTAGACACAAGCTTTTGCTGCCAATCTTACTCACCTTGTCCGAAATAATTTGCTTTATTCTTAATAAAATAGATATTTTCCTCCTTTCCAGATCTTGAAACTATTTCTTCAAGGTTCTCCGTTCTCTGGACTACCTTTAATCTATCCACTCGACGTTGGAGTTCATCTCTGTTGGATGATTTGTCGATCTCAAGTCCAAAATATTCTCCAAATGCATCCATGATCCCTATGCGTCTCTAATATTGATTTACGATCTTCTTCTCACCCATTATGAAGTAGGTATCACCAATGATTCTTCCCACCGACAACGGGACCTTTCAAATCATCTTCATTCTCGTTAGAAGAGGCCTTGGCGCAATGAAGAAGAATGGAGGAAATACCCCTCATATACCCCAGTTACCCTTTATAACATTGTCTTTCAGAGCTCCAATGTGAGAAATATTATCTGTGAATATCAACATCAGAAATTTAACTAGAGGCATATATACACTCAGAGAGTGCAAACCTCCGCCGTCACGGGGTCCTTATGAGCCTTCCGAGGCGGATTTTTCACGACTGGGGCGATGTGGAGGGACGGGGGAGGGTTCCCCTCGACGGAAATTCCGAGAGGAAGACGCTCCCGGCACCCGATTTCACAGCACAGCGACATCTATGGGCAGAGTAGGCTAACTTGAAATATATATTAGTGTTTAGCTCATTTTGCATCTTAAAGAAGCTCTCAGAGATGCCAAAATTTAATTACTTGTTTCTTTTGGCATTTCCAACAACTCCACAAAGTTTCATCCGAATCCGTTCCGTACTTTTTGAGTTATTCTGCTGACAAACCAACCAACAAACCAACATCAGTGAAAACAATACCTCCTTCGGTGGAGGTAATAAAGCTCTTCGGCACTCCTGAAAATATTAACTGATCTGTATTTCATTTGTGACTCATTGAGTCGAATGCTTTTTTAAAATCGACCATTATAAGACCGTATTCCACCTCCGTCAATTCTCTGTTATATAAACACTGTTAAATAGAAAACCAATGAAACAGATAACCACAGATGTAGTTTTCAAACAAATCCGTTTAAGTGTTTTTAAAAGCTTTATAAAGATATACTGCGAATGAAATTTAGGGATAACTTCTTCCACATTATACTAGTATTACTTGAAATTAAGTTATTATAATGTAATTTGTAATGGTTATATGATTGTGTGACTTTTTAAATCTGGAATTGGATTATTAGGTTTGAAAAAAGAAAACAACTTTCATTTATAACGCATAGAAAATTATATATTTATGTAGTAATATGTTTTCCTTTTGTGGCCTTTCAAATATGTCAAATTTGGCTGAGTTCAACTTTTTAATATTTTGAGGAATGGATTGATTTTTTCCCATGTTATAAACAACGCACCGATGACTGTCTTATTAACCCTAAAATTACATTGTTTTTAAAATTGTCATATTATTTAAAAAGCCTTAAACGCTCGATGACAAATGACAGGGTTATTTTTATTTCGTTGATTTAGTATGAAAAAGTGTTGTTCTTGTATACTGATATCAAAATAATATATTAAATGTATTTAACTCCACACAATATATTTTTTCATATAAAATTATGTTTATGATATACTATACTTCACATTATGATCGAATGGTTTATTACAATTTTGCATACTATTTATATTGGTGTTTGAGTCTAATGAATTAAAGTCATATTTACTGAAAAGTACCTCAAATGCTTCGAAAATAAATTAGTTTTGTTTTAAACTATAACAACCTAATTAAGCAAGCAAAAAACTAGATAGTTGACCTTTTTTAGTTCGGAATAATAGCAATAGCTTTGTCATTCCATTCGTGGAAACATAAAAAGGAAATTAGTTAACTAACGAGTAATATCTGTATGGGCATTTTTATTGCCTATTTGCTCTTGGTATTGTTCAATTACATTCAATTATTTTCACCCATAATTGTAAATACTTTGGTAGTTAAAAGCATAAATAATCATTTTGCAATTGTAATATTTCATAACAAAAATATATTTTTACTTACTTTTCACTCATCAGAAATTAGATCTTATATTTACTAAAACATTGAATACGTCCTTCTAAGTTGTAAAAATAAAAAATGATAACCTTTGTTGCATAAAAACAATGTTTAAGGCACAAAATGTAACCCAATATTTCTGATTGGCTCATATTTTAGTTATACATATTTTGTATGTGTCTTCGTAGAATGATAAGAAAACAAAAACCGTATGGATATAATGATTATAACAAACAAAAATATTGTTTAAGCATGCAGAGAAATGAAATACTTCATCCAATAAAAAAATACATATAACATTTATAAAATTGAAAACTCTTTGAACTATCATCTATACACTTCTCTGTTACTTGAAATTGACGTCTACATATTTTCAACTAAATAATTGCATACATTTAGCAAAAATATACTTTGTGTAACATGTTTAATGAATAAATGGGAATAACGCATATAAACTCAAAATATAGCGTATTTCACTAAAGTTACGCTCAATTTATTGCTGTCACTTATTAAGTTATGAACATGTATATATATTTCTACAAGGAAGAAAACACATTTCAAATCCCTAAACCCACAAGTTTAATATAAAAGGAAAACATCAAGAACGTATTCCTTGAGGAAAATAATCTAATTAATCATACAACAACTTTCTACATCTTTTATTATCATAGCAATGCCATATGTCTTCTTCCAAGACAAATGTTCGGAGGCCCTCTTAAGGTAAACGTTATTTTGAATGGAAGATGACACCTTGAAAAATGATACAAGCTTTTATTCAATTCTTGTGTAAAACAACGATAACAACATATATGTGTATACTTTAACAATATACACACACACACACACGTCGTTCAAAACATTTTTCACAATGTTTGCCATGTATCATATTTGTGATGCCATTTTAGATAAGCGAGTGTCTTTTTTTCTTTGTTTTTTCCCTTTGTTCCGCTTTTCTTTCTTGTTTTATTTTTGGTTGCTGTTAATGGAAGGCTTTTGGTAATAGGATGGATAAGCATTTTGAAGAGCTTTCCGGGTATTGGTTTATGGTGGATTTTCTATAATATTTGTTCCTGTAGGGGAGTACTTATTCCTATTATACAAAAGCAAGTAAGTGTATGATGACCTGTTTTTACTTATTTTGTAATGCTATGCAAAAAGTGAAATAGAAATGAAGAATGGTTTGTCTGCTAAATGGCACATGCATCATATTTATGTACACAAAAGTCCTTTCATTCAAAAATAAATAAATGTTAGAAACATGAGCAGTTATCGTAGTTAGTTATTTTATTATAATATATATATATATATATAATGAATCATGGACATAAATTTAATTTTCAAATAACTGAAAAAACTAACCACAATTTTTTAGTAAATAACAATAATACTCATTAAATACCAAATTAAATTACATGATAAATGTATTATTTCTTTCAATTACTATTTCTAAATGCTTCATATTGATAAACATGCATGTTTTGTATTATTATAAAATTTGCCAAAGTCTTTATAGTGCGAGCTAAACAAAATGCAATTATAGGCAACTTGCAGCTGGGCCTTGAATCTACTCATTTCATGAATTCCTCATCATAGATTCTTCAATTCTTAGAATCCAGTTATTCGGTAGTTTAAGAACTTTAAGGGGGAAAAAATGTTATACGTTGTACATTCTCAAAAAACTCGGAATATACTTTTTTAAATGACGAGGGTACAGAGTTAGGTGTATATATGCGGCTCTAAAGAGTGGATATCTAAATTTTCCTCCATTGAAAGGATGAGTATGCTGAGACGAATATAGTGATGAAGCGTTATTGACAATAGCCCTTTCCACCGAAAAAGTCGGATTGTTCATATTATTTAAGAATAATGGTTTGTGCACATTTTGACGGATAACGTCTACCGTTACATCACTATGATATTGAGGAACATTGTGAGAGTAAATAAGAAGTTTCTATTAGATTGTTAGACAAAACTACCAATAAAAGTCATAATAAATCAATTATTACTACAAACGCAGTATACGAGCTCTATTGATATCATCAATTGAATTATAAATATTTAGGTTGTACACTAATACAATGTTATTTATAGTAGAATTACGAAAGTTACATGATATAAATTGACGAGTTTTAACGCTAAAATATTTTTACATATCCACAAGGAAGCAATTCATTCAAACCAAATAGAGTAAAAAGTTAAATTGTATTAAAACAAACATATAAATCCGTCCTTCCATATAATCGAGTACTCCTTATATAAATTTATATGTCTTAGCAAGTCCTCTGATTTACTTGACATGAGTCTACTTAGAAGCAATTTTTCTGTCATTTAAAACAGTAGAAATTGAAAGATGATAGAATTTTCTTTTACGATTTAAATATCGTTTATAGATCATTTTTTTAATCTTCTTTTGAATGCAATTCCATTTTTTCAATATAATTTTATCTACATGATTTTTTATATGGAATTGAGATCAGAAAGTACATATCAATTAAAAATTATTTATCGAACAGGACGTTTATTTGCGCTGTTATACGAACCTGGTGTTCTTGATTAGCTTTTGACCATATAAAAAAATGATACATTGTAAGACATTATCTGAAACTTAGTTTTTTTTCTTCTAGACCTCATACACATGATGGATACAAATTATGCCTTTTCAAGCTTTTTCTAACAATTTACATGGTGAGTAATTTATCAACCGTAATTTGCCATTTCTTGTAAAGTCCTTCGGAAAATGTATTCCCCTCGACTGCAGCATGTAGGTATAACACAAAACGATATAATTTATAATATAACTAGAGGCATATATACACTCAGAGAGTGCAAACCTCCGCCGTCACGGGGTCCTTATGAGCCTTCCGAGGCGGATTTTTCACGACTGGGGCGGCGTTGAGGGACGGGGGAGGGTTCCCCTCGACGGAAATTCCGAGAGGAAGACGCTCCCGGCACCCGATTTCACAGCGACATCTATTGGCAAAGTAGGATAACTTGAAATATTATTAGTATTTAGCTCATTTTGCATCTTAATTCAGCACTCAGAGATGCTAAAATTTAATCACTTGTTCCTTTTGGCATTTCCAACAATTCCACAAAGTTTCATCCGAATCCGTTCAGTACTTTTTAAGTTATCCTGCTGACAAACAAACCAACCAACAAACTAACAAACCAACCAACAAACCAACGCCAGTGAAAACAATACCTCCTTCGGCGGAGGTAATAAACAGGATATATATATATATATATACATATATATATATATAGATGTTTGGTTTACGTTAGTTAATAGATTATTATTTAAGATGGAGGTTTGTTTCTTTACCTCAAGTTTTTAAAGTAGAGACACCTAGCGGTGTGACGTAGCTCCCACACCCCACTTGAAATATAAATAATAATACTTCACGTTATACAATCTGTTCATTCGACTGTTTTGACATGCATTTTTACAATCGAGCTTGAATTGTTTTTGTGCTTAGATTTCATATTCGCATGATGCTGGAGTAGATAAATGCAATCAGGGAATTGGGGCCGTATTTTGTATGTTTTTGCAATATTTTTTTTGCTTTTTGACATATATTTATTCGAGGAGCGTGTTCAAACAAACCCTTGCTGAACAATGAGTAATATGTTTACTTGTCTATTATTTATTTGAAATCCATTTTTGCTTGAAATAATCATAGATGTTTGCTTCATATTAAGATTAAGGACAAAAACATAATAGTTTTATCATATTAATTTTGAGAAATAATGCTTCAGAAGCTATAAAAGTTTTAAGTAATTTGGTTTCAAACTAATTTAAAAAATACTTTTTGCTGATTTCCTGTATAAATAAAGAATGCTTTATAGTTTTAACTTGTTTGTATATCGGATTTATGGCATAAAGGCTTTGTTGATTTAAAAAAGGGGAACAAATAAATAAAATGTATTAAATAATTTCTATTAAACGGATCATCCACTATCTCCTTAAACGGTCATGAAAGTGAGCGAATAATTTTGGGAAAAAGCTGCAGGCATGGGTGTCCATCCGCTCCTCTCCTTTTTATTGCTGCCATTGAAGAACTTGCGCTTAGTATTATTAAGAAATACGGGGGGTTTGGATTTTAAGGGTACTCGCCATATAATTGATCTTTACGCTGACGATGTCCCGCTAACTATTCAAGCAAACTCAGAGGCACAGATTATCAAAAGAGTACAAATTGTATTAAACTACTTCAAAAAGTTTGAAAAAATATCAGGTCTATCCTTAAACTTGAATTAAACTACCATTCTGCCTCTAGGCCTATAGAATCCAGTAAATGGTACTAATATCAACTCCTGTAAGGTCAGTTCATCAATTGAGGTCTTTGGAATAGTCTGGTGCCGGGATGGCATTCATGAAACAAACTGGTCGGAAGTCAATAATACTATATTGCAAAAAACACAAATGTGGAGGAACTTCCGTCTTAAAAAAAAATAGACATGTATAACACAAAGGTTATTCCAATTTTAATATACAAAGCTTCTTCGTCTCCTGTGATAGCAGAGAAGGTAATTCTTCATGAAGCAAAGTGGTTGAGCGCTATGTTCCGTCAAATATATTTGTCAACAATAAAAAGAAAACGAAACCATCTCGGTGGTGGTATTGTTCATCTAGCAACTGTTGTTCCTAAGATATATACTAAAATGTTCGTCAATATTGCATCCATGCCATCCTTTGAGTGGAGAAGATGTGTCACTCACACAGATTTATACACGTGGTTCCTTTTTGGCACTGAGCTTACAAATAATATAACCTCTGACATCTCTTTGGTGTGGGGATGTGCACAAAGAATTATTTGGAAAATATTCCTCAGTTCGATAATTCTTCGACTGTGGATATAATTAGGCAGAATTATGCGAAGAAATATTTTTTCAGGAACCTGGGAAGTCCAGAGGACCTTGAGGAATTCGCCATTAGAAAGGGAACTTTTTTTTCCCCCAACAAACTGAGGTGTTTATTTCATTCATTATATCGCACAATATTAATCATATGAAGTAGCTCCAACAATAATAACAAAAGGAGCACGGGCAGTGTTGTAAGTGGATTATTGTAAAAACGTATGATCTTAAAATCTGACGTATTATTAAAATAGAAATGATATCTAGATTACAACGGATTGTGATTCATATACACATTGACAATAAGTTTTCAATAAGTTTGATAAAATTATCGGGGAGGGGGGTTCTTGTTGATCTGAATTTATATAAAATGCTATGAGCTTTTGTTATTAAAAAATTGATGTCATCTTGATGAGGGCCGGTATAAATAAAGTTAAAGTGATCGGTATTAAAACTATTTTGAATTTCTGGTATACGTGTAGTGAAATCCTATTTCGTATCTCCTTTGTGACATCACATCCTGACAATAAGTGGCTCGTTGTTTCTCTGTACGTTTTGCAGAAGAAGCACATTCTTTCGTCGTATGTTTTGCCGTAAATACTTCCTGTTGTTAGTGTACCCGTTAAAATTTTATATTTGAACCAATACAAGGTGAAATCGAACTTTATGTTGGATAAACTTTTTAAAATGCTGCTTGTTGGTGCCTTTACATCATGATTATTCATCCTTCTTTCAAGCTGGACTATGTACTTTGTTTTTAATTCATCCTCCACCTGTAAGAGTCGTATCTGTTTGTTTTTTAAAAAAATAATAAAATTAAAAAACTATCCCTAGGGCCTATTTCTCTTTTTTTAAATTTAACGTTCTTTTGGATTGCCTTTTTTTCTAAAATTTCATTAAATGATAGATTTTGATTTTCATTAAATATTTCACCCAAAAATCTAGTTTCCTTTTGATCGATGTTTTGTCAAGGAAGTCAAGTCTGTAGTTAAGTTTGGTGGGTTCTTGCCAAGCCATTAGGGGAAGAACTTTTGTAGAAATGTCTCTGCTGGTTTTTGCAATACTGTTCCAGAAACAATTGGTGGATTCTAGGGTTTGGAATACTTTAGCGGGGCCTCCTCCCCTTGTTTGGTTAGTTTCCATATTGGACTCAATATTAAGGTGAGAGAAGTCTGAACTTAGAATCCGTTTAAACCAGGAGAAATGTAAAGCCTTCCAAAATCCCTGAATGGGTAGTAGACCAAGCCCTCCATATATTTTAGGACACGATATTCGTTTCCAGGTGATTCTTCCACTTCTTTCATTTTTGCAGATAAAATCATGGCACAACTGGTCAATTTTAGTTGCTAATTTATCGCTAAAAGGGATTATACGTAGGAGATGAGTCACTTTCGGGAGGATTAGGGAGTTCCATACGTGAATTCTCCCAGGTACATTGCTCGAAATGAGATTCGAGTATCTTGATGATGCCCTCCTAATCCGTTGCTCAACCTCTTTGGTGTTACTATCAATATAGGATCGACCCATGGATATCTTGGCACCTAGTAAAGTCAACTCCTGAGCCCATTTTATCCCTTGCTCATCAAAATCATCCGGTATATTTGAAAGTATGACCGTTTTTTCAAGATTGATTTCCAATCCTGATGTCAGTCTGAATTCTTCCATTATTTTGATGGTCTCATCCACGGACCGTTTTATTTCCATCCTTGATCCAGAATAAAGAGTGGTCATGTCGTCGGCAAAGGCTTCTATCTTTGACCATTTGTAAAGCCTTTTATACATGGGGATGAGTCTATCCTTCTGATGAGTTGGTCAACTGCTATGGCAAAAATACTTGGAGCCAAAGGTCTCCTTGACGACATCCCCTGCCTATTTCGATGTGCTTGAACCCCCGGGTGTACTCAGTATGGGCTTCCCTAAGACAAGCAGCAACCATATTGATAAAGTTTATTCCAAAGCCATATGCTTTCAAGCACACAATAATAAAATTGTGGGAAATGCTGTCGAAGGCTTTACGAAAGTCGATGGCCATCAGCGCAACATTCTCCCCTTTCACTTCCGCATCCGATATAGAGTCCAGGATTCTCCTAATGATATCCTCCATATATCTTCCTTTGATGAAACCTCTCTGAGGTGTGTGCACTATAAGAGGCAAAGCTTCTCGCATCCGTTGAGATAGGATTCCACTATAAATTTTGTAAGAGGAATTTAGCATGGTGAGGGGTCTGAGATTTCCGATGTGCCGGGGATCCTTGCCGTTTTTGGGAATAAGTGTTAGGCTTCCTAGGCTTATATGTTTATCGAAGCGCCTCTGAAGAACTGCTTCTTTAAAAACTTTTTCCAAAAGAGGGGACAGTAAGTCATTATATTTCTTATAAAACTCCATTGGATATCCGTCCGGGCCGGGATATTTTTTTTTTTGTAGGCTGTTATGTAGGCCTGGATTTCGCTTGAAGTGATGTCTCTGTCTAGGTAAGATCTTAGGGTATCAGGAAGTTGGGCGTTTTTGTACTGAGTCGCTTGGTAATCTACATTGGGGGCAAAGTCATGTTTATGGATGGGACACGCAACCCAAACTTGGTTCTTTTTTATTCTACATTCCCTACATGTGTATAACTCTTGGTAGAAGTCCGTTATTTTTTGTTGAATTTCATTTTTGGTTGTTATTTCCTCTCCATTTCTTCCAAGCAATACGTTGATGGCCTTCTTCTTCTCCTTGCTCCTCTCGAAGCTCCTTATCCTTCCCAAAATCACCTGATCTTTACCAAGTTTAGTGAGGCCTGCTCTCAGCTTGTGTGTTTTTATCAAAGTAGAACAATGCTCCGTTTTACTAATGGTCACATTCTCTGATGTGGGATTCATCATTTTTCTCTCGTTACTCTTCCTTATTCCAAGTTTTATATATTCGCCCCGAGAGCGATCCAAAACCAGTTTGAGGGCATGTGATGCAGTTTTAATTTGGTGTGATGCCAGTTTTAAATTGACATCCGTTATGATGTCTGATATCTTAAAATTCGTCGCATCATCATCCAGCAAACTCACATTAAGTTTCCATCTTTTCTTATCCGATTTCACCGTCGCTTTAAAAGTTGCTGAGATGGGCAGGTGGTCAGATAGTACATTTGTTAGTGTTCTGTATTCCGTCGTGTTAGCAATAAGTCCTGAAGTTGCAAATATGTAGTCGAGTCTTGAGCTTTTAATTGTGCTATTGTCTTGTTTAACAAAAAACGTATGGTCAGGGGTCTCTTTAAATCTTATTGCTAGGTCGGAGAGGCGTCTTTTTTCTAAAATGTCTCTAAGTACCGTGCTTGCATTTTTATTGTTTTCTTTTCGATAACTTTGCGTGTCTCTGTTTTGTTCTAAAACTAAGTTCATGTCCCCAAGTAAAATTAATTCCTTATCCTCTTCTTCTTCGCCCACAAGAAACAAAGAGTCAATAGTCTCAAAAAATTAGGATCATCATGATTAGGCCCATAAACAGATATCAACCTGATATTGAAACCACTTCCTTTTAAATCAACTACTGCATAATTTCCTTTTTCGTCAAGCGCCAAAACTTTTGGGTTGAAATGCTTTTTTATAGCTAAAAGTATACCCCTTGAGGGGTGATTTGCTTTTTTTTTCTCGCAGGAACTAAAAAAATAATATATTCTGTAGGAAATAGGTTTCCTGAGCCGATGTTTGTCAGGCGCGTATCGCAAATAGATATGATGTCAGGCTTTTGGGATAATAAATTAAAAATAACAGTTTTCCTTTTTTCCTTATTTACAATGGAGTTGACATTTGCTGTTAGAATTTTCAATTGGGGTACACCCCTGTATTCATTAAAAAGGGAATTCGTGTTTAAGTTAAGAGTAGCCATTGAATTGTTTTTTTTAAATATAAAGCTGGGGGTACAGAGTTGAACGTAAAATGTAAAGGAAACATGAGATAAAAGTTAAAATAAATAAATAATTCGCTAACCAAAGAACAAACATTCTCACCCGTCTTCGGGAGGGAGCAAAACTTCAGTGTTGTCGTTTTCTTTGGAGAGGGTATCATCTTCTTCATCCAACACGGTCATTTCCTTTGGCTTTTTTTGTTTTTTCAGCTCAGGGCTCTCCAAGCCTCTCTTTATTTTTTTCTTAGTTTGGGTTTTGTCTTCTTTTGTAGCGTCAGGGCGTTTCCTCAAAACAGTTTGCCAGTCGCTTCTTAGGAGAGTTCCTTTGGATTTTGGGACCGTTATAGTTGATGGGTCTTGTTGTTTGGGTGGCTCTTCCTTTTCCTCTTCCCCCGAGTTGTCCGTCTCCCCTTCATTTCCGTTTTCCAACTCCCCGAGTCCTTCTTCTTCCTCCTCCTCCCGCCGAGCAGTTTCCTCTGTTAGGTTTCTTTCTCCTGCGCTTTCGATTCGTACAGGGATTTCAAATTCCGTTCGGAAAAATTTATCATACTCCGCATAGGACACTTTTTTGGGGGAAGTACACTTTGCTTTGGTATGTCCGAACCTCAAACATTTAAAACACTGTAACAGTTTAAAATCGCATATTATTTCCACTTTCTTCCCCCCGATGGGAATAACCAGTGGGAGTCTTTTGTTTGGTCTTATTTTTATTTTCAAGTCACGGGACATTATTTTGTTAAAAACTTTTGCGTATTCTTCTTCACGCACATTCTTTGGTTCCTTGGAATGAGGCACACCTTCGAAGTTTCCCTCTAACTTTCCAAATAAAGAGATAATTCTCTTTAGAGAAGCCAAGTCCACCTCCTCTCCATTTTTTACTTTTAATTCCATCGGTTTCTGTAATTTTCTTAAGTTTCCGAGTCCTCGTATTGAACCAAAAACTCCATCTTCCACTTCAAAATTTCCCGTCAAACTTGAAAATTTATTAATATATTTGTCGGCTTTATGAGGTTCAAAATGACATATCCCGCTCCACTTTTGTCTTCATTGATTGATTTAATTTCTTCTTTCTTGAACGAGAGTATTTCCAAGATATTTTTGTAAATCATCATCGTAGGAAAGAATCCCTTGATGCTTTTATTATTTCCATCCTTCCAGTCAATAAACACCTTGTCCCAAACAGGTTGCGGTTTATTGATTTCTCTCTTATAACATGTTGACCCCACCCCACAAATATCATGTGCTGAAACCCTGGTATTTGAAATTGAATGGCCAGGATTTTCTGGGTTTGAGGGAGAGTAAAGATATCTGTCGGGAATTTCTCAGGCTTTTTGACCTTCCGGGTTCATGGGAAAGCGGATAAAAATTCCCTAGCAGAAATAATTGATGGAAAACCATTTCACGGTGCAATTATTGATTTTGGCCAATATTATTCGTTTTTATCGCCCATGTAAGATTGTGGCACTATTTATAACTCGATTTTACACGCTTTCGTTGAGTGTCGTTCAGTTAATATTATAAAACGCTTTGTTAAACTTAATGTGAGAGGTCTGGACAAAGAAGAAGCGGTTAAATATTTGAAGGCGTCCGTTCTATTTGGAATCCGTGGCGGCAAAATATTATCCTCTCGAACCAAGGCAATAAATAATGCACTTCTGGGTGCAAAAATAACTGGTTTCAAAAAGGTTAGCGGGTTACCAGCCTCTTCAGCCTTCAAATTTGAAGGCAATATTCCTGGCAGCTGCGGCGAGATATGGTTCCCTGGACCTTAGGATCCCATCTACAAAGGATGATTCTTGGACTTATGGAGCCCAAGAAATCCGATATTTCCCTTCCCATCTCCTCTCTACAAGGACATCATCAAAAAACTTTAAAAAAATTCAAGGATTTTAAATAATTAATGTTATAATACGTTTATTGGAATTTTATAATGTTTTGTCAGTTTTAATTATAGTTTTTTTAAATAGTTTCGTGTTCATTGTGATGCTTAAATTTTAAACTAAAATGTTTATTCATGATTTAATTCGCATTATCATCACTTTATATATTTTCCTTTGTTTTATATATATTTATATGAACCGTGGCAATAAAAAAATATATTTTTAATATAATTATGGATAAATAAAAAAACGTTTTTGATATTATTTATTAACTAGAGGACTAAGAGAGTGCAAACCTCCGCCGATCCCCACCAAACAAGAGGCGGAACTCAATTGTACCATTCAAACATTCTCCCTTTCACACGCCCAAATTATCTCTCGATTTTCTATCTATAATCATTGTTTACACTCTATGTAGAGGTACATGGAAAGAAAAAGAAACTGACGTCATCAAAGAGGAGAGCACATCACAGCGACATCTATTGGCAGAGTAGGCTAACTTGAAATATTTATTAGTATTTAGCTCATTTTGCATCTTAAAGAAGCACTCAGAGATGCCAAAATCACTTGTTCCTTTTGGCATTTCCAACAGCTCCACAAAGTTTCATCCGAATCCGTTCCACACTTTTTGAGTTATCCTGCTGACAAACAAACTAACTAACAAACAAACAAACAACCAACATCAGTGAAAACAATACCTCCTTCGGTGAAGGTAATTATAAATGTTTTTTTATACATTTCAAATTATAATCCAGGAACATTGAAACAACGATTTGTTTTGATAGAAAAAGTAATAAATAAAGTCATGATAAAGAATGATAACTAGAAGCACTCAGAGAGTGCAAACCTCCGCCGATCCCCACCAAATGAATCACTTGGTCTTTTTGTCATTTCCAACCCTCTACACACTGTCCCTTTATTTACACTCTAGAGGTACATGGAAAGAAAAAGAAACTGACGTCATCAAAGAGGAGAGCACTGCACAGCGACATCTATTGGCAGAGTAGGCTAACTTGAAATATTTATTTGTATTAAGCTCATTTGCATCTTAAAGAAGCACTCAGAGATACCAAAATTTAATCACTTGTTCCTTTTGGCCTTTCCAACAACTCCACAAAGTTTCACCCGAATCCGTTACACACTTTTTGAGTTATCCTGCTGACAAATAAACAAACCAACCAACCAACAAACAAACGCCAGTGAAAACAATACCTCCTTCGGTGGAGGTAAATACTCAAAATACTCAAAAAACATTCATTTATCCTTAGTGGCTCTGCCATTCTCTTTTGAGACATATTTTTCATAGATGCAGGAGGAATTCACGAGGAACTCTACAATAAAAGTTTTATTTTATAAATCAACATGAATACTTTATTTTCTGTTAATATTTTACACTTTCCCGTTTATTTATCATATTTTAATTTGTTAATGCCTCAATGGGTTAATTTTATATGTTTATTTTATAAACTTCGTATTATACTTTTTATTCATTTCTATTTTATATGTTATTTTTTATTATATAAAAATTTTTTTATTCTCTCACGTTCAAATGTTACAAAACAAATCTCACCAGATATACATATGTATAAAATAGTACAACTATATTTGAAAGTTTAAACAACTTAAAAGATATGTCGTTAAAAGATCAAACATAAAAACAATATAAGCCGATAATAAAACAGGTTTTCTTGATTCGCTTCTTATCCATATATATTAGGGTTGTTCTTATTTTTCAAATGTTTGAAATGTTAGCAACATTGTGGATTTTCTGTTTCTTGGTGATAAAAGAAGACGACATACAAAGTTTGAACAAAATCGGTCAACATTACGAGGTCGCGCAACGAGGTCAAAGTTTTAAAAATTTAGTAAAAATAAAGTTTTCCGCAAATTTCTTCAAAATGGTGGACATTACAGACTTCAATAATAATTATTAATTTAAAGGAAATCTAATTTACTACCAGACGTATGTTTGATGTTTTTTAATAAAACAAAGTTTTCAGTAAAAACAAAGAAAAAAATGGAGTGTGTATTGTTAGCTTATTTCATAGCTTTTTTGTATCAATTAACTTCACTCGCCTGTAGAAGATGACTTGTTCGCTTCAGAGTAAAATAGTACTTTTAAGTTTAGTAAAACTTTAGATGATAAATCCAAAAATGACCTTGGTTGCATTCTATCAATTCAGAATTCAGTACAATCTGAGTTTACATCATATGATTCAGAGCCTGTATTGACCTATAAGAAATCGATTATAAAAAAATAATAATGTGTTTCTTAGATTTGCGTCAAGGTATCCTCTCAAAATTTTACTTTGTCTCTGACGCATACATAATCCATTATATGCGTCATTTTGTACGCGAGATAGGCTTTTTTTAATGTACATATAACTCTCTACTTATTAAATTGACATGATTTAGTATACCAAAATATTAAAGCTGGTTAACCAAGCTTTCATTTGATATGTTTGGTGTTCTAAAAATCGCTATACTTTAAGAGATATAAACAAATACGTACTCTCCCCCAAAAATTGATCTTTTGATATGAGAATATACGATTACCATATGGTAACTGCTGTTAGTGTTACCTGGATAGGAAGAAAAAAGAAGGGAGAGAAGTGAGGCAAAATACTCTCTCCCTTCTCTTTCTCTCTTTTCTATCCAGGTAACACTAACAGAAAGTAGAGAGTTATATGTACATTAAAAAAAGCCTATCTCGCGTACAAAATGACGCATATAATGGATTATGTATGCGTCAGACGTATTGCTTTTAGTGTTAATATTTTAGGCGTCAATAGTGAGAAATGTGGATAGTTTCTCCTTTGAGGAATTGTTGAATTCACTCGTTGCAAATCCCATTAGTTCAATAACCAAACGTCTTTTATTACAGAGTGTTACAGCAAAAATTAGAAAATGACAAAGGCCAATTTGATGGCTGAAATAGTTTATTTCAGAGCCATTTTAATGGCAAATTCCTGAAACAAAATATGTTTAGGAGACAGTAAGATATAAATTTTATTCAATGCGTCCTACATTATTCCTGATGATGGCTTCAATACGTGGACGAATTGAGGCACAGCTGGTCTTGATTACGTCCTCCAACATGTTGTCCCACTCCTTGGTGATGGTGGCCTTCAGGGCCTCGACACTGGGATGTGAAGTTTGGTTGGTCCTGCCCTCCAGGATGCCCCAGACAGCAAAGTCCAGAAGGTTACATCTGGCGATGAGGAGGGCTAGAAGTCCGCCGGCCAGAAGGAGGCCATGCTCCTCTTGCAGAACTCCTGAACCTTCTTGGACGTGTGAGCCGGGGCTCCGTCCTGGGTGAACACATAATTGTTCATGGGGAATGTGCTCATTAGCCGTGGCAAGAGCTAGTACCTAAGGACCTTGTAGTAGACATCAGAGTTGACCTTCTCATTGTGCCTGAAGAAGTGTGGGGTCATCTTGTAGCCGTCGGAGGCTACGATGCCCAGGACCATGACTTGGGCTGGATGTTTGGTCTATAATACCCTCCACCTGACCTCTTGTTTCTGCCAAGAATCGATCATTTCTTCTGTTCAGCACTGCATCCACTGTGAAGATCTTCTTGTCGGAGTAGATCTTGACCGTGTCGCCGTTGTGCTTGAAGAAGTTGATGACTTTTTTGGCGGTCTCTAACCTTCTGGCCTTCCTGGTGGCCGTTAACAGATGCCTTGGTGTCCTGAAAAAGCTCTTGAGGTCCAAGTCCTGGTGGACGGTCCTGTTGACGGGGATGGGGGCAACGTTTCTTTCGGTGGACATCTTCCTCATGGACTTGGTGGGGTCCTTCTGATTTCCTCCTGCAGGAGGTCCAGGAACTCACCACTTCGTTTTTGTTGTGTCCCCCTTTGGCCATCCTGATGTTGTAGACCGCGGCCAAGGATACCTTGATTTGGGTCGTGATCACCTTCGGGTCGACTTGGGCGCGGAGGAGGTCAACCGCCTTTTTTCCTCTTGCTCGGACATTTTTGGTTATATAAAAACACAACAGATACTAGTTTGTAGGATTTTGTTCACTCTTTCGAATGGCGGCAAGCTCAAGATCATACAACAAATAACAATGGAGCTAGGGCCTTTAAAAGTCCATTCAAATTTTTGCTGTACCACTCTGTATATATGTTTTCATTTCAAGCAAGGCCTTATAAATCACAAAAACCTATTTTTTAAGTTACAATACTATTACTTTCATCTAAACTAATTTTCTGACATAATTTATCCTTTCCTTAGGAGCAAGAATTACACACGAAAATAGGTAAATCCTATCTCCTTCATTTCGTTATCTTTTATTTTTCTGGAATAATATCGATCAAGAAAATGATGTGTGTGTGTGTTTCCCTCTGGTGATTGCCTTACTCGGAAGTAATTTCCTTTAAGATATATAAAAGTCCTCCTCTCTACATTATCAATTTCTTATTTCCCAACCATCCATTTATACATATACCATTGAAGTATAGTCAAGAACAGATAATCAAAATGTCTGTTGTACTTCAATATATAGTTTTGTAGAGTTTGTTAGGTTCAATTTAAAGTGCGCCCAAATATTTAAATATATGTATCTTCATAATTCCATGTTTATTCCATACATCACATTACTAACAATAGAATATTGACTTTCAATAAGATAATTTTATCAAATAAAGTACGTTATCACTTACAATAACGTAATACAAGTTCTGAATTAAATGAAGTTTTTAAATCAAGATTTTTTTTCTTTTCAAATATTTATTTACATGCATTGATTTTGGTTTACAATTCATAAAAAGGCCATGTAGTTTAAAATTCAAAACTTCATTTAGGCTTTACGCAGTTTTACCATTTTAATATTAAATAAATATTCTTAAATATATAATACACCACAAATAAAAGAAATAAATTATATTATTCAAACTTCAATAACTTTTTCATTAGTTTTAAGATATGCTTTGACTTTGATGGGAAGTCAGTGGTTTCTTTCGTAGCGACGCTCCAAGAGTTTTCCTGAAGCGATGGTATCTGTAGAGAAAGCGCCTTATATATCGCCGTCTCTGAGAGCATTATGACTCTATGTTGTTCGGATCGGATGTATTCGCTTACAATCAGCAAAAACATGTAACGTGTGCACAAGCCTGTCCCGTTTGTAGGTCAATTGGTCCGATTTTTTGCTCCAAGCGATTTTCTGCTGTGTAGTGATAAAAATATATTGAGGAAAGTTTCAGCCTTCAAATGACATTTTTGTTACTGCAAAAGCCGCTCAAAGTTTTAAAAAGGCCATTTTTGGAATCAAAAAGGGTAATTTTCAAGTGGCTTCTGAGTTTTAGTGATATCGAGTAAAAACAAATATCTAAAGATTGCTTAAAGTCTCATCTTTCAGAGTTTTTTGGAGCAATCAAGCAATCAATATTTCTATGATGTTTGGCCCTTAAGTAGGCCTCTTTTGACCCAAAATAGGCATTTTTAGTATTTAGCTAATATTTGAAAAAAAATTATATTTCAACTTTTTTATATAGCAAAATAGTTGTTGTATTGTGATGGATGTTTTGTGTAATTTCCATACTTCATGTATAACATAAAATAACATTGGGATATTCCCCAAATCTGATGTCCATAGAATTGCCTCCAAGTGCATCGCAAAACTTCAAACTATGATCGCCATAAAAAGATTCAAGAAGACCGATCCCCATCATCTATGGCAATCACCGCACTGAATAAATTTAAATTCTTAGATATTATTTAAAGTTGTTTGTTTATTGTTGTTTTATACTTATTGATTTATTGTTACACAACGTGGATGTATATCTGTGAGTGTTTTTATTATCATTATTATCAAACTTAGCTATTTTATTAATTTATCACATCTTAAAAGTTTGATATTATTTATACTTTAATTGTTTAAAACTCTGCTAAACTTTACTATTCGTATAAATTTACATTTTTTAATGCCTGTTTGTATAAGTGTGTATGCTCTCATAAAAAACTGTAATGTGGTAAAAATAAATCCAAATTCCTTTTGAACTGTTTATATTTTTAGCTTTAAGGAAAACAATAATATCTCTAGAGAATAAAGAGGAAAATCAAATATGTTTCCTAAGAGTATATAGACCATGCATATTTTTGTAAAAAGACACTTATTTTCTTCTCGTCTATTTTTGACATTTGTCAAGTCTATTGTGCAAAATAAGCTACAAAATTGATAAGGGACATAATATTTTCATATTATATGCTAAAAAAGAGTCTTCTTAAATCGTTCGAGGAAGACGTTTAGGAAAAAGCCAATTACAATAAATTACTTTTTTAATTGTGAAAACTGTTATACAATAATACAATATGTATTATAGGTGTGCAAATTAAATAATTGAGATTGGCGTAAAAGAATAGACTCATTGATAGTGTCACAATTGATTGGATCAGTTTTCCTACCTGGGATGAAACAAGCCCATTCCAGAAAAGAGACCAAACAGTATACAGCTTATGTTAAACAATATATATATTATTATTAAAAAAAAATCATGTTTGAAATATGTTTTCTCACTTCATAGCAAACTTTTATTCGAACATGCATCTATAGATACGTCAAACAAAATCAGAATCTATACTCGATCATCTTTTTTAAGTCTACATTTTTTATATACTGATTAAAGATCAAAGAGTTGTTTATTTTATCTTAATTAAATTTATAGTTATTTTATAATTACTTCTTATCGATATTCATGAAGTTTTGGACATAACTTCATCAACTTTTCCCTACTCTAAAAACATGGGGCTAATGAAGCATCAAAGGAAAACCTTTCATATAACTTTTCTAATAGTTAATTAGATTTGTTACTCGATATTTAACATTATGTTATGAAGAGAAATAGGCGTACAAAGTTTTTAGTTGTATAAGAAAAAGGGTTTTTATGTATATTTACGTCTGATTATATATATATATATATATGTAGGTATATATAAATTTTCATATATATATATGTATATAAATAAATTTTATATATATATACAAATGTATATATATAAATTTATAAATATATATATGCAGGATCTGCGCGCTAAATTTGGCATTTTCTTTAAAAAAACTTTAAAATGGCATAAAATCTTCAATTCTTTATTAAATCAAAGAAATTGAAAAGATGTGTTTGTCTTGATGTTGGCTTCCATTCTACTTGAAGTCGGCACCCTCAACTTCGAAAACCTTCACCAGTCTACGCCCGAACCTGTCACATTCGAACCTGACCTGCACCCTGGGAAACTTGTTGAACACGACCTGCAACCACTCATCTATATTTTAGGAATACTTTTTGAACTTTACTTTTTTATTAGTTTAAACGAAAGCAAAATGCTTATTTATAAGTCAAATAGTGAATATATTCACATTTTTGTATATATAACAACATGAAGTTTATAAATAGAATGGATTTAACATTTATTTTGTTGGCATAAGAATATAAATGTACATAAAATTACATTGTTATCACTAATTATGAGCAAGGAAACTTTTTTTTAAATAAGGGAACGTTTTTTTACTGAAACAAACTAAAACAAGCGTTCGTACAAAACTTCCCTGGCTTTAATTCTAATTAATTGTTTAGTAAATAACTTTAAGCCATTTTTAGAATAATGGAAGATGTGGAAATGGAAGTTATTATGAGTTCAAGTAGTAAACAAAAGTTTTAGACAAACATAAATGCTAATTAAAAGATATTTGAACATAGTTAGTAATCCTTCTTATAAAAATATTTTTAATTTTTAAATTATCAAGTTTTTGAAGTCTAATACGTTTATTTGATATTATAACATTAAACAAAATGAGGATCGTTATAATATGAATATTTATTATAAAAAGGATGTTAAATTACCAAAAACGTAAAATATCAATTTTAACCTATAGATAAGAGAAAAGCAATGGTAATATTTATTTCCTCGTTTCACCATAATTTACTTTGAAAAAATTAAAACTCAAGTAACCATTAGAAACATAAGTTAACTACGAATCACTCAAACTTATATATCTATAAACTCATGAAAAATACTTCTTTGACCTAAGAAAAAATCCTTTATTAAAATTTCAATGACATTTTCAATTGAAATATTTCATTTAAATACTGATTTTTTTCCTTCTCAATTTTGTATCTATAAGAACTGAAAAATCACGATCGACCTCAACACGAGATGGACTTATGTGTACACATATAATTGTAATGTTTTGAAATATCTATGTAAATATAGTGCCAAAACAATAGTACAAAATAGTAAAAGAAACTTTGATAGAAGAAAAGGCTTTAATCTTGAATTATGACTGCAGGAGATACAGAGGAGATTATTTGTGTTTGGAGGAGAGTTAAGCTTTTGTTACACAAGGGACTATATATTTATATTTAAAGAACTCCTAATACTATAAATGAAGAGTAAGAAGTAAGAAGACTCAATAACAAAGTAAAACACGAAAATAAAATATTTTATGTTGTCCGAGATAATCCACAAATCAACTTGTAAAACGAATAATCCCTCCAAAATCGGACAGCGGGTAACATTGGAATAACTGATTGTGATTTAGTTAGTATTTCAATCCCTATAGCACTTTCCTCATAAAGAGACTCAATGCTGGGGAACCAGGTTCAAAATCCGAGAGAGGATGGTCTACCTCATTAATAAGACCCTAGGTTCGTTAGACTAATTTTAATGCTAGTATGTTTATTTCCAGTTGCATTAATTCTATCGAAGGATATAGCAAAAAAAAAGAAGACTAAGATTTCAAGCTAGAATTGTTGAGCTTAGTGTAGTTCTTTTACAATAGGAAAAAGTTGTGCTTATTCTTTATGAAAAGTTATCTCTACCGACAAATAAATATTTTTTATTTGGAAGGCTTATTCATGAAAGATTTGTGTTGGATCATGTTCTTAGAAGGAGTAAAATTTGCATCAATTTAATGCGAAAATATACTCTATCTAAATTGAGGGGTGGGGTAATAAAAAAGTGTTTGATGCATATAGAAACATGAAAAAGTATAGATTTGTCTATTCCCTATTATGCATAATAAGGTGTAATAAACTCTGATTCCTTTCGGCCAAATTGCTGACTATTGCTGATATAATATTTTCAATATTTACATATTATTTATTGTGACAATACATCCAATAATAAGAATCTCAGCCTTTAGTTTCTTGTTTTATAAAATTTTATAATATTGTTTACGTTGTTGCAATATTCTTTAGCAGTTTTTAATACCTTTTATTGCTTCAATGAGAAAAAAAAGAGTAATCTTTAAACATGTGTCGCTATAATGGAGTACCTATATATTTTAGAGATATTTGTTACATAAAATCGAGGCTATATATATCTAGAAAAACGTAATGAAACTTTAAAAATATCTTCAGCTTCTCAAAAATATGTTATTTGGGCCTATTTCAATTCTAAGTAATTTTGTAGGCTTTTGGAAACTTATCTTATCTGAATATTGAAATAAACCGAAATTATCTTGATGTATCTTTCATTGTAAAAAGATATGGATCCATAAGTCTCAAAAAACTTATGTCAGCATTAAAAAATCATGGAAACTTTCTACATTTTAACCCACAAAAATGGCAACTCATCCTAGAAAATAGTTATTTCTTCAGCAACTTTAAACTATCTTATTATCATTTATTTTGAATGCCATTTCGTAATATACATCATATTAAAAATATATAGAAATAATCGAGCTGGTGATTCGGTAAAAAATCTACCACTGGTTCAATATTGGGTAAACCTTCTTCCGATCAATATCGGTATTCGGTAGATTTTATTATATATCTACAGTATTGATCGATACGGTAGATTAGAAAGAAAGATAAATTTATTATGTATTGCTTTTACTAGTCATATTCATTTCATATCGGGCAGTTTATAACAAAGGACAATAAATAAATACATCATTTGTTATCATTTATTAGAGATTATTTGAAATTCAATACATACTAATCTTATATAAATTATATATGTACTTGGATTTTGTAGGAAATGGAAGGCATAATTTTTTTTATTTACTGTCTCTTATGTGCGATATTAATGCACTTTCAGTACTCTAGTATTCAATGTATAGCATTGAATGCCTATTTATGTATATGTTCTTTAATACTATAAGTTATAGTTGTTTATTTATTTTCGAAGTTCAAGTTCTTCACACAAGGGAGCGCTTGGGCAAAGCGACGACAGTTGAACGATGTTTCTCTGTTATTGAAGGAATAACGCTTTCTATATCTTTATGTTTCTATGTGAATGCTACAAAAAGTCATACTTCAAATATACCTGTACCAATTTTCAATCGGTACGGTATTCTGTAGTTTCTATCGAATATCGTATAATCGGTTCAGTATTTGAAATCTATCGTTGGTAGTATCGAATACCAATTTACATTCGGTAGTCGCAGCTCTGATTGTAAGATTCCATGTAGGGAGTATCATAGATAGAAAAAATTTCTATTATTAAAATGATTTATAGGCAAGGTCAAGTAGGTAAGCTGGAATGCAGCATTAATGCTTTTCAGTCTCAATTTGTAAATTTATTAATCGTCTGTTTACTGTATAAATACATAAATAAATATATAATATTATGGTATTAATATATCTGGATCAGCATATTTCATATTGTTGTTGTTATATGATTTATTTCGGAGCTCCTATAATTCTAGCCATCATTGAAAATATATGTATCTATATAAACAAACATTATTTATTAATAATGAAACCATAATACTTGGGAAAAACAATATCTATTTTTTACAATTAGATTACTCTTTTGGAATTAAATGGATGTATACAGCCCCGCTAGACTCGTTTCCACCTTGTTTATCCATGACAAAATCTGATTTATGCATATATGTAAAATGAAATAATTAATTGGGATGTAAATATGTCGTAAAGTAGATCCCAAGAGGGAATATTTATTAATTATATAAATGAGCAATATTGCATTATTTATACATTTTAAGAAACCTTCTCTTCTTTTCAGGTTTCTTTTCATACAGAAAAAACATATTTTTTTCTTACATTTTTGACAATTTAATTTATAAAACTCCTTAATTTATCAAGAACGAATCTATAAAAGTATGGAATATTCAATTTATAATAGCCTGCCACTGCCATATTCTATTAAAAGACAATTTAATATTGTTAAAATATTTATTAAGCAAATATATTATAAAAAATAACTTGAAAACACTTTATTACATTTAATACATAAAAAACTAGAGGCATATAAACTCAGAGAGTGCAAACCTCCGCCGTTCTTATGAACCTTCCGAGGCGATTTTTCACTGACGGCGTACGGTTCTCGACGGAATTCCGAGAGGAAGACGCTCAATTTTACAGCACAGCGACATCTATAGAGAGTAGGCTAACTTGAAATATTTATAGTATTTAGTTCGTTTTGCATCTTAATTCTGACTCAGAGATGAAAATTAATCACTTTGTTCCTTTTGGCACTTCTAACAAATCTACAAAGTTTCATCCGAATCCGTTCGGTACTTTTGATTATCCACAAACAACAAAGCCAGTGAAACAATACCTCCTTCGGAGATATTAACTCTATCGGGAGTGAGATGGCTCAGTGCGTTAAGGCGTGTTCAACTCTCAATGTTGAGTGCGTAATTTCGATTCCCGAAGAGGAAAATCTATTTTTGTCAACCTCATTGAATAGATCCTCGATTTACACACAAGATTGCTTATTTATATCCAGCCGGATGCTACTCTATCGAACCAAATAGGTAAATAATTAAGTCATATATATTTAAAAACTCCTGATACTGTAAATGATTAATAAGAAGTTTCTCTCGATAATAGAATAAGACATATACAAAAATAATATATGTTCTCTGAAATAATCCAAGAAATAACGCATCACATTATTACCGGCAATGGTTTAAGAGTCATAATATTCTCTATATCTTCAAAGATACAATATGCTCTATCCTTTTAACCTATTCCGTTGATATAATAACATGTCCTTGATATGCTGGCGTTTATAAAGTAAATGCTTTTTATTATTGTAATACTAAAACAATGGAAAGTTGTGTTTTTGCTCTTTTATTTTCTTCTCAAAATATATACAATTTGAGTTGCTTCTTTATTTGTGGTGTGTACATAATTTGAAAATAAACAAAATACCGCATGAGCCTGTCTTTTAACCGCAATAAATCAAATATTAATTCGACGATCCCACTTATCACGATATTTTCTAATTTTCTGAAAGCTGGCTTCGTTTATGGATATGTAACATAATACGTTGTTTGTTTCTTGGAAGGAGTGCTTTCATGTATATATATATATATATAGTAAAAAATGTGCATTAGTTACAAATATACAAATGAAAGAGGAGAACACTTTTTGTAAATATATATTTTTAAAATATATAACCAATTCAGGTTCTTCCATTTTAAATAATTTAATATCGTCTTTGGGCATACATATATCTACCTATTTGATAGGTGCAACAAAATACTCTAGTTCTCAATAAATATAATCCTCCATGGGCGTGACTTTTGTCGATACACACCGTTGTTCACTATGACTACTTCACTGACTGTATCTTATTGCTCAGGAGTTTGATTATAAGACGACATGATGTTGAGGTCCTTAGTCTGTATACTTGTCGACAATCAATCAATATCTTGGTTCAATTTGTATGCTTATAAATATTGTTAGACATTCCCACAAGTTCGAATTCAGTATTGAGGATCAGACTCCTATATAGGCTTTAGAAAAACTCATATTTATACCATTGGCGACGTACACCTAGGCTAGATTGTCATGTACGTTTCTGTATATGTTTTATATATACATACATATGTACTAGAGTAGAAATCTCTTTAAGGTTTTTCCCCGATCAACTATACTTTAGCAACACAAGTGGCCTTGTGTTTCGTCGTAAAAACATTTAGTAATTTTTTTATTTTGATTATCACGTGAATGATATTTCAAAATTTTGGATGTTTAATTACTTCAAAGTTTCAGTTTAATGCTATAATGCAATTTGAGAAATTAAATGAATCTATAAATATTGTACATGAAAAAGCAATTAATTTCCCTAATTTGATTTGTCTAAAATCTAGAGTATCATATTTAACTTAAAAACTATATAGCAATGCATTTTTTAAATCCGCAGCAAGGCCTTTATTAGTCACATAAAAACATATTAAAGCAACTAAAAAGTGATAGAAATTTTAATTTTTACATCAACAATAAACCTTACAGTTTATAATAAATTGTCTACTAAAAGGCCAAATATCTTAACAAATACATACAAATCTAAATACAATACAATATCTAAAAAACAAACAATAAAATTACGCGAAAAAAATATTATCAAAAAGGTCAAATTATTTTGTCAATTTTTTCCTTGCGGTTTTCATTGTCCTTGGAGTAAATTTGTTTTGTAAAATCGAAGCACCTTTTTCAAAGTATGGAGATGTCGTGCAGATTGAGAAGGGTAGAACTCAGTAACTTCAAAAGCATAATTACATGAACTGTCCTGGGTTTTGGGGATTCGTAAGCTAAGAGCACAATACCTCGCAGCAGCGAAAATGAAAATTGCCCTCAGATGGTCAACATTTACTGGCGTGTAGCTTGTCAAATGTTTGGCAATATAGGCCTTACAGTTAGAAATTGAAGCATTTATAGCTTTGCCTTCGACTGAGATGGGCTTAGTGTATGGTTGCAAACCAAAAAGTAAAAATCCATTAAGGAAGCTGGGCCTAAATTTTTGATAAAATCCTGATTCAATATGATAAAAGATTTTAATAAAGCTAAAACTGGACAGTCACTAAAAGTGTGAACACTGTCATTGTACGTTTTCCCGCAGTACTTGCAGGGGCGAAAAAATCGAAGCAGCCCAGCAGAGATCTGGAACTGAGAAGTGAATGTTCTACTGTCAATTAAATTCACCAGAGATCGCATAATTATATGCATTTTTATATTTAGATGTAAAGCTTTTTATAGTCTATTCGCTTATTCACTTATATTAAGATTTATCTTTTTAATTTATTAATATAAGTTGTTTTATATCTCTTTATGTTCGTTTTAAATTTTAGGTTGATTTTAATAATGGCTGTTGTTCCATTCAGAAGTAATAATCAAAAGTTGCATAACTATTTATACTTTGTTTTAAATACTATACGAACTGGAACATAAAACTGAAGTTTGAATCGAACAAAGTATACAATACTGGAGTTTTTATTACTTTTATTTTAAATCTAGTTTTAAATAAATGTTTAAAAAATATATTTTAAAATAGTATTTGATCTTTTAATGGACTTCCGTTCGTTTAGTATGCCTATTAACATTATTTTCTTTAACCTCCATGTTTACTTTGTAACTCTTTTCTTTTAATTATAGAAAAACTTTAATTAGAATTTCAAAAACGTACCAATACTTTTAACATTTAATCATAAAAGTTCTTAGAATGATCATCTGTACAGCTTTGAGCCTTGAGGGATTTTGTCAGTACTTTTTTCCTTGATAGGCTATCCAGATCATCTTCTTAACATTATAACGCATGGAACAATCCTTTGGGCCTATTATCTTTGAAGCAGAAAGGTAATATGATTTTTTCACCTATTTTGGTTATCATACAAAGTATTTTTCCCTATATGATTCAATGGAATTGCAGTACCATTTCAGATATAGAGTTATAATTAGTCCAATAAACAAATATTATTTTCAATGATTTCAATCACAATTGACAAACATCTCTCAGGAGTCGAACCTGCACCCTCAATATAAAAAGTCAGGCACGCCTTCTCTGAGAAAACTTATTAACAATTAGGATTAAAACAGGGACTTATTTCTGAAACGGGACCATTTCAACGACATAAAAGTGAATAATAAACATTTGGCATTATGAAATACACTCGTAGCTGTTTAGAAACAATCATAAATTCGTAGAGAAAAAACCATACTTTAAAACGTAAATTGTCTCTTCTCATGGGACTCGATCCATGTCATTTGCTAATCCTTTGAAAGGAATCCACCAAATTCACTTATTGATACTAATTGAATAAAACAACTGCTCAATCTCAGACAATTTATAAATACTCGCATATTTAGGTGCCTACGGCGCCCATATGTTCGCCCTTCGGTATAGGTAGGTTTTAGAGCTAGTTTGTGAGTGAAACAGACCTTAAAGAATATAAAAGAGGAGAGAGAAAATAATTTTCTGTTTTGAACAAACATTCCTCATAAAAAGTTTGACTTTGTACAAAGAATATGTTTTAAGTCACATGATATGCTTCTTTCTTTTTCTATTTCTCTAACTCCTCCTCCTCCTTTTCTTTTTCCTCTCTTTACCTTGAAAGGGTAGGTCGTTCAATCAGAAAGGTCTGATTTTTTTCTCTTTCATTTCTGATCCCATTACTTTGCAAATAGTTTTATTAGGTCCGTCTTAACCCAAGATTCCATAGGCACCTTCAAAGTTCAAATCTGACCATAAATGTGGGAGGAGATAGCGTGCGGACATACAGACAGACAGAGATTGGTGAATTAATATATAGATTGGCATTATGAAATAAAATCTTGGCTGTTTAGAACAAACAAAATTCGAGAGAAAAATACCATACTTTAAAACGTAAATTGTCTCTTCTCATGGGACTCGATCCATGTCATTTGCTAATCCTTTGAAAGGAATCCATCAATTCAGTTATTGATACTAATTGAATAAAACATCAGCTCAATCTCGGACGATTTATAAATATTTATTTTGTATCAGATGATACATCAATTTGATTATTAGATAAATAAAAATAGAAGACGGAACCAACTGAAAAAAAATCCGAAAGTACATTTTTTATTATTTTTATTATCATAATTTCGTTGGTCTTTAGGTACATGGGTATTAATGTCAATAATATTAATAATTTCTCTTAGAATTATAAACATTGTTTTATTTTGACATAAATTTTATTAATATTTTTGCATATTTAAACCTAATGTACTTTTTACTGATATTACTATACATATCATATATAACATAAGTATTATTCCAGAATATTAATATGAGCATAAACATATTTATTGCTAGCTTCAATCATTAAAAGCCAAAAAAAATATATATATGTTTATCCATCCATTAATATCATTATTTACAAAAACAGTATTCTTTAGAAATATGCACTTTTGATTAACTATGGACAAATATGGACCCTTTACACTGTTAGATGGCGATTTTTGCATTGTCAGCAGGAGCCTATGGCTCCCAAAATATAATACAATAAAATAAATATATTTACCTACTTCGCAAATGCAATAAATCATATATATGAGTTTTTCTTCTTGCTCAATCTGGTCTTTTGCTGGCCTTGCAGTCATTCATTTATATGTTCAAACTTAATTAATATTAACTCCATGATGAGACTGTTCATGGTGCTACAATATTGAAGACATTTTTTAATTTAAAAAAATGTAGAAATAGTTTATTTTCATGGATTTTTTCGTACCAAAAGGAGTTGACATTTATGGCTGACCATTTTAAAGTTTACAATATGGCTTGATTTATCCGTTGTTAAAGTATTAAATTATGCACACTTAATGTCTCCAAGTCCATGAATATTTTCATTCGAAAAGCCTTATTATGTGTAAAAAAATCCTGACAACTTTTTAAATTGAATACTTTTTATAGACGCTGAATGATTATGACAGGACTATAAACAATAATTTTTTAATTCCCCATTATTATTATTACTATTCGAAGGTTCACGAATATATCATACAATTATATATAAGTGACGCTAATGCGTATACTATACAAACATAAACATTGGTGTTTAAGGTGTAATTTCGAACTTTAACACAAAATCAAATTAAATCTCATTGTCAAATAAACAATGGGGAAACAGTGAAAGAGCACTAAAAACACAGAAATTTTTTATAACATTAACTTATTATATTTATTAAAATTATTTTGTAACAATAATGTTCTTTTTTTGTTGGATAGAATGGTATTTTACAAATTCAGCCGCGAGTTTTCTCCATGAGTCATCCATCAACGGGATTTTAAGTATCTACTCTTTGATCTTGGATATTACTCAGCCTTATGGGTCCGTATTTGGTAAATTTCTTTGCTATCAAGGCCTTTGTATTTTCAATAGCTTTTATTAGAAGAGTATCGATTTTGATTAAAAGTAATAAAAAAAATTGTATTTGCTTAGTCATATAAAAGTTTCAATTTTTTTTGCTTTATTTACCCTTTCAGGTTTTTGAAAACATAAATTATATTGAACTTCATCACCATCACTTACTCCATAACAAAGTAATATTATTCGTAAAAAATAAAAATCTTAATTTTGCGTGGATTAGTCAAAACACCCTTGAATGTTGACTACCTGTGAATGACGACCTATGATAATTAGAGGACAGTTAAAGGTAAAATATTAATGTTTGAATATAACTTGAAGTCGAAAGTTTTGCACCGAATTAGCACAAAAATAAGAAATATTTATTTTTTAAAATATAAATCGATAATTGTTGATTGATTAATCTATTTGTATTATTGAACTAAATAATTGAATCGATTTTCTTAGTGAAACTTATGTAAATATTATGCATATTTCTCTGTTGAGACCTTTTCATCTGAATAATGGATTAACTAAACCATCTAAAATAAATTAGTATTGATTTTGAGAGATGTTTAATGATTAACACTGATGGGTACATGTTTGAAAATAGGTATATATAACTGCTCTCTTGCTTTATTAACGCGTTTTTATTAACATTATCTGAATATAAATAACAACATTTTCATCGAAAAATATCTTTGTATGTGAGTTAAATAAAATCCCTACTCATTAATTTAACTCAGCTAATTGTGTTCAAAATTTACATATCTATATTTGCTCTCAAGAGTTTGTCTTAATCAAACAAATGTATTCCTTTTCTGCAATATAATTACAGTAACTCTGAACGAAGACCAAAATGGTTTAAAATTGAATTGTTACTAATAAATACATCATCACTATTGAGACCATAACTAAATACTTGAAAATATATACATTTTAAATTACTGTATATTTACGATAAATTAATGTAAATAATATGTTACTAGACTACTAAAAAGTAGGACACTTTTTTACATACTTCTTTGAGTATTTAAAAAACATATGAAAATGGATTAATAAAATACCTGAGATAAATTTAGTTGCTTATAAAGGAAATAATACAAAAAAGGCATAGCATCAATAAAATGTATTACCAATTCGTATAACAAAATGGTTTGATTGATTAATAGTTGCATTATTGGTGACATAGATTATTTAAAACTTAAAAAATTCTACCAAAATAAAAATACTATTTGCCTCCTCATCAGAATTTCTATTCTTTTGAATATTTAGTATGGGGAGTATATAAAGTCCAAGTTATAGAAATATAAATATACATACAATTTACTCGAACGCCTTGTATAACCCAATTAAATATGTGAAATAATTGTTCATTTGTCATGCATTTTCACATATCCCTTAGTATTTCAAGCTTAATATTCTCTGCAGCATTTTCTTTATTATTTATACCTACTTCACGTTGAACCATTAACAAAAAATAATGAAATCAGAACTAAGTATTTTGCTTTGTTATGCTATATTATTTTATCATTCTTTTGTTCGAACCACTTATTTCAAACAATATTTTAAGCACTAAGAATAAAATAAAGATGATGAGGGGCTGCTACGAAATATTTATTTAATGAGCAAATGATTGCTTATAAAGGATTGAAAAATACTAAAAATTGTTGAAATCAAAAAATCATTTCACTGTAATACCTGTATATTGGCAATGTATTAAAAGACTATTATTATTTATAGATTGAATACATATAGTATATGTACATAATATATTTGACAGTTCAAATCCCACAAACGATTTTTGCAATGTGGGGTATCCTAAAGTTGAATTAAAGAGCAATACTAATATAAAGTGTAATAAAAGCTTTGATTGCTTAGCACGGATATACATAGTTTTCTTATCATGTGTGCCCCAGTGGCATATGTTTTAAAAGCTTTATCACGCACGAGACAAAATATACACAATACTGACTCCTATGTCAGATAACAGCATTGCCGTTTCATTTTCTTTGGAACAGGAACTTCTGCATTCATATTTTTGTCATAACATGTGTTTTAATTAAGTTAGGAAATATGAACAATCCTATATATATATATTTATTTATTCCTTTATTTATAACTTCTTGTATTTACATAAGTTTCAGTACAAAAACTCGAGATATCACTTGAATTTAGTTAAACAAAAAAATTGTTTAATTATAATTTAACTACTTTCCAAAGCTCTAATTGCGAACAAATTACTTCTGGAGACCCTTTGCAATCATCAGATATTAGGCCAGTACTCCAATGGGTAGCCGCAAGATATGCTTCCCTGGACCTGAAGATCCCCTCCCTTTCGGTTGACTCATGGACTGTGGCCTCGAAGGAAATTAAATACTTCCCTTCCACCGGAAAACATTATCTATAATAATAAATGATTTTAAGAATTGCAAGTAATGCCATTTTAAAGCTCAAAATTTATGTTAATATATTCTAGTACACATGTCAATTAATTTTAGTATTGAATTTTATTGATTGAAAATAGTGCTTTTAGTTCAACCTCTATGATAATATTATAAATTAAAATATTTACTTATGTTATTTTTCATATATTATCTTATTTTTTATGTATTCTGTTGTACATATCATAAAAATGTACTGTTGAAAAAAAAAGTTTAATTATAATTTAAATACTATAATGATAAATCAACGCATCAAATTTAAACTTTTGTTCAAGGCTGTACCGTTTGCATTATTATTATATTTTTTCTCTTTTAACAATTGCTAAAAGTATTTAATATTCAGTTGCTGAAGACAGTTTTTATAGGTACAAAAAAATAATATTTAAATTATAGATTCATGAGTGATGATAATGCATGAAAATGTCTAAATAAGCATTGCACTTAATATTAGAAGATCAAATCAATGACAACAAAACATTTAATATCTCTATAGAAAAATCAAATTTTTATAACTCTGATAATTCTTATAATTTTATTTTTCAAATTCAATTATTACTTTCAAAACAGGACGATGACCTTTTACTTGTGACCCATATCATTGATTTCATCGACCCAAATATTACAATCAGTTAGTACAAAAATGAGATCACTTTTTCTTTTCAAATTAAGAATGAAATATTATGTTCATATGATAAGGAAATTTTGATATTATTACAAAAATGTAGAATAATTATCGTTATTCTGAAGGAAAAATAAATAATAAATCCAATTTTCTAAAAGAAAGTCAAATACTTGCCTAATCCAATTTGACATTCAAGTAAGAAGATTTTAATCAAAAAGTATATGTCAATACTTAAGCTTTTTTGCTTTTTTATATCCTTAGACAAATAAGTTGGATTCTGTAATGGCAGTAGCGAAAAAAATACAACATTTATAGTTCATGGAACTGGAAAGGTATGCAAAGTTGTTTATTAGGGGTATTTCTGAAACCAAATATTAGGATGCTAACATAGACCGCCAGCGACAGTTGCATCATTAGAAAATAAATGATAGTAAACAAATGGATTTGGATTTCCGACATTTTCAGTGTAAATAAAAATTGTGTTGTTTACGCTTCAGCTATATAATAGTAGATTTCTAATACATGTTTGGAAAAGTAAATCTATGGAATAAGAATCAAGTTAAGCCATCTGTTAGTTAAACGCACGAACTTATGCATATATATATATATATATTATATATATACAGGCCCGGCTCTAACCACTTTGGTGCCCTAAGCAAGATTTTATGTGGCGCCCCCCCCCCCCATGCATCGCAGTAAATTCAACTGCTAGTGTACATATACTCACAAGAAACTGAATATCGTTGTTCTAGATATTGTTTTATTTAAATAAAGAAATAGCACATTTAAAAAACTAAGAAAATAATTAAGGAAACAAATACAACAAATAAACTAAATGTATTAAATATAACAAAAATAGCTCATTTAAAGTATTAGATTTAAATACTCCTAAAATATAAACTGTAAACAATTGAAATAAATTAACGTATTAATACAATATAAATAAGACACTGCACAATAAAGAAACCAGTGTGCACTGTTTTTTACAAAGATTTAAATAAAAATATATAAAAAGGTGATCTTATAATGACCTCTCGTGGTTTATTTTTTTGGTATGCTTTAGCTTAAACTATTTTAAAACAACAAAACCACCTCCTCAATCTCACATAACCTCCTACAGATTTACTCTCCTGGTCTTTCTTGCAGCAAAGTCATCTATAATATCATCATATGATAACTGATTTGAGACCACATGGTTTATGCTTATAATGCCAAGTCCACTGAGACGTTCTTGCATCATGGTAGATCTAAGATACGTTTTTATCAGTTTGAGCTTAGAGAAGCTTCTTTCAGCAGCAGCCACTGTAACAGGAAGAGTGGCAGAGATTCTCAAGGCAACCCACATGTTAGGATAAATTTCGACCAGCTTCTTCTCATGCAGGAAGGTCAAAAGTTCCATATTTGTCATTTTCTTTGATGGCAATGGTGGGAAATTCTGCATTTCCTTTGCAAGTTCTGTGCCATCAATATCTGGCTGGCTGTCATGGGTCAAAGCGGTACTTAGAGTTTGACACTTCAGTAGCAGGTCCTCTTCTCCTAAGTTGGGGAAATCGAGGAGCACACCAAAGATTCTATTCACTTCTCCAAGATTCTGAAATCTTTCATCTAGTGAGGAGATGGCCGTATCCATGACCATATAAAAAATGTGGTTTCCATTTTTCGTAGTGCATCATGGATGTGTTCATCTGGAGAATCATAGCTAAAGTGCTTTTTTGTGGTTCTCAAACGTTTTTGTTTGAGTTTAGCCTCCACGTTCATCTCTTCGCACATCTCCTTTGCAGTTGTCTGTGCATCAGAAAATCCAGTGTTTCTGTAACTTGTGAGGGAATCTCTGGTTTTCTTCAGCAAGTCGACAGCTACATCAAACTGCATGGAGGGTGACTGCATTAGTTTACTGACATACTGGATCTTGCTGAGAATGTCGTACCATATAACTGTACAAATACAAAAGCGATAGGATCCAATCTCCTCAGCCAAAGACTGGGCTTCAACTCTCACCACAGGGTCTGCAGTTGTTTCCCTCACTTCCAGAAGAGCCTCCCTGACTTGACCAGCTTGATACCTTACTGCTTCAATACTTTTTATTCTGCTTTCCCATCTGGTCTCGGCCCATGACTTTAGAGTTATTTTAACATATTTTAGGAGGACATCCCACCTATGGGTGGAGGCTGAGAAGAGCTTAAATAACTTTGTTAAATGCCCAAAGTAGCCAAGGGCATCTGGCGAGCTTTTTGCAGCATCAGCTACTACCAGATTTAAAGTGTGGGCACCACATGGGACAAAAAAAGCTCTTGAGTTCAGCTGAAGCAACTTTGCCTGAACACCTTTATTTTTCCCCCTCATATTGGCACCGTTGTCATAGGATTGGCCTCTACAGTCCTCAAATGGGATGTTAAGTTCCTCTAACCTTTTTAGGATTAGAGATGACAAATGATCTCCAGTTGACTGCTCTGCAACAAGAAAGCCTAAGAAATGCTCCTTAACTTTAGGTATGTCTTCTTGTGACACTATCCTGATTATGGCAGAGAGCTGTTCCTTATGACTCAGATCAGGGGTACAATCTAAAATAATAGAGAAATATTTTGATCTTTTGATATCCTTCACAATATGTTCTATTATTTTTGAACTGATGGAGTCTATCAGTTCATTTTGTATTGTCTTTCCAAGATAATGAACATGGCTGCCAGCTCCATTTTCCACCCTACTAACATGCTGCTTCATCACTGGATCAAATTTGGCCATAAGCTCCACCTCTTTCAAAAAAATTCCATTGTCTGGTTGATTTAATGTGTCTTTGGAACCCCTAAACGACATGTTTCTCTCAGCTAAAGACTTAATTATTGCCACCAATCGATGTAGAACATCACGCCACATTTTTCTCTCAGCCTCAGCAAGTGTCATCTCTTGTTTATCTATTGTGAACCCTTTCGCAATACGGACCTCCAAGTCCTTCCATGTTGCCATGTGAGCATTGTGTTCCTGGCTATCCTCATGGACCTTGAGCAAGTGACTTGCATTTTTCCAGTCCTTTAGTCCTTCCCTATTCAGTTTGTACTCTCGTTTAGAAAAAAGTTTGCAGCAGTAGCAGTGCAAGCTATCATCTTTTTTAGAGTACATAAGCCAGCTCCTTCTGACTTTTTCTCCATTGACTAAGAGTCTGTTAAAATGGTCATGTTGACATCTTCGCCCGTCCTTTTGTTTAGGGAATGTGAAGCTGTTTTCTATTTGAAATGGACCACTGTGAACCAACTCTATTCGTACCTTATCAGTTAGAGGAGATGGCCAGTCAGCCGGATCTATTGGAGTAGCAGAATGTGGGCTTGAAGCTGCTGCATCACTGCTGGGTTGTGTTGCTGAGGTGGAGATGGAGGCAACAGGAAGAGTGCTTAATGAGGCTGCTTCACTACTGGGTTGTGTTGCTGAGGTGGAGGCGACAGGAGGAGCACTTGATGCTGTATCATCACTGCTGCCTTGCGCTGCTGAGGTGGAGGCGACAGCAGGACTTGCAAGGGTGGGACTGAGGAATCTCAGCAGTGCATCTGGAGAGAGAAGATGAGTCTAATAATAAACACTTGATTTCAAGAATAAAATAATAAATGACAATTATAGACAATATGAACTAACACAACAAACATATAGGCTTACAACTATAATATGTTATAGAAAGGAGAGGGAAATTAATAGCATTTTGATTAACTATTACAAACTGGGAAAACGTGAGCCAAACAGATGTCAGAATATAAACAAATTTAACATTGTCACGGCTGCTGAACAAATCTAATATTTGCACATTTACCTGAGGATGGTAAGGTGGTAGTAGTTACATTAATATTAGTTCCTTCCATAACATAAGAGGACATTAAAACTAATAGTTAGCGCTAACTATTTCATGTATAAATATTTATACTATGTTATGCTAATGGTTAATACCGTTATCAATCAATGTTCTGCAACAGAAAAATAATATGACATCATCTTTACTGTAAAATTACCTCTTTCTTTGTCGCGTTTTTCATCCTCTTCTTTTCTTTTTTCCTCCCTGGGCACCAGACAGTTTGGGACGTTTTGACATGTTTAGAGTTTGTTTACGTATCAAAAAACGACCATCCACCCAAGTAAACTACAAAAAGTGACTGATACTGCAGACGGGAAAAATGACTTCACAATTTTAAGCAAAGAAAGAAAACTAGTTAATAAGCCTGTCCACCCATTAATGCTGATTGGAAAGATATGTTCCCAGACCTTAAAAAGTGTTATTACAACATAACTAAGGCAGATTTCAACGTTCAAACAGATTTACTGGTTTTTTACAGCTTTACCTACATGAGATAGTTTATATAAAAAAAAAAGAATAATGTACATTTCGTTTTTTAGCAAATGTTGACGCATATAATATAAAAATTAGGGTGAATTTTACACAGATAATTCTCGGCATTAATGGGTAAATTCTATAAATCCTTAAAAACAATTTATTGGAGTAAACTTTGGATAATTATCAACCCTAATGGAATCTGTTCGGGATCTTAGAAAATTCATTATTTTTATACTACTACCTATAAGCTTTGCTAAACAGTTAAATTGGCGCACCCTGGATGGACGGCACCTTAGCATTTGCCTATACTCTGCCTATGCTACGGCCGGCCCTGTATATATATAAAGTTTGCTCTTGATTTAATATCTTTTGTCAGAGGTACATATTTAATATATATTTTTAAATTAACTGCTTTTAACTGAATACCGTCCAAGGTTGTTTTAAAGATATCAAAGGGAAAGAGAAGACGTTTCAATAGTGATATATTTTTATTCAAGAAAAGGAGTAAGACAATTTGGCTCCCAGTATGACAAAGTTTGCTGATATTTTAGAAATAATTCAATTTTTATTAAGTTCAAAAGGGAACTTTATAGCCTTGTCTTATAATATATATAATAATATATTAAATATTACATTAGTGTTTTTATTTCAAATTTCGTGTTCGCAAAATAATATATATGCATTAGTCTTAGAAACCGTACGGCTAAATAAATGACAAGGAACTCTGGCTTATTGGCTTATAAATGCACATCAATGAGTACGTATGGAAACTCTGAAGCTTAGCCTTGGTGCTTACATATTCTATGATGTTTTTGGCTGTGAAAAAGAGAGAGGGTAAAGAAAGGGATAGAGGGAAGAGAGAGAAGAGAGAGAGAGAGAGAAAGAGGAGGAAAGAGATGGAGAAAGAAAAATATTCTCCTCTTTCTCTCTCCCCCCTCTCTCTTTCCTTCTATCCCTCTCTTTACCCATAGCTTTTTTTCACGGCCAAAAACAGTCATAGAATCTGTAAGTACCAAGGCTAAGCTCCAGATTTCCATTCTACCAATTAGTGAGCAAAATAAGTTCTTTATGTCAGATTAAAGGTTTTTATTCATTTTTAGGGCTCATTTACAGCAGTATTATTCTCAGACAATATGTTTAAGATATCAAAAGAAAACAGTAAGTATTTGTATAATTATAGTTCACTCTTTCCCTTGGTTTATTTAAGAGTTTAGTGTTTCCTTCCGTCGTTGATGAACATTATAAATGCAATAGAGCAAGAGAGTTTATTGATTAAAAAAACGAGTCACTCAGAGTCTAAATCACTCCCGAGTAGTGGCACTACATAAAAGCATTCAAGTCTTTGATTCTCATTTTAGCTGTAGTAAAAAATAATTCAGAATGAGAAGATGCTTGACTTTTTTCTTTCTCGTTGGAAGAAATTTTTATGTGCTGAATGTTTAAAATATTACATACGACTTAAGTGAAAGTGAGGGTCTAATAATGGAAACTTCACCAACTTCAAAGGATTTCAAGTTCATCAAAAGGTTAGTTAATTTCAATTAAACTTTGTAGAAACCATTTAAGATATAGTTTTTTATCAAAGAAAAAAAACAAGTAAGGGCAAAGAACGAATTATTTTCCTTCAATGGGATATGACGAACGAAATGCAAAATCATTCAATAGGTCCTGGAGTTCTGTCAATTACAAATATAACATAATTTGATTGAAATCAAACGCCAATGGGTCCTCGGGGTCCGCCTATTATAACAATAGCATATACAGGTTTCCAACCCAAAGTCCATGAGCTCTAAGGTTACGCCGATCATTCAATTGGCAAATTCGAGTTTCAAACCAATGGCCAATGATCCCTGTGGGTCTACCGATACAACTAAAGCATAATGGGGTTTCAAACCCACCACCAATGGCCCTTGGGTTTCCAGTAACAGCAAAAATTACATATTGGAGTTTAACCCACTTCCAATGGGTCCTGGGGGGCCAACAATCACAAAAAATACATATTGGAGTACAAACCTGCAGCAAATGGGCCCTAGTGTTCCACTTATTATTATATAGCATATGGGACTTTAAATTTGCCGCCTATGGGCACTTGGGTGCTGCCGACTACAACTATATCATAATAAGGTTAATCGGTAGAACCCAAGAGCCCATTAACGATGGATTTTAAAACCCATTATATATTGTTGTTATCGACAAAACTAGTATGTAAAAGGACTATTTGCTTATTAACCGGAGGAACAATGGATCCCAGTGGCGATGGGATTGAATCCTCATATGCCATTGGAGTGATTGGAAGAACCCGAAGAAACCCAATATAATGTAGTTATAATCGCAGAACATCAGACCCCATTGGTGGTGAGTTAAACACCCTATAATGTTATAGTTGTAATCGACGATACCCAAGATTCCATTGGCAGAGGATTTGAAACCCCAAAATGCCTTTTTTGTGGCGTGTGAAATCTGAGGGCCAATTCACATGGGTTTGAAAACCCAATATGCTAATATTTTAATAGGCGAACCCGAAGACTCATTGGCTGTGGGGTTAAAACAACAATACGGTATAGTTGAAAACGATGCAACCCAAGAGTCCTTTGGGCAGGCCCGGCGGGATGGGCAGGCCTGAGGGGGACCAGGCCCGCCCACCGAGGACGTAGGTCGCCCGCCCACTGAGTGACGTGGGTCCGATTTTTTTTATTAATTGCCAACTGTGCCCCCCCATAAAAACTGTAGGCCCCCCCCCAAAAGCCTGGGCCTTTGTTGGCTCAGAAATTGAAATATTCCATTGATTTTATTTACGTAGCCTGAGAGCACATTGGCTTTGGATTCAAAACCCAAGAATGCCCCAGTCACCCAAGGCAAAGTCAATTGGATTCGCATTCTCAACTCGAAGGCGTGGATTGCCAACTGCATCACAAACAACAAAGTTGTGGAGGAACGATGATTGAGAAAAAATAATAATATCAGCTGCAACGTTATTCTACCCTGGCACTCAAATACCTTCCCTTTTAGATTACTCCTGGACTAGCACTTCCAGCATTGTAAAGTTTTACCCATCAGCATTAAGTCACTATTTTAAGTTATTCTACAAAATTATAAAATTTTTATAAATTTATTCACATGTACTTTGTTATCTGTCTTTAATAGTGTTGTATAGTCGATAATGTCTTTGTTCAGTTTTTATAATAAACTATAAAGTTTAGTTTATTTTTTTTTTATGTATATGTCGCAGCAGAGATGGAAATCCAGTAGAGTTGTTAACTCTCCTAGTAGAGATCACAATTGTAGACACTCCTAGGATTGATCTTAATCGTGATATTATATTACGATGTTGTACAAACTATTATTATCATTTCCTAATTTTATCCTATATTTTGGTGGAAAGGGTATCATATACATCGATCTAAAAATAACTTGATGCACATTATACTGAATATAAGAAGTCAAGAAAAATACCCCATTCTCTTTAGATTTAATGACGGAATATCCATTCTTTTCCCCCGAGAATGACTATGAGGGAATTATTTTCATTCATTGAGCAATCATATTCCACATTCTAAGTCGTAAGGAATAGAGAAAAGGAGGACTATAAAGATCCAGTGACGTCATTTTATGAAACTATTTTTTTATTCATAACAAAGGATGATATAACTGGAAATTTATTGCAGAATTTTCTTTTTTCTATTCCCAACTCTTACATTGGAACTGAAGGACAAAGATAGAGTGAGATATCATATTTTTTAAATATAACAAAAGGAGTGAAATGACATCATGGTCATTGGAAAAGGGAGTATGGTGACGTCACTGGATAATTGTAAAAATAGGGACTAATGCAGTTATTTAGATATGAAAAATCATATTCTTCGGTGGCAAGAAACCCATTGAGACCTTTAAGAAATTCCTCCAGGAGATTTTCATTCCGAAGCTTCTGATGAAATAATATGTACCTCCTCCTTTTAGTGGTTGTTGTCATTTTCTCACTCATTGTCCATGAATATGAGCTACGCAATTTACTAAGCTTAGAGTAGTTTTCTACTAATAATCAACTTTCATCTAAGAGAATGGAAGTCGTCTGTAGTTTATGAATAAGAGCACCATGTAACATCACCACTTTAAAAAATATTTTTTATTTTCTACTAATTATTGAATTAACATTAATCTAGGATCATAGAAGTTGAACCTACCGGCATATTATTTAAAGCTAATATGATGCTCCACTAAAAGAAGATTCTATTAAGTTGCTATAGGATTTTTTATAGTTTGGGCAGACCTAATAATAATTTGATAAAAAATTAAAAGGCTCTATTGGTCACAAGTTTTTATTTGTTCAAAAATATATTTTAATAATAATTTCTACTGAAAATTAAAGCTTAAAATTAATTTCACAAATTGACTGTTGTACTATAGAATAATCCGATTTAAATATTACTTTAGTTGAAGAAATACGACACAAAACCTTATAAAAATAAAATCATATTAATAAGATAAGACTAAATTAAGATTTAAAATGATTTTTAATAATAGTTAATTAATGCATAAACTCAAGACATGTCGAAATGTATCGTTTAGTAACATTATTAAAATTAGAGAAATTAAAGATATAAAATTTGAATTTCCAAATGAGACATAAGGCATTTTTTCTTAATCCGAAGGATACGACGCAGAAATTCCGATTAATCATTTGTGCACGTAGGATAATATTAAATGATATTTCTGGTTTACCTCTACGTTTTGCAAAAAGATAGAATCCCCAAAATAAGCTGAGAAAATAGGTCTAAAATTTTCTACTTTCATGTGACTACTAATTGAGATCTTTTACAGCTTGAAATAACAAAATATCTTAAAATATTCTACCATTAAATCTTTTTTGAAGGGTCATGTACTATTATTTTAATGTTAGTGTACTATTTTTTATGCTAGTGTACTACAATGACTTACATTTACAACATTTTTATAACATGTTTGTATAAAAAACATTTACAATTAAATATAAGTTTTTGTCAGCAAGAACCACATTCACCCCTGCCTTGAAATGGACCCTCAATGAACTATTTCCATAACATCCCAAAATTGCACTTCCCCCCCTTTCCGACAAATAAGGTTTCAATTAAACGAATTTTGATTCCTCAAAAATTGTCTGTACTCCCCCCCCCCCCCAATTACCAAAAATAATGTTTCGAGTAGACGCATCTTTTTTGCTCAAAAATAAATTGGACACAACCCTCCCTAAACACACATGTCGTTTTGGAAATTTATTGTTAATGCCATCGCATGTTATATATTTTGATCGCCATGGTTTTAAAATATATTTCAAGTTTAGTTTTGATTCTTTAATACTTATTATAAGCGGAGAAAAATATCATATGATCACTGAGGCAAACTATAAAAACCTTATGGCAGAAACTATTACTGTATAAAACTTTAAAAAATATGTGATGTTAAGACATACCTGCAATAAAATAAGAGAAACTATATTCTAAGGAAATATTTTTTATTCAAGACATACCAATAGATTGAGTGTACTCATTTTCTTACATTTAAAAATATATAATAATTTATAGCTTGTTTTCACATACACCAACAATAGAAGGATGACATTTCGTTAAACATGATTCTTTAGCTTTTTTACATTTGCATCGAATAGAAAGACAGCTTCCTCTGCACGAACAAATGGTAGATCCATTGTTTCTGAAAGCCTGGATGAGAGGCACCTCCTTAAGATTTTGAATGTCAACGCTTTGAAGATCTAAAAAATTGACATTCCGCATATCCACGAGGTCGTTCGATCTGAAGGTGGATTTAATTTTGCCAGCTTTCGAATATACATAATATAAGGTTTCATTTTCAATACTTCCGAGTATTTTGCATGGGAGCAGTCGCGGGTCTGTGTTGGTCCTATCTACCTCATGTATGTGAATGCCAACAGTGTCACCTACACTATATGATTTAGTTATACTATTAGTTTTTATATTATAGTTCACTTGCTGTCTGTTCGCTGCTTTTAAATAATTATCGGTGGCAACTTCACGGATCTTGTCATGATGTGTGTATTTTTGATTGAATGGTGATTTTTTCTCAATAACACTGGTAGGATGAAACGCTGCTTGATTTTTTGTGTCGTTGGGCGACTCAAAAAGCAATCCTTGTTGTGGTGCTACATCCACAGGCTCCCTTATTTCAATGAGGGAGTCAATTTCCTCTTCATGATGGAGTCCTTATTCGGCCAAATTTTCCAATTCGGTACAGTTTGTACGTAGAGACTGCCCAAACACAATTTAACATTTATTGTTAAATTGTTAAAGATTATTAATACCCTGCAGAACATGAATATTTTTTGGAAAGAATGTGCTACGATAGGGAAGGAAATTATATTTAAGATTCTTGCTCTTATGAATTGGCAAGAGCCAACTGTAGATAATGGTAGATTAACATGTCTTCAGGGTACGTCACTAAAGAGGAAAATAGACTACATTGGCGAAATTTTAAATGATAACGATTGTTTTACTTTAAGCGAGATTTTAGAGAAGGAAAGAGTCAAACAACAAATTAAACTTACTCGAAGACCTATTGGACCAAGAGACTGTTTTTTAATTTCATGAGGAATTTTAACAATATGAATCTTAGAGAAGTTTTAATTCAAGAAAATGTTAAATATGTCTTTTAAACCAAGTTGAAAGAAGAATAGGAAGAATGGATTTTAAATGCACTGTAAAAGATGCATTAAAGTTTTAAAGAGTAAGCATTTGTCGTTTAAATGGTATTGGCTGAAGTATCGTTTAATTTCAAATACGTTGCCCTTTGGAAGTATTCATGGGCGATCTGAGGATGATCGATTGTGTTTTTTCTGTGAAACTGAGCTCGAAACGTCTTCTCACTTCTTGCTGGATTGTCAGGAGCTGAAAAAAGTTTGGCTCATTGTAATAGAAGAAATTTACTTTAAATTGGGATTACACTTAAAAGTTAAAAATTTTGCTTTCATGTATATAGGTCCTTTTAATGAAGAAATAAATTTAATAGTTACCAAAATTCAAGTGTTTTATATAAATTGAGAAGCACAAAGACTCCCCTCCCACACTGTTTTGATGCCTATATAAGGAATATTATAAAATAAATTTTATGATAAATTCCCTCCCCCCCCTAATTCATGTATGTTCGCTGATTGTTTTTATTGAACGGTTGTGATAGTTTGTTAAAGAGTTGATTTCTTGAAATTATAGTTGTATTTTGTGTAAATGTACTATTATTCGTTTTCTTAATAAAGTTATCCCGTTGCGAGAAAAAAGAAAAAAAATAACACTGGTAGGATAAAACGCTGCTTGATTTTTTGTGTCGTTGGGCGACTCAAAAGCAATCCTTGTTGTGGTGCTACATCCACAGGCTCCCTTATTTCAATGAGGGAGTCAATTTCCTCTTCATGATGGAGTCCTTATTCGGCCAAATTTTCCAATTCGGTACAGTTTGTACGTAGAGACTGCCCAAACACAACTTCATAGGGAGTTTTCTTAGTAGTCGAGCTAACAGAGACGTTGATAGCGTAAGTCATATGCTGGAGTCCCTCAGCCCAACTCTTTCCAGGATTCGACTCCACCATTTGCCAAGCATCATTTGAAGGTCGCCGTTGCCCCGTTCAATACAGCCCTGAGGCTGTGGATGGCGTGGTCGTCCATGGACTATTGTTAAGCCGGGCCACAGTTTCATAAGCTCGTTGGTCATTACAGCCACAAATTATTTTCCATTATCGGATTGCAGAAGGGTGGGAGATCCAAACAAGAAGAAAGTCTGAATGAGTTACTCAGCCACCCCAAACGCATGTTTTGACAACAAGGGATGAGTCCAACTAAACTTGGAGAAATGAACCCGCATATGAAGAATCCATTTGTATTCTCGGTCTGGTCGGCTCGTCATATCGATGAGGTCAATCTGCATCCTCGTCATGAAGCCAAGGGAAATTATTGGTCTTCCTGAGGGTGGCTTCTTCGATGGGGCTCGGGTAGCACACACTCGCCATGTCCGAATATAGAGGTAGACTATATCATGTCGAATCCATGAATAGGAATTTTTACTTCTAGCCAAGTTTTGTCTCGGCCAGAGTGACCAACCCTGATATGGCACCTATGAAATTATAAAATTAAATGTTTTCCAATTACTCAATGTTCTAGGTAAACAATATTAATTACCACTTACCTATTAATGGTTCCAAAAATCTCCTCCTTTGGTACAACCGTACATGAAGACTTTTTGCAATAAAGAATTTTCTTGGAGCCAATTTCTTGTATCTTGAAGTGTTTATTTGCCCAATGCTTAAATTGAGCTCCCTCAGGACACTTAACACCCTTATCCTGTTCTAAGGCTTGAAGAACCCTATCAATTTATCCTGACTGATAAAATATTTTTTTTGTTTACTAGATCCTAGGCTCTTGATTTGCTCTTCAAGCAATCTATAAAACTCGTTCTTCGTCTCTCCTTCCATGACTGCCTCCGACAAACGCACTAATAACACAAGACAAGGAGTACTAAAGAGATGGAGGGAACACTCCTAATGTAAACAATAATATTTATACCTATGTAGTCACACTTTACACAGTTTTATACTACTAAAAGAGATGAAATTAAGTTTCTCAACGACGATTCCAAAAGCTTATAGACTCCACGGACTGATTAGTCACCGGCACAAATCCTCAACTTCATCCTTAGGGGGTTGTAAGTAGACGTGGAGTCCTCTTCCTCTTTATTGGACTCGAATGTCGTCGTTGAGAAACTTAATTTCATCTCTTTTAGTAGTATAAAACTGTGTAAAGTGTGACTACATAGGTATAAATATTATTGTTTACATTAGGACTGTTCCCTCCATCTCTTTAGTACTCCTTGCACAAGATTACTTCGAGATTACTGTATTAACATAGCCTTATTTTACAAACCGGATTGGATTAAGTATACACCATGAATAAATATATAAATTGTCGGAGAGTGCCGTAATCACGGAATCTCGAATACTATAAAAACAAATAAAGAGAAAGTGAGACAAAATAAAAAAATGAAAAATAGGGGCTGTGATCTCCATTAAAGAATAGGGCCAACGGGGGTTCTTAAAGTAGTAAAAATAAATTATATTATTGTACAAAAATGTGAATTTGTGATATTAAATGATGCTCTTATTTATAAAATACAGACGACTTCCATTCTCTTGCATTAAAGTTGATTATTAGTAGAAAACTACTCTAAGCTTCGTAAATTGCGTAGCTCATATTCATGGACAGGGCTCTCAAGTCTCACGCATTTGGCGTGTGACACACGCATTTCCACCCGCTTACACGCCACACATTGTATTTTTCACGCAATTAAATTATCACGGTTCGTTCGTTGAAATTCTTTTCTAAAAAAAGTCATCACTTTTTTCGGAAATTATTTTCTAAAAAAAAACGTCATCACTTTTTTCGAAAAACTCTTTTCTAAAAAAACGTCATCACTACTTTTTTTAAATATTTGAACGCTGGTTAAATCTCACTCTGAACTCATTTCAAAACTTGAGAGCCCTGTTCATGGACAATGAGCGAGAAAATGACAACAACCACAAAAAGGAGGAGGTACATGTTATTTCATCAGAAGCTTCGGAATGAAAATCTCCTCGAGGAATTTCTTAAAGGTCTCAATGGGTTTCTTGCCACCGAAGAATATGAATTTTCATATCTAAATAACTGCATTAGTCCCTATTTTTACAATTATCCAGTGACGTCACCATACTCCCTTTTCCAATGACCACGATGTCATTTCACTCTTTTTGTTATATTTTAAAAAATATGATATCTCACTCTATCTTTGTCCTTCAGTTCCAATGTAAGAGTTGGGAATAGAAAAAAGAAAATTCTGCAATAAATTCCCAGTTATATCATCCTTTGTTATTTAAAAAAAATTAGTTTCTTAAAATGACGTCACTGGATCTTTATAGTCCTTTCCTCCTTTTCTCTATTCCTTAAGACTTGGAATGTGGAATATGATTGCTCAATGAATGAAAATAATTCCATCATTAACATAGACATTCTCGGGGAAAAAGAATGTATATTCTGTCATTAAATCTATATAAGAGAATGGGGTATTTTTCTTGACTTCTTATATCCATGTTATTTTTGGATTTATGTATATGAAACCCTTTCCACCAAAATATAGGATAAAATTAGGAAATGAATTAGGAAGATTATATATAAAATTGATGATAATACATAGTAAAACTATACAAATAAGCATTTTAGCTCAAAGTTTTAGCACCGATGCTGAACAAACAAATTAAATACATTTAAAAGATCACATGATCACAAAAAAGTAAAAACAGTTAGGGACATTTATTAAAATATTTTAAAAGTCTTTTGTATATTACTTTAAGAGAGTGTGATATTCCGGTATAATATTTAATTACAGATGCCACTAGTGTCCATGAAGAGTCAGATACAGAGGGAATCTTTTAGTCAAAAGCTGCGTAGCGAGCTGCGGCAGAAATTCGAATTGGCCTTAATTCTGATGGAATAGTTGGACTATCTCTAGTCAATCTGCGGGCAATTAATCCTTTCGCCCCGAGGAGGGCACAATTTATTGCTTTCGCCCTTGCGAGAGATCCTGTTTCCAAGACCAAAGAGTACTGTGGCTTTGCAGTATTTAGATGCCTTGATGGCTTCCATACCTTTTACGCTGAGGGCAATAAACTTTTTAAAAATATTAATCTTGGGGCAGTCCACAAAGGCATGAAGTATTGTGTTGTATAAAACTCCACAGTCTTTAATTATCTCTGCTGGCAACTTTTCTAGAACCCTGTATTTACTTTAAACCCAAATGATTTTTAACAAAACTTCCTAGAATTATTTAATTATTGAGAAGTCTTTACATTGTATTTACATACCTTGTCATGTTCTTGTGGATACGTATGCCAAATTGAAACTGAAAATCTTATAACCCTGTTTGTGCATCATTATAAGGGAAATGTGTCCTTAAAATAGAATATATAAATTCCTATAATCCAATTATCTCTTTCAAAGCACACTCTGGCAATAAGTATCTATTTGGTTGATTAAAGAAATTCCAAAATTTATGCAGGTTACAACTACCCTCATGAAAACTGTTGTGACATATATACAAAACTCTCAAGGGATATTTGTGCAAAAAGGGCCATTAAGTCTGTATTGTGTATCTTATTCTTTAGGCCAAAATATTTTATCTTGCATCGTTTTTCCCCTGAAATTACGAACAAACATCGTTATAAAAGTGAAGTAACCATGTTTAAAACGTAAATGGCCCAAAAAGTTCCATCCAAATGTCCGAAATGATGTTTTTAAGAACAAATAATTTCAAAATCAACAATCTATGGAGTTGCATATAAGTTTGGTTTTATTGTTGGATTATAATTGACTAGCAAAGGTCCACCTAAAATTCCAAAAAGATTTGGTTAAGATTAAATAATTTAATAATAAAATAATTGTAATATATGAATATTCTTTTGATCATTATCATCAATGTCTGAAGTGAAAAAATGAAATGAGTTTTCCATTTTTTGTATTCCTATTTGCTAAAATGTTGATACGTGTGAGAAGCAATATTTAATTATGCTACCAAATTCAAACACATCTAATAGATTCTTATGTCAAGGAAAAGGAGAATTCCTATCTTTTTCTGAGGCCACCTAAAAATGATTAAACAATTGTTGGATGCTATAAATGTTGTATCTTGGCCATACGAATATCTTAGAGCGTTTTCTGTATTTTATTTGACAAATAATATTTTTATTTATGTGAGTTTCTTTATCACAAAAGATCTGTAAGACATTACGATTTTTCTTTGGCTGAGGTAATATTTTTAATTTTTTACGCTGAAAACCAATAATGAATTAGAAATTAGTTGACAGCGACGAGGAACATAAGTTCACCAGTCTTCACTGTGAATATCTTCACCTTGCATAGGTACAAATCTCATACACACAGTCTCGGCCTTGCAAAAGTCTTTGATTTTATGGCTGATAACAAAAACCTTTGCTACAAACTCACTTTAATTTTTATTTTTACAAAATCCCCTTCACAATTTTTTTTTGGGGGGGTCCTTGAGGATGGGAGATATGATTTGTGAAAAAGATAGGTTAACCAAGACCTTCGTTATCAAATGCATATTCGGCATGTGAAGGAATCGACGTTGAATTCTACAAACAACAGGCATCACACACGTATTGCATAGATCAATCATTTTAGCCTTTGTTTAAAATATATTATCCTTTAATTATCAGATCCAACCAGCTAGACATAGACCCTCCATTTTTCTCCCACTCTATTCCAAGAGTGTTTTTCTGACTGTACATCCTTACAACTACTGATTGTAACAAAATGATCTGTATTCCAGGAAGCTTAAGACAGTTTACATATTTTTAATATTCATTTCAAGAACAGAATTCAGTTCAAATCTTTAAAGAAGCAAAATAAGATTTAAATTCTTTCGATGAGTTGAGGTTCAGAGTAGGCTTCGATCATCAGAGTAACATTTTCGGATTATAAATCGATCAAATATCTCCCATTGTCAAAGGACACACCCAAATCTACTAATGTCTTTGTAAGGTCATGTAACACAAATACAATCAGAAGAGGGGCAATGGGATAACCCTGTCTGCAATTCCTTTTGAATAAAATGGCAGCACTATTTAGTCCATTTAACATTAAAACTGAGGAACCATTAAATAACAATGGTCTGATGGGATTAAAAACATTTTTTGGGAAGAAGCTTTTTCATAAACTTTAAAACAAGATCATTAGGGGGTATTATAGAAACCTAATATTGAGATATCAAACTACCAACCCCCGCAAAAGTTGCATCATAAGAAACTAAATGAAATGAAAACGAAAATTTGCAAAAATAACAAACTCAATAATTGATCACATCAAAATTTTGTAAAACTACATTTTTTCAAAATAATTAATAACAAAAAGTTTTGCTTCATACCGAAACCTTTGGAATAATCAATGATAAGTGAAAGTGATAACACGTCTTCTGTGTCGTCTTGGAAAATAAATAGTTTATCAGGGATACAGGTGCTCTCTTACCTATTTATTCTTTTAAATAGTTTTGTGAGAGACACTTGGTTCCTCATGTGGACGTAAGACACTCTTCACCCGTCTGGATTCCTGTTTTTCGAGGATCGAAAGCCGTTGGAACTACAGATAAGAGTCATCCTTTCATCATCCCTTTTCTCCTTCATGAAATACATTTCATCATAAAATAGAAGCGGAATATAATATACAATCAAAGTCGCTCAACATCTAACACTTAAATACATATATTTATACACATATTTATGTGTATGAAGTTTGAGGTGAGGTGAAAATTTAAAATAAAATGATGGAGAACCACCAACACCATTCCAATTGGGATCCAGGTGTACTGGAAGATCCAAATAAAAACAACAGCATGCAATGGGAGACTGTTGCTTACAAAAGAATTAGAGCCCCCAAAGAAACAAACAAAAACCCTCAAAAAAAGGAAACAAATGAAGCTTCCCACAAAAGGGGAGCAGTCTGTCAAAGATGGTCCTAGTGACAAAAAACGAAGGAAAGAGGGCATTCTAATGAAACTTCTCCTTCTAAGAAACCCAAGGCCCTCAAAAGCCTAAACAGAAAAGAAAGTTCCTCTACGCTTACATTGCAAAAGAGGCAAATGAAATCGTCATTGTTCGGACGAACGGTGAACACATTTCCATTGGTGAATGGAATAAAGTCATCGAAATTTTTGACACAGACTACGTTCGTTGCTTGTCGGCCCCAAACGAGTCTTTACCAAACTACGAAGGGCGTAAATATACCAACAAAAAGGCTATAATTTACGTTAATGATGAAGCCTCTGGCCAATATATAAAAATAATGATCAAAAATAACACCCCTTTGTTATCCACATCTTGGCTAGAGGCTGAGAGAATGAGGGAAGAACGAAGGGAGAAAAAGAGACTCACGGGATTCATTCGCGGAGTTACTGGCAATATTGGGGATGAAGTTCTCAGTAAAATTATTGCACATCAGTGCACCATTATAGGAGTAAAAGGTATGGTTGAAGTTATAAGATCAGAACTCACAGCAAAGGGCAAAGTTCTTCACATTTGTCTAGATAAACAATCCTTTGAAAGCCTCTAATCTGTGGACTTTACCCTCAAATTGCTTCTGCAGGTAAAGTGCGTTTCCAGGACCCACGAAATGCGCCCATTTTGGAGCAGGAAGAAGAGACTGAGGATGAAGAAGACAAGATGCATTAGGACAAACATCAAGGATCTGAAGAGGAAAAGAAACAAGGGACAGAAGAAAAAAATCCTAAAGAAGGGCAACACGGAAAATAATTCACAAAAAAACTTAGCCAAAACAAGAGCACGACTTCTGAAGACACAGGCGGAAATTTGGATAGGGACAACAGTGGTGGTCTAAATCCCGAAGACAAAAAAACTCCAGACCAACAAACAGGAATGACATCCCAAACGGCACTTACCAGTAATAAAAAAAGGGTAAAATAGACAGGTTCTTCTGTGATGCAGCAAGTATCCTTCTTAAACATACACCACCAACAAATAAACAATAATGATTAGCTGTGCTTACATCAATACGCAACACTCCAAAACAGCTAACTCAGAGCTTAAATTAAGAAAATACGGGATAGCCTTAATAACCGAACCATATATCTATAGACACTCAACAAAAAGCCTGAACTTGAGTGGATATACGATTCATTGTCAACCGGGTTTAAAACCAAGGGCCTGCATTCGCACCGCGAATCATTTGAATGCGTGGTTTATTCCCGAATTCTCTGACAGAGATATATGCACAATATGTATCAAGATAGGAGAATCCCTAACGTATATATGTGTAGCATATCTTGATCAATTATTAGCTGTTGAAAACGAGACATATAAAACTTATAAAACATTGTGAATGTGCCAAGAAACCGCTTCTACTTACCATGGATTCCAACTCTCACAATCGTCTTTGGGGTAGTAAGGATACTGACGTAAGGGAGAAATTTTGGAAAATATCATCGAGGTAAACAACCTTATCGTTGTGAACAAGGGAAATGAGCCTACTTTTCTCACTCAACGTGCCAGCTCAACCATTGATATCACAATTATCAACCAACACGCCTTCAGAAAGTATGAAATCAAGGGATGGCATATGGATCCTAGGCCATCTATGTCTGACCATCGATACATAGTATTCACCTTTGGAAAATATAAACCAAGTGCTGAACTATCTAGAAACTTTAGAAAAGCTGACGGGAACTCCTTAAGGCACCACACAGAAATGATGACACTACCAAAATATCTCCCGACGCAAATGCTATTGATCAATGCGCCGAGATGCTCATCAAAGTAATAAATAAGGGGCCTGATGTAGCATGTCCACTAAAAAAAATTATAATACTAAATCAGTGCCATGGTAGACTAAAAATCTTGCTAGTTTGAGACAAAAACTTAGAAAGCTCGAGCCAAAACGTCATCATAGTTCTTTTCGAGAAGATTACCAAAACACTAGAAAAGAATCCCGAGCCTCTTTAAGAACACAACAAAGAGAATCTTGGAAAAACTTCTGCAACAGCGCTGAAAGCACAAAGGACATTGCCAAACTAATTAGATGTCAAAAAGCGATAGATTATTCTATTGGTCTTCTACAAACAACAACTGGATATGCAACCCCGAAGCCAAAACCCATTAAACACCGACATCAAGATACCCAACTTCTTGTCCAAGCCTATACCGGGCATTTCATGGAGATTTCTCTCTCATTTGAGTAAATGGAAAAACACGAGTGAAATATGTGATCTCTGTTTGGAAGAACCACAGACTGCTCATCATTTAATCTACAAATGCCCCGCTTTGTCATACGAAAGGTACCTAGTTTCGCAAGAGGAGGATGAGGAAACAAAAAATAATCAAATTTTTAAAATGTACAAAGATAAAGAATGTTATTATGAATTTTTTTAAATTTATAAATATGATTACTCTACTTTTACTGTCGTAACACAGATACCCCAATGTGTGGTTGTATTTTTTACTTTAGTTTATGTATATCTGTATATTTTTGTCTATTGTAAACAGTAATAAATTTCTAACTAACATAACGAAACCTTTGAACGCAATTTGGGAGGGGGGGGGTCAGGGGGGTCAACCCAAAATCCATTTTTCTACGATCATTTAGTTTCTTATGACGCAACTTTTGCAGGGGTTGGTAGTTTGATATCTCAATATTAGGTTTCTATAATACCCCCTAATGATCATGCCTAATCGAAGCAAAGGCTTTATTAAAAACAATAGCTATCAAAGCTCCGTATCGGTCCCTTGTATATAAAGATTCTACAGCCGTAAGATTATTTCTGGATAATTCTGTAATTTTTCTGTTCTTAAGAAAGCCTTAAAGTTCATTTTTGGGTTTTATTATTAAAAAAGGGTAAATTATGTTTTTTAACATTTACAAAAAAATTTGAATGTCAAATTGAAAATAGTTATGGACTTCCAATGATTGAATTGATTATTGTCCCCCTGTTGGGGATTAAAACAATGCACCCTTTTGAGAGAGCAACGGGCATTTTGCCAAATCTCTTCATGGATATTTAATATTGAACTTCATTTAGAACGAGTTTGAAAATGCGCCCGAAAATACTTTCAGGACCAGTTATAAGTTTTATTTTCTTTAACTTTTGCGGTCATATTGTCTATATTCTATACTTCATTGTTTGTTGTTTTATGTAGTTAAAATTGTTGCAAGCTGGGTATAAGATCCATAATTTTACTTATAATAAAATGTTTAGTTATATTTTTTGTCAAGTATTAACAATCTTTTATATACATTCTCTTTTTTGTGCATGTATTTTTTATTATGAACTGTGGAATTAAAAAAAACTTTAATTATAATGCCTCAAAAAAGATAAAGAACTTGTCATATGATCTTATTGCATATAACTGCAATAATTTTTTTAAGAAAATACGAATTAAACGCTCAAGTTAGTCATTAAGTGAACAAGGCCGTAAGAACAGTCGGATATACTGGCTTTGCTGCACAGGCAGGTTCAATCCTTGTTGGATTACTTACTGGCGTTAATAAGAAAAAAACAACAAAAACAGTAGATGACCATGAGAATTGTTATTATTACCTCCGCCGAAGGAGGTATTGTTTTCACTGGCGTTGGTTTGTTTGTCAGCAGGATAACTCAAAAGTACGCAACGGATTCGGATGAAACTTTGTTGAGTTGTTGGAAATGCCAAAAGGAACAAGTGATTATATTTTGGCATCTCTGATTGCTTCTTTAAGATTCAAAATGAGCTAAATACTACTAAATATTTCAAGTTAGCCTACTCTGCCAATAGATGTCGCTGTGCTGTGAAATCGGGTGCCGGGAGCGTCTTCCTTTCGAAATTTCTGTCGAGGGGAACCCTCCCCGTCCCTCTACGCCGCCCCAGTCGTGAAAAATCCACCTCGGAAGGCTCATAAGGACCCCGTGACGGCGGAGGTTTGCACTCTCTGAGTGTATGTATGCCTCTAGTTATTCATGCGCCTACATAAATTTGTTTTTAAACGTTCTGTATTACATTATTACCGTTTGATACAGTTAATTAAAATTCCGAATTTTTTGTGTATGTCTTATCCATTTTTTTAAAAATTGTATCAATTATATATATATATTAAAAATTATAATATATCATGAAAGCTTTAAATATGTCCTCTTCATAAGCATTTTATAATAAGACATGGTATAAAATGTGCCAAGGTTCAATAAAACATATTTATGAGCAACACAAGAAGATATAATTATGCTTCGTTTTATTAACTCTTGTGTATATACATTGTACTTCAGAGGCCTACATAATATCGAAAGGGGCCAAGCAATCCCAATTATATTATAAACATTTTTCTGATATAGAAGAATGTTTGTGTGTTGTGGCTTGCGTCGTATAGGAATTATTATTATTATATTTGTTTTTAACCCCTTACATCCTCAGTGGGGTCTTTTCTTTCTTTTTTTACCATCATCACCCCCCCCCCCCCCCATACCAGTAAAGAGAGAGTAGGCCATGTCCATACGAAAAAGTATTTCTACATATATAGTACACTATAATATAAACATAACTATTTTTTCGCGCTCTAGTAGGGAGAAAAAGCACAAAAGGGGGAATTCATTTTTAAAAAGCAGTCAGTTATTCCTATCAAGGGAAGAAGAACCATCAGCATTCTTTTTGTCCTCTCTCTTACAATATAAGAGGAACTCTCTGGCATCCTATAATAATAATTGTTATATTTAAATAAGTGCTCCCCAAAGTCTACTTGCTGAAGTGCAGACCAAGTTCGGTAAGAAAGTTTAGTTAGTTAAAAAAAATATATGTAGATATCAGGAACGACCGAGTACCCGCCCGGGTCCCGGCTGTTTTTTAACGTCCCGGCCCAGTGTCTAAAAATCACCGGGCCGGACTTTAAGAATTTTTAAATTATTAATTTTTTATAAAATGTTTTCTAAAAAAAACGTCGACACTTTTTGTGGATTTTTTTCTTAAAAAACGTCGTCACTTTCAGAATGACGAAGTTCGGTTAGATAGTTCAGTTAGTTTAAAAAAATATATGTAGTTATCAGGAAACGACCGGGTACCCGGCTGTTTTTTTAACGTCCCGGCCCAGGGTCTAAAAATCACCGGGCCAGGACTTTAATTTTTTTTTAAATATAATTTTTTTATAAAATGTTTTCTAAAAAAACAACTTCACTTTTGGGGGAATTTCTTTTCTTAAAAAACGTCGTCACTTTCAGAATGACGAAAGCTGGTAAGAAAGTTCAGTCAGTTAAAAAAATATATGTAGATATCAGGAAACGACCGGGTACCCAGCCCGCCCGGGTCCCAACTGTTTTTTGAACGTCCCGACCCGTTGTCTAAAAATCACGAGGATGGGACTTTCAATATTATTAAATATTAATCTTTAATAAAATGTTTTCTAAAAAAACGTCGTCGCTTTTTTGAGGAATTTATTTTCTAAGAAAACGTCGTCACTTCCGAATGGCGAAGGAACGAAAATATACTGAAGTCTCGGCCGGTTTTGGCCTGGCCCGGCTTGAAAAATTTAAGTCCCGGCCCGGGTCCCGGCGAAAAAAGTTTCCCGGTCGTTTTCTGGTAGATATAGTTGAAAAGAATTTATTGCTGTTTCACATTATACACATATGCATTACATATAGAACAATCTGGTAGATATAGATCTAACGCTATTTTAAATTGAGAAAGTATTCTTAATGTGTAAAATAAGTACGTTTGTAGATATCATTGAATATCGAATGTAATTTATCTATATTTATAATATATAATATTGGGAATTTTTTTATTCATATATATACCTATTATTTGTTGAACCTTGTTCTGAGATAAATATTATTTCTTAAAAAACTACGTTTTTTATTGTTTATGTAGGATATTTTGTTTTGAAGCATTTATTTCTTTGTACAACTATTGTGTTTCTCCCCAGTTAAATTTCTTTGGCACTATAATTTATAATATATTTTTTTAAATGCAAATACTTCGAATTAATTGAAAATGAAAACGAAATTTAAAACATGATCGTAACGAAATAAGAATAAAATTTAAAATTATCATATTTAATTTTTAAAGGATACATTTTAAATAAATTAAGCAGCTCTGATATTGTTTTATCTTAAAGGCTTTGATGTATTTACCAAGTCAAGAACTTCTACACCACTAAAGGAATGCAGGTTCTAATCATGGGTATTGAACTACATACAAAGAGAAAAGGTTAGAAAGGGTTATTTTAAGGTCCTTAACATCATATTGACATAGTTGCACTGTGATTTTAATGTTAAATGCATTGGAAGTAGCCTGGTAGTTGATTCATGTCTTCATGTCATCAACATCAGAGAAAGAACGTTGGCTCAATGCATGAGCTTGTTAAATTACCAATATTGAGGGAGCAGGTTAATTTCTGAGAGATTTGATACCTATATTTATGGCTATAATATTTATATATCGTGTAATTTTTTTCATAATAATATTTTATATTTATTTAAATAATGAAGTTTTTAAAGACTTTGCTGATGGGATAAAAAAAGAAAAATTGGGCCTATTTTTGTGCGATATCATTGCATAAATGATAATATAAAGAATTGCCATAGCATTCAATTACTATATTGAACCTAAAACTTTTGCCTGAGGCTGATCAATATTGTGCTTTAATTAAGATTGTCCAGCACCTTTGTTTTTTATTTATTATCAAATGCATTTATAATCGTTATTATCACCTGATCTACAATTAAATATCACTTCATCTACAATTGTTCTCTTACACGACAGAAGATAAGACAACTATAGGGAAATATCGGTGGACAAAGATCGTCTCTGGAGGATTAAACTTTTAGAACATTTAAATGCTTATGTACTTTTAATTATATTTTTAATAAAAAGACAATAGCTACTAGATAGGTCACTGTCTAGGTTCCTGGTGAGGTGGGTCTATTCTAGGAGCTAAACAAACAAACCGTTATTATCTATTACTTTGAAGACTGGTGGAGGATCAATTATTAGTATACATGAAATTTATGAAGGCATGTTGGCCAGACTCGAAACGGTTTGGCCAGTTATAAGTATCCCTTGATGAAGAAAGCCTTCTAATTTTTCATACAGTCTATACTACATATTACTCGTACTCTTATCATATATTATTGGTTTTTCAAGAGGGAAAAGCATCACTTATAACCAAAAGTAATTTAATAATACTTTAAAATATCCATTGATAACAAAATAACTATTTAGAAGTCAAAAATATTATACATTAACCCTTGTGTGGTGTTCATATTTTTGTAACTCAGCACTCTTCGTGGGTCTGGTGGACCCGCTGCGTTTTGGGGCTCTCAGATAAACACAAAAAAACTATTTATGTTAAAATACTCAAATGATCTTTTCCTTATCTCAATTAAGCAATATAAACAACAAAAATGATAAATAATAGTCTTTTACCTTCATTAGGTCACATTTTATAATCATACATCACTTCTTTTTGTTGTTGCTGGCTGTAACCTAGAATAATGAAAATATCAGAAATTTTCTAACTCTCTCTCCCACACACCAAGATATGAGTGCAGATCAACTGCAATAGCATCACACTTACTTCAGGCTTTGCAGGTGATGGTTCTGTGGTTGGGTGGATGGTGCACAAGACCTAAAATTTCCACTTTCATTGACCCCGGGTCCAGCAGACCCGAACACCCTCTATGTAATGTAAATGTGTAGGGGGGGTGTGTGGTCACTGAAAACGTGTTGTGATATATGTTCTTACAGAAAATGAGCCAAGGCCAATGAATCTGAGTTTGAAATAATAAAAAATTCGTATTACTTTTCTTTGAGACAAAAATGAAACGGGTCCCACAGACCCGAACACCACACAAGGGTTAAATGTATGATATTAAGCAAATGAAGTACTTAAGATGTATATCATCCATATCCAATGGCAGGTATATTTTATATTGTATAAGGAATCAGCTTCTCCATTATATAAGATAAGACGTAAATATAAATTTGGGATTCAGAAAAGTAAAATATCATTGCAAAAAAATGCATTTTTCATCGCAAAATTTTAGGCTCCCTTCTGCTAAATAATCCACATTGTAGCTTTGCATTACTTTTCATGCTAATATAAAATTAATATCTTTGAGCTTGTTTTATGCTTACTGAAGGAGCCAAATTTTTGTCATACAACACACATATTTCTCTGCCGAAAAGGGGCAGTAGCTAATCATCCATTAAATAGATAAGCTGGTACTCAACTATACCTAATAAATTGATTGTACTTTTTGTTAGATGCCCTTATATTTACTACCTATGTTATTTATTATATACAGTTCCAGTTTATTGGCGTGCCGACCATAAATGTTCAATTTTCTGCTGTTGGGCAATGCATATAATTATCATTAGATATTTCACCTCATAAGGTATTAAAAAGTATTGTAATAAATATCTTAATGCATGTCAAGAAATGAGTTTATATAACTCTATACTATTTATTTACGTATTTTTTAAGCAATTCCATACTTTTTATAACTTGATATGTTATATTTTGGGAGTATGATGTACAGACCATGAAAAAGTGTATGTTTTGTGTAATTGTTTTTTTGTGTAATATCAGGACTCCTTCAAATTATTTTTATATTAAATATATCAATTATTTAACAATCATAATATATATTAAAAAGTAATCAATGTTAGAGGATCGATCCTTGTTTATTTAATATATCAAGGAAAGTTTTTAACTTTAAGTATGATAGCTAACATTTTCAGTGTAGATTGATAAAAAATTGCTTGTTAGAAAATAATTTCCATTATTCTATCCAAATTTTTGCCTCTCATCATTAATTTATCAACTCTAACTTAGAAAAAAATTAAAATCTTTATTTTGCAAATCTATTTCTTACGATAAATTTGCATATAGAAAGGATAGGAAATTTACTTTGTGAAAAATATAATTATTATTATTCAAGTATGTATAATATTTATCATTTTCATATTAAGTGCAATTATTAAAGGAAATGAATTAAAAAAATATAAAGTATTCAGTTTGGGGCTTTTAAAAGATTGATGGAAACACTAATAATATAATTTAAAAAGTTTGGCACTTCGATAATTATTCTTTGAGTCTTTTCTTCTTTCTATTCTAACTAGTTCGGTGAAAGTGCATCACCTTATACATAAGTAATTACTTTAGTCTTACGAGTTCGTCCAACACCAAATTATATTATTCTTTGGGAAATCATTTTTTACACTGTCATTCAGAAGATTTCTCATAACATTCTTATCATTTATATAAAATTTATGGCCATATAAGCAGTAAAATAACATGTACAGCTTAATGCCAACAAACGGTTTCTTTACACATACCATGCGCCTTTTTCAATGATTGCAGCATAAATTAAGATATCTTTTCAACTCGATTCCTTCCAGTATCACATATGCAGCTGAATTTTGTGATTAAGTAAGAGAAACACCAAGAATATAATTCTCTTTGAATGCTCCCCACTGACAAAAAATCTAGGTACATTTCGATTGATTTTTATCGCAATTTTAGCTTCAATTAAAATTTTTTATCTATTTTCAAACTGAGCGAATAAATTTAACAGAAAAATCATTTTTCTATTTGTTAGAATAATGTGGATATAAACTACACATTCTTCTTAATTGTATATATAATATTTTGTTGTTTATACAACATTAAAGATCTCAAACTTGCATACTACTTCTTCTGATCAATACAACTCAAGTAGGTATAGAACTATGGAGACAGACATTCTTTAGACTTAATAGCCATTATCTTCTTAAGAGGTTTCTTTAAAAAAATGAAGATTGAGATGAAGTAAAATAAATTAAATGTATATGGCTATAAATTAAAGACATTTGGAGAAACATTTACGCATACATATTTTGTAGTGTGTGTTTCAGCACTTCTTTATGAAAATTATATAAATAGCTACTGAATTGTTAAATATTAATATAATAATATTGTTCTATTCATTTACGCCCCTGCTCCAATTTTGTTAATGCACATATCAACACCTGTAAGTTTGGTAATCTTGCAAGTACTTGGAAATTCATGATGAGGAGTTATATATATATTATATATATATACATATGTATATGGGGATGTAGTCTTTCATATATTTGTACTGCCCTAAACAAAATACTAACTAGAGGCATATATACACTCAGAGAGGGTAAACCTTCGCCGTCACGGGGTCCTTATGAGCCTTCCGAGGCGGATTTTTCACGACTGGGGCGGCGTAGAGGGACGGGGAGGGTTCCCCTCGACGGAAATTCCGAGAGGAGACGTTCCCGGCACCCGATTTCACAGCACAGCGACATCTGTGGCAGAGTAGGCTAACTTGAAATATTTATTAGTATTTAGCTCATTTGGCATCTTAATTCTGCACTCAGAGATGCCAAAATTTAATCACTTGTTCTTTTGGCATTTTCAACAAGTCCACAAATTTTCATCCGAATTTGTTCCGTACTTTTTGAGTTATCCTGCTGACAAACAAACCAACCAACGCCAGTGAAACAATACCTCCTTCGGCGGAGGTAATTATTATAAATAAGCAAAACTTATAGGCTTAGTCATATAATTGAAAACATTTTTTAAGTATAAAATCTAATGTATCAGTTTGTTTTGTTGCTGCATTATTTTATTTTTTTGTTTGGAGAAAAATTAACTCTATATATAGCAAATAAATAAATTACACTACCTGGCAGGTTTCGGCTAAAAGTCATCATTAACTATGATTAACATATTCATGTCCAACTTTTCAGTATGATAGGTTAGCTATAAAGTAAAATGCAAAAATGGAAATATAAGAAAAAATACTCTTGGCTCGTAGTTTTCGTTTCTCAAAGTAAAAAAAAAATTAGATTGTATCAAAATGTATTGCTTGAATTTTAAAGCTTTGTTTTAGCTTTGTATGGGATAAAAAGAAATAAAAAAATCTCTGTCACCGATGGAAAGTGGAGTTGGGCTGGTGATGTAATTCGCTACTTCCCTTCGTGTTCCCTGCCTTATGGAAAAATTATTAAAAAACTTTTACGCCATTTCAAGGATTTAAAATAGACTGGTTTTATCGTTAATTTATGTTTGTTTTAGATTGTCAAGTTGTTTAATTATAATTGTATTCTAGTGTTCGTTCATATTTGATGTTAAAATTTTAAACTAAAATGTTTAATTATTCTTTTACGCATTAACATCTTTTTATATACATTCTGTTTTTTTTTGCTTGTATATATTTTATGAACTGTGGAAAAAAACAACTAATGACTTATTCAACTAGTTACATTGCTTTGAGAAATATCTAACCTTATCATAGTGCAGTCCAAATTTACGTTCATATTCGAGGCAAATTTGACACCAGCAAATAAAATTCGAAAATGTAATTATTACAGATTGTAGTTATTTTGCTTTGCTCTTTTTATGCAAAATGTTATGCAATATGACTTCACAACTTTTTATTAAAATTTTACAATTCTGGATTAGTGTTGAAAAAGTTAAAATCGACCAATCTCTCCCCACCTTTCCTTATATTCTTGTAAGTTTATGATATTATTTTAACTCTATGAAAAAATAATGCTTCTTTGGCGTCTAAGTTTTACCGATCTATTTGAATTCTAAATTCAACAGATCGATGATTATATTTTTCGTTATTATGACTGTTAATATTAAGCTGTTTAAATTTTTTAAATATCAAGTAGGGATACCAAAAATGCAAAATTAATATGCGTCCTTTTTGAAAGCGAGTAAGGAAGTATCTCTCCCATTGAGAACATAGAGTACCGAAGTCTATCAGCTTATCTCCATAATATATTTACAACTATGCATCGATATCAAGTGATCTAAAAATATGTGTGCATTAAATATGAAGTTATATATGTGATACATAATAAATACATTCGATGTTGATCTAAACAATTGAAAATAATCTTACAGTTGATATTGAAACATGATTTTGTTGCGTATTAATGTTATATAATTTCCAAAAACAATTACAAATTATGTATAACTAGAGGCATATATACACTCAGAGATTGCAAACCTTCGCCGTCAAGGGGTCCTTATGAGCCTTCCGAGGCGGATTTTTCACGACTGGGGCGGCGTAGAGTGACGGGGAGGTTTCCCCTCGACGGAAATTCCGAGAGGAAGACGCTCCCGTCACCCAATTTCACAGCACAGCGACATCTATTGGCAGAGTAGGCTAACTTGAAATATTTATTAGTATTTAGCTCATTTTGCATCTTAAAGAAGCACTCAGATATGCCAAAAATTAATCACTTGTTTTTTTTGGCATTTTCAACAACTCCACAAAGTTTCATCCGAATCCGTTCCGTACTTTTTGAGTTATCCTGCGGACAAACAAACCAACGCCAGTGAAAACAATACCTCCTTCGACGGAGGTAAAAATGAAATTTTATTTTCCTATAACTAGTTGCTCATGACAACCGTAAAGAATCCAACTTTGGACTGAATTTAACACGTTTAATTCCAGAAAAGACGCAGGCTTTATAGATGCAAATATATCCTTTATGTTTTGTTTTTAAAAAGGATTTTCATTATGAGTGCACACATTAAAAAATAAAATAAAAATATTTGAGATTTCAACAATTTTTAATTTGCCATTCCAATACATTAAAATTAATTTATGAATGGAATTTAATGTTGTTTGAATGACCATCTCTCCCATTTTTTACAAAGTCCAATCGTTGAGCTAAATTTGCTATTACTTTTCCACATAAATAGGATTCAACCGGAGCTATTTTGTATTGAATATTTATTTTGAGCTCTTCTAAAGTGCATGGATTATTAGTGTAGACAAGGGTTTCACTTTACCCCCCCCCCCCCAAAAAAAAAAATTGTGTAGAGACGTAAAATTGCCCGAAAAAAGTGGCAAATTGACTGGCCCATTTATGGAGAGAACATATTTTCCAAACTTCCTCTTCAATAAATCGATTATCATATTGAGATTGAAATGACACCGTGTTGTTGAACTACATATCGTCCATGTACATTAGGGGTATTATAGAAACCTAATATTAAGATATCAAAATTTATCCCCCCGCGAAAGTTGCGTCATAAGAAACTAAATGATCGTAGAAAAATGGATTTTGGTTTGACCCCCATTTCCCCCCCCCCAAATTGTGTTCAAAGGATTCGTTATGAAGCCAAAAAAATTGTTATTACTTATTTTGAAGAATTTAGTTTTACAAAATTTAGCTATGATCCATTTATGACTTTGTGTTTTTGCTAATTTTCGTCAAATAATATTAGAGCCGATAAGTTAACATAAGTGCTGACGCACCAACCATTTTTTAAATAACAGCTCCTACTAGGGTTCTTTTATAGTTTCAAGAAGAAAAAAGAAAAAGAGGGTACTCATGTTGATGTTTTTTAGTTATTTTTAAATACGTTTGCTTTTCACATCTTAATTTTCATACAGTAACGCCCTAACATGGTTGAGAATATAAATCTATGACGTTGATTATATCCATAAACTTTTGCAGATAATAATATAATGACGAAAAAGGTTTTCTCAACTGATAAAAAAAGTTATTGTAAAAGGTAACTTGTTACTTTAAAACTTAATTCTATTTCTTAAAAAAATATTTTTAGAACTCCACCATGAATACATTGATCATGTATTACTAAAAAGTGGCATAGCGGAAGATCAAGCGAAATAACTACTTTCAGTAGTCGAAGAACATTAAAGACTTGACTCTTTGGTCACTGTTGTGTGTTACGGATGCAACACCAATGTCAGAATATGGTAAGGAGTAATAAAAAGACTCGATTTATGTCTTAAAAGACCATTTCAGTGGATTATTTGTCTTCTACACATGAATGAGTTACCTTTAGAAAAGTTTTTAAACATTTAATGGCGCACAAAAAGGACCTCGGACTTATGGAGGTACCATAGGAAAATTAATAAATACAGACTTTATCAAAAATTCAAAAAAAGTTTTTAAATACTTGTAGGAAAAGTAAAATACTTAAATCAAAGTTTACTGTATTCTTTAAGCTCAGATAAAATATTAATACGAAATTACATTAGGAATACAAACAGGAATTTTTCGAATTTAAGCTTTTGCTACAGGTCTCCGGGAGCATTACATGAGGCAAAATGTCTTACCAAAGCCAACAGAATTTTAAGATCCTATATTTCACAAAAAACTCCATGTGAGTCTCACATAAAACTTGTAAAATTTATACTAACTTTTTACGCTCCTTTATGGTTTCAAACCAAGTTAAATCCTCTTTTTATTGAAGGCTCAAAGCATTATCAATTCGCCATAACTTTATTACAAGAGATTGATGAAAATTTAGCCCCTTCAATAGAAAAAGGACTCAAGAGAAACGCTTTTTTGACCACCCTGAAATATATTGCTAGAAGGCCTAACCGATAAATAAATGGAAACAAGAATATTTGCCTTGGAAAAAGTTTTATTTGCAAAAAAGAATATTAAAAACAAAGAAATTTTCAACTACCCAAATTATGAATTATCAGTTGTAATTCTAAGAATTTTTTGAAATCTTATCGACTGGTCAAACATAAATTTGTCTGTTCCTCCAATTGTGACTGAGGAAGATCTTATAAAAGCAAAATAACATCCTTTAAAAATTAATAAGTATCCTTGCCATTCACAATCAGTGGAAAGAGCTGTAAAACTAGTAACGGAGGCATCTGCAAAAGCTTATGGATATAATCAACGTCATAGATTTATATTCTCAACCTTGTGAGGGCGTTACTGTATGGAAATTAAGATGTGAAAAGGAGCTATTATTTAAAAAAGTGGTCGGTGCGTCAGCACTTATGTTCATTTATTGGCTCTAAATATTATTTGACGAAAATTTGCAAAAAAACAAAGTCATAAATGGATCATAGCTAAATTTTGTAAAACTAAAGTTTTTCAAAATAAGTAATAACAAAAAAGTTTTGCTTCATAACGAAACCTTTGAACACAATTTGGGGGGGGGGGGGGTAGGGGGGGTCAAACCAAAATCCATTTTTCTACGATCATTTAGTTTCTTATGACGCAACTTTTGCAGGGGATAAATTTTGATATCTTAATATTAGGTTTCTATAATACCCCCTAATGTACTATCTTTCAATTCAGGCGGGAAAAATCGGTTATTATGACGCGGTAACGATTTCCATTCACAGTAGTTGCTTGACGACTGTCATTTTGTCGAAAAAGTAAGGCCCAATGACACCACCAGCATGCAATCCCACGAAAACTGTTTTCTTTTTCTGGATGTACATAATGGCGCCTCATGAATAACGTACGGTGTTTCGTCGACCCAAAAGCACATATTTTGATTGAACAAAGCCATTGAGCCAAAAATGTGCCTCATTACTGAATATGAGTTTGCAATAAAAAGCAGGATCCTTTTAGAATTTCTCTCAGGTACACTTTTACAAATTCCCAACGTTTGAAGTGATAAAGCGGCTTCAGTTCCTCTTTTAACTTGATCTTATACAGGTATAGGCCAAGATCTTTTCGCAATATTCGCCACAACGATGTCACTGAGATGCTACACGTTTGAGAAAGGCGAGTAAGATACAAATTTGGTCTATCTTGAATTGATGTACTTGTGGCGGCAATGCTTTTTGCACTTCTTGCATTTTTTTGTCTAACTGCAACAGAAACATTATGTAGCGTGTAAGTTGACTCAATTTTTTCACTCAGCCTTGAACTGTTGATTTTGTAGGTTGGTTAAATTGCCTGTAAATTGTTTTAACGCTATCAAACGACAATTATTTCTTAGCATTGCTATAAAGTAAATATACAAGTATGGCGTCGTTCTCGAAACTGATCAACGTAAAATGTGAGCTTTCCTAATAAAAACACCTTAATTTTCAATACACATATTAGATTCATGTAAGCATTTTGCTTTTCCTTTTTCATAAATATGTTTAATGTAAATGTTTTTCATTGAGAATATACCGACACTCTAGTGTGTGTACACCCTAATCAAGATTAAAGTAGTATACAAGCTTTTAATGAGGTAATACAAGTCAATATTAGGTTTATTTTTTTCTAAGCAAAAATATTTTTGATCCTTTTTTGTGATAATATATATGTGATGGTGTTTTGAATAATTTATGCATATGAAATATTTTTATAGTCAATAAAATAATTGGAAAATAATAGTCTAAGTAATTTCGCAATGTTTTATGTAACAATGAGTATGAGCGTATCTATCAAGATATTTATTTTTAATTTCTTTGTTTATACTTTTGTGTGTAATTTCTCGGGAATAAATAAGATGATGTAGTAAAAATAATAATATCACGGTTTGTTAGAAGGTTGTTTAGTTTTACGTAGGCGACCTTAAAATAGTTAAACAACATTTTATCGTTGTAGTTTAATGATTTCAGTGCTTTATATATATATTTTTTTTCTCACGTATATTTTCATAAATGTACATATAAATATGAACTATTTGGAATTTCATTGGGTATATTTCCGATTTAAATATGGAACATTTCAGAAAAACATTTGATTTCATTCTTTTTTTTGATAGATAGAAGAAAAAAAAGAAAAATATATAAAAATTGTGAATGATCCCATTCATTCTAAAATTGAATATTGTATTTATTTGTTACGCAATTATACATATCAATTTATTTACCTCCATGTGTAATACTTATCAATAAAAGTGCACTAACCGACTGTATCTGTTGAGCTACGCTAGATATACAATATCTTATCATACTGTCAATTAAAACAGTATGCACTTTTTATATCCTGGCGTAGCCAAATATTGTGAATTAACATTCCTATTCGATTTAGAACTTGGCAATACTAAAAACTATTTTAAATGAAATAAATATTTTATATAATGCAGTTGTAGTAGAAACTATGATAAGTAGTTTTGTATAAGTTTAAAAATGATAAACATTCATATGTATACTACTGAATATTAATACAACAACACAATCAATCGATTTGAAACTAACAAAACCTTATGCCAAACATAGAGACAATGTGCCCTTTAACGTAACAATCGTAATATTTCCTTTCATACAGAAGAAATGGGAACTTTGAGTATCCAAAAGTGGAAAATGAATGTTTGAATAATAAATTTTTAAATTATTTAAACAATTATATTTATTCAAGAATAAAACAATTATGCAATGTTTGTTTATACCCAAATAGTTCCTTTTTTTAACAGATACAAACCACTTGACTTGGATGTTACATGTAAGTTGATTTAAGATCTTTGGCTCGATGGACGAATTTTAACGCTATATTGTTTATTAGTATCAACACTTATATAATTCCATCGAATTAAGTATGGGAAAAAGTTGATTCATTGATAACTTATAAATAGTCCATCTATGTAAACTAAGACAGTTAGTTGTAGTTGCTGAATTTAAATGTATAGTTATATAAAAATAAGCTTTTTTATTAGATAATTCTTGCTAAAGCATGACTACTACTATCAAATCCAAGTACCTTTAAGTTATGGCTTTTGTATACGATAATCAAACAAAATAATCCTTTCTACTAAGATGATCTCTTGCATGAAAATTAATCTTATAAACATAGCATGGATCCCTATTGATTGTGTCTCATTCTCAATCACTTAAGATAATGACATAATCTAATAAATCGGAATATATATTGTTTCAATTGTGTTTTTATATAAACGGGATATAAAGTTAACGGCAAAGAGATGTATCATGCAATTTGATACAAAGAAAAGACGTAGTTGAAACATTATGTGTCGCGTTCATTATCCTAATAAAGTACCTGTTTCTGCGAAACTATTTTAATTTTAGTCTATTTTCCAACATAAACAAAAAAGTTACTTACTAATGTTTAAAAAATTATTTCAATTTCTTGCAAAGCCTTTTTTGCTCTTTAATGTTCAATTATGTTTTTTATAAAGCACAACTGTCTAAATATTTTGTATTTATTTTATTGTTATCAGTTATGAATTTATTTACTCCTTTTTTTAGATAACATAATAAATAATTATATAATCGAACCCCATATTTTACAAAAAATTCCTGAATGTATTTATAAATTCACTTGATTCGTTGTTGACCAAGTAAAACATTTGAGTACAATTATTTCTTTACTTAAGAAATTATTTCTTTTTGTTTATAACCGTTTAGGTTAGTGAAAAAATGCGAAAAATGCTGCAGTGTTACTAACGTCTAAAAACACAAAGCCACCTACGTCCAAATATTTTTATTGTTTTGTTGTAAAAATAAAGAGCTAGTGAAATACATGGATTGTTCATTGAGCCTAGACATAATCAAGGATTCCATGTTCACCCCACGGTTGAAATATTATGGACAAAAAAGTTCAGGTTCTATTCCTTGCTTCATATACTGAGGACTTACGTTTATTTGAAGGCGAGACCACTTCTTCAAAACTTTGTCCAGTCTAATTGACGTACCAATAGTATCAATCTAGTTAATCGTTATACTATATTGGACGCCGACAATGCCTCATGACATAAATTGACGGAAAAGATTTTAAATCATTTTTTACATAAAAATAATTCGTTCAGCTTGATTTTTTGCGATCATGAGAAGCATAGAAATACATACAACCTTTACCTGGAATCCAAGCTATTGCTCTGCCAACACCTATCAAAAATGCATTTTATATTGAAACATATAAAAGTATCATACTTTTGAATTGATTTTTGCCTTTATCACGAACATTGATACATATAATTTTTGACGTATGAATGACATATCTAGATATCACGGCCCTAATAGAAAAAATATATATATTGAGCTGACATAGTTATTTTAGTAATGAATAAAGAAACAATATATAAATTAATTTTAAATTTACAAAATAAATTAGCAATTGATCTGCCATCCTTCTTTTGAAAATATTACTATATAGTACAAATGCAACGATAAACAGATTGTAATCATAAAATATATTTAAATAACTTTGTAATTCGAATGAAGATATTGTTGGTTTGTAATAATTCAATTCATAGGTTTCGGGCTGTCATGAGTTTGTATTCATAATATTTCGGTTTTAAAAGTTTGTGACAAAAATTTACACGATGAAATTCCCAACTATTTTGAAACTTAGGAAAGTAAAACCAAAAGTTTAAACTTTTATTTGATAAATTAAAACGATAAAATCAATCCCACACCAAATTTTCAAACATTTCCCATTTTTTTCATTGATGACATATAATTTTTATGGTCTGTATGATTACATCTATTCGTATAGCGGAAAGTATATAAAATAAAAAATCCCCCATCGAACCTGAAGTTCACAATAATAAAAACTTCCCTGTATCGTCAGACGAACCAAGGGCTTTAGATATGAACTCGATTCCACTGAGCTTTTTCTGAGTCATGGATATGCACTTAAGCATTATATATTATTTAAGCAAGTTTATAGTATTTTTCTATATATATTAAAATAAACAATGATATCACATATTATATATACTTTCTTACGAACAATAAATATTTGTTGTTGTGATGAACAGCGTGTTGGAACTTTTGATACCCTTAAAGGAGCCTAGCAGACTCTTGTGCCAAGTTATAAAGGGAAAAAAGTTTTTTTATTCTATAAATTGTTTACATAACAATGATCCAGAGTCTACAATATAAAAATAGTAATACTGTATATATATTTATACATATATTGAGAGTGGATCCTATCTGATAGAAAATAAGGAGTAGATAAATACATGAGTGTGTTTGGAGTAGAGCCTTGAGGTAAACTAGAGAGACTTACTTGCGTATTCCATTTTCAAGAGATATTTGGATGTGAAAGGAATAATTTAGTTGGATAGCATATATGTAGATTATGTAGACTTTTATTTCATAGAAAATAAAATGATTATTTTGGCTCTGATATTACAACAATGATATATGTCTTTTATTTGACCCTTAAAAGTGAAATCTGTTTACAGTTATAATTTTCATGTACGATATTGTGCGCAATAAACGATAAGTAATACTTCAATAAAATCTTTATCGCTCATAACATATCACAGGTCATCAAAAAAAATCGGCCCCCAGGGCAAAAACTAATTACAGATAGGGAGTCAGTAGGTCTTATTTCAAAAGAATATGTATCATTTGATCAACTAACAAGGAGTTTACCCAAAATTGGTTAACCAGTTTAATTTATATTTTCTCATACAACTTTTCTAAAAAAGGCTCCAAAAACTCAAGGCTCATTGGGTATCTCTCTTTTTTTAATATGATATACTCATTGTGGTTGGCTGGTAAAAAATATTAATCATGCACATAATAATTATACATATAAGTATGTATATCGTTTGGATTTGTGTGGATATGGGAAAACATTATAGCATTAAAACTTTTGTATCAGGTTTTTTCCCTTTCAAATATATGTTTTTTAACCATACAGATGATCGTAATTGCATTATAATGGATGATAAGGATACTAAAGATCATCGAACCCAAAGTTTTGATGCTAATAAAGTCGTAGGTGGTTTCTCACTGGTGACCTTGCCTCGACAAAATCATGGGCAGAGACCGCCATCATAAGATAAATTTTCTTCACATATGTTCTATAATGTTCATTCATGTTATTTATTTTAACGCAACTGTCAAGAGTATTTTTTATTTATTTATTTATAGTTGTCTGTATTTTAGTGTAGTTATTTTTTACACTGTTTTATAATATTTGCTAGCCAAATAAAGAATTTTATAACCGTAAAAAAAAAAAAATCTTCACTGATATGTTTATTTGTTCCTCTAAGAATGTTAAATTCGTTAAATAATGTTTCTCATCTAAAAATTAAGCATTTTAAAGTTGATACTTAAGCATAAGCACGACTTTTAAATATAAAGACAAAACATAATACTTTTTTATGATTCCAAAGACTAATAATTTGATCATTCTATTTCATATTTTTAAAATTAAGTTATACTCCGTACCCATGGCTTCCAAGATATTTAAAAAAAACTTTTTCGTCATTCTTGATGATTACTTTATATATAAGTATCATATAAGATAATTTTTTGTATTCGGAACATAAATTGTCATATTGATAATTACCACAATTATCCTTACGAAAGAAAATAATAAGTATATACTAGGGAAATTCATATGTTGTTGCTTTTACCTTTGAATTATAATACGCAATAGTTAAGATTTATGAGTATGGAAAATTGATTGTGTAAAACGTTAAAAATATTAACTTTACGTCATGGTGCTTAGTATAAAAATCCCGCATTCCTAAACAAGTCTATGAATAAAATTATGCTTAATATCGGACAAACTTCAATCCGGACATTTTGCTCGCAACTAAGGTTCAAATTATAATATTGAGATTCCATGAGTTTTAATGTTTTTTCTTATTTTTACCTGAAATCACTTATGTATTTAGGATTCAATAGTAGGACACCTTACAAAAAGTCCTTATTCATTTATATAATAATTATTGCTAATGAAACCCGCTTCAATTTAAATAATATATTTGAATTAAGCGTTTATTTAGAATATCTTTAAAATATTCCATGAGTTTCATTGGCATTTTTTTGATAATATCGATTATTATAACAACACATCTTGCAATGTTTAAATCGTTAAATAAGCAATGGACATATACAACTACAATAAACTCCGGAGTATTTTTCTATTTAAGAAAGAGATATGTTTTTATGTATGTAATGTCCAATTTATCTGAAAAACATACGACGCATTAAAAGATAAGATTGTATGTAAAATAAACAAAACTAAGCCCTTCATGCAATTCACGATTAAATGCTTTGTTTATCTCTATTGTTTGAAGACCATTCACAATTATAAAGAGAGAAGGAGGAAAAAACAACAACATCGTTGGAAGCCCTGTATGTACACATATAATTCTTTGAATTGTGAGGGACCCTACACCCACACCCACATATGTATGTAAAAATGCAATTACTGATTGCCGTTGAAAGGAAATGTCACATTGCTTGCATTTATTTATATGTACATGGTGAGATAACACATGCCATGTTCTATGGAGTGTATCATCAAATGCAATTATTTCCAGGTTTTTACAAAGAATTGTTCTTTTTTCTTGGTCTTCAAAATAGTTAGATAATAACGTTTATATATATATATATATATATATATATATATATATATATATATATATATGCATTTTATAATAAATAAGATCAAAATAGAAAAATGATGTAAAATCTTAAGAGAGCGTTCTCAACGGTTCGATAGACCACTTTTAATGCACTAATGCTTATTTATATCCAGTTGGATGCAATTATGTCGAACAACATAGGCAAAGAAACCACTCAATGTTGAGGGTGCAGGTTCGACTCTCTTTGGGGTGAACACTGATCAACCGCATTGAAAATATTCGATGGAATATTTTTTTTACCTATACGGTTCGATAGAATTGCATTATCCAAAAGGATATAAATAAGTATACTAGTATTAAAATTGTTCTATCAAACCTATAATCGTATGAAATGAAATAGCCATCCTCTCTGTGGACTCGAACCTGGTCCCCAACATTGAGAGTTGAACACGCCTGTACGCATACGGAATTTGCACTCCCTTTAGCACAATTTAATACTTATTCACATCCAATTTTATGCAATACAATCGAACCATATTGGCAAAAATATCTATGAGGAAGCAAGATTTCTTAGATTAATTATTTTGAAGTTTCTTTATTTCTTCAGCTTACAGAGTTATGTGTTTTTTGAAAGTCATTCTCGGCTTATGAAACCAATGGCTCTGATAAATCATTTGCATTCATGAATTTAGTAGGGAGGGCATTAGTGCTCAACTCTCAATGTAGAGGCTCAGGTTCGACGCACAAGAGGGGAAGGTTATATTGATCGATCTCATTGAATCATGGATCCTTGGTTGATTTCAACACTGTAATGATAAGTCATATAGAAAGATGCAATCCATCGGACAATAGACGCAAAAAATACAACAATTTTGTAATATCCTTTCGGTACGTGAGTTTTTAAAATAAATACATAAATATCATTAAATTGGTTAACACTCTGCTTTCAAGAGTCTGCTTTGGACTTTATAAAATAGAGTGTTATTAAAAATAATAAGTAAAAATATTATACATATATATATATATATATATCAGGAAACAACCGGGACACCTTTTTCTCGCCAGGACCCGGGTCAGGCAGGGACTTAAATTTTTCAAGCCGGGCCGGGCCAAAACTGGGCCGAGACATAATATATATTTCGTTCCTTCGACATTCTGAAGTGAAGAATTTCCAAAAAAAAGTGACGATTTTTTTAAAGAAAAGAACCTCCAAAAAAGTGACGACGTTTTTTTTAAAGAATCTCCAAAAAAGTAATGACGTTTCGTTTTCCAAAATTCCTTTCTAAAAAACGTCCTCACTTTTTTATGGTTATTCTTTTCTTAAGAAAATTTATGAATGACAAATGAAAGAAAATATTGATGTCCCGGCCCGGTGTCTAAAAAACCGGGACACTGGGCTGGCCGCTCAAAAAACAGCCGGGACCCGGGCTGTTTCCTGATATATATAAATATATATATACAGTTTGAAATTAATGAACTGAAATAGCGTCTCAAGTTATTATTTAAAAAATTGCAAAAGTAAAACATCGACCAAATAAATTTTGTGAATTTTACAATCTTAAATCTATGTTATATTCTGTTATGTGATGTTCGTTTTTTTGGACACCTTTTTTAAAGTTGTCCCATCCTATTGATTTTATTTATGTATAAAAGAAAGCAGCTACTGACTCTCCAGAGGATATATTGTGTAGTTTTATTTAAAAGTTTACTACCCTGCACACTGACAAGAGACAATTTGTTACTCAATATTTTATCCATTATTGCACAATACACTTTTCTTCTAACTTTATTATGTGAGAGAGAAAGCCATAGGCTTTATAGAACTCCGTTTCAATTCATTTTTATATATAAAGGGACAAGAGTACTTATTATTATTATTATTCGTCACAGGTCTTGCCATGGGTTTATCTTTTTTTATCCATTATTTATGAGCTTTAAAAAATAATTTCAAGGATTGTTTGTGCTGTACTTCAACATGTGGGAATGGAGCGGTTGAAGTTAATAAGATTTTCCCCCAACAAAACTATATATTGGTTTGTTCAAATACAATCAATTTAATAAATACCAAAACTGATTTTTTGAAAAAACCTTTTGTGCTGGAACATCAATTAAGTATTTTAAATAAATTCGATACTAAAGTTAATTGTGAACAGAAATATAATTATTCAAGTTCATAATCAACGTCATTAAGTATTTTATCCTTGCAAAGAAAATCATCCTATAATGAACGAATATTTTTATACAATAACAATCAATTTCAACAATACATAAAATATCTCTTACATATGGTTCAAATAATTGTATAACTCTTTATGATAATTTAATTTTATAGTTAAACATTAATTTATATTTTCATAAAAAAGTTATTATTATATAAAAACTGTTTTAATTCTAATTTACCTTTCATATTATTTTATATTTTATAATGTCGTTTTTGAATTATATATCATGACTTGTTTATTATAACTCTGAAGAAATATATTCTCCATTCAAAATAAATAAAGATAAAAGGTATTCAAATGTAAACCGATATAAAAACACTAGTTTAATATACTTTTAAAAGTCTTTGTTAAGTATAGTTTTTATATTTAAACAACTCTCAATGTAGGGTAAATAAGTGTTTACGGTCTTAAATATAATAAAATGTATATAAAAAACTACTTCTATCATTAAGTCGTATACGATTAATGGTAATATAGATATTGTTAAATACATCCATAAATATATTTCTTAAATGCGTTGTTATTTACATTTCTTCAAGAATAATATTTTATAATATGTATGACTTCAAAATGTAATATGATTCAATCTATTCCAACTTCATTTTAGCCAAAAAGTAAACTTTGATACACATGTATATAACTAAAAAAATATTTAAAAGTATATCTTACATAAGATATTTGAAAATAAATATATACAGCAGCTGTGTATTTTGTCATCCATAAATTATTATAATTTTATACTGAACAATTACAATGAATAAGTAATAGATCTGATCTTTGGTACAGGTTTAAAATTTGATATATTTTAGTCGTCCATAATATTTATTACGTGTCAGAGTTCTAGGTAAGTTAGGCATAAAAAGGATGTAATTGTTTTTTAGAATATTTAGGTTTTGAATTATTTTTTCTTTAGCTGGGATTAGTCAATTTGGTATATATAATTCGAATATTTTGGCTGTTTCAACAAGTTACATCTAAAATTCGGGACTCCTTTGAAGCTGTCATAATAAGTATCAAAATACATATCACCAGTCCTTTGAGGTAGCTTGCAAAATTACTCAAAAAGGTAGTCAACAGAATATGAATGAAATTATACATCAAGAAGTATATTCTAAAGCTAATAAAACTCCTAAAATATCAAGTTCCTAGTGACATAAGTAAATGAGAATAATTATTATAAAAGTGTTAAAAATGATACCACGATCGTTCTCGAAGAAGAATGCCCATCTTATTTCAGTAATTGCATATCATAAATATATTGTTATTTAATAATGTCAGTCACTTCAAACATTTATTTCTTAATAATCTTAGACATTCTCGTCAATAATGATTTTATTCTCTCATTTGAGAGCTACTCTACTAAATCCAATGTGCTAAGCGTTCGGTTTAAAAAGAGCTTTGAAATTAATCTACCCTATTGATTTATTTCAATTTCTTGAGTCTTAGTGGACAATAATAGTAAACTTGATACTGAATTTTGCTGATGGGTCCAAGTTTACATCACATTGGCAGATATTATCAACGTTATATGGTATAGTGATCGGTTTTATTGCAGTTGATTATTTTTAAAATTCTACTTTTAAACTTTGTATGTAAATTCCATAACATTCGTATAAACAATAGATGCTTTAATGCTTGTTTGGTCTGAGAATATCTTAATATGCTTCCAAGTACATCATGTGTTGCTGCATAGCTAAACAAATATCATATATATTGAAACATCTGACACTTTTACCATTCACGACTTGAAAAGAGAATCAGCTTTTAATACAGGAAGGTTCATGTTCCCCCTAAGAAAAAGTGCACTCAATCATCTTCCTCTAACTCCATGGTGCATGAAGTTTATTTGCACAAGATTGGAAAACTCAGACGCGAATAAAGTTGCTGAATATTATAAAAAAGCTATTGGCCTCCCGTCCTCTTAGGATCGGATGATTAGGCATTCTCTTTAAAACTTTATGACGGTCGACATTTTACATCACAATTTTTAATCTCTGCTAATCTTCTACGCTTCTTCAGTCCATGTAAAAATTGTGGAAAATTATACAATGATACTCTTCATGTTTTTGTAGATTGTCCCATGTTAATTATTTTGAGGTCATTTTTAGAGTTAAATTATGTTTTCATTTCGAATTTTAGGCTAGATTTTTTGAAAGCTTATATACTCTTCGGCTCTTTTAAACATTTTAAATGTAACTCTCCAGAAGGAAAAGCTATTTTATCAGCTATTAGGAACTTTAAATCTTACATAGGACAAAAATTGACCTATGGTAAGTGTGTAGACGTTAATAGCTTAAGAGCAATTTTGATATCCGCTGCAGCGAGATATTGTGCCCTGGAAATTAAGATCCCCGATGCCTGTGATGATTCCTGGACATATGCTTTTAGAATAATACGCTATTTCCCTTCGAACTCTGCCCGACATCTCCAAGCGTTGAATAAGATTTTAAAACTACACAACAAACTCACCGTCGAAGCTTAGGACTGTTTTTTTATATTCTATTTTTTCAGTTTAAATAATTTCTATATATCAATGATTGTAGTTTTTTTATGTTTCTCTTGAATTGGTCACTTTTTATTGTATTATTTGTTTATAGATATTTAGATCTTTTAGTAGGAAAATAATTTTAAACTAAAATGTTTATTATGTTATGTATTTTTAACACAATTTTCCTATTTTATATTCAGTTTCATGTTGATTGTTTTTATATATACATTCAAGCTGAATAAAGATCTTACCGTGGAGAAAAAAAAAGAAAAAAAACATCTGTTCTTTATACTACTGCGAAAGTATAAAACCATTACAAATTTACCGATGATGATATAAATACACTTTCATAATATATTGCAGGGCCACTTGTTTGTTCGGCTGCATTAATTTTTGGATCCTTTATTTGTCTTTACAAACATCAATGTATCATCTCAGTTATTAAGATCAATGGTTGCGTTTCGTTGGTCACTAACCAAGCAGAGATTGAAGGATTAAAGCCTACGTAGTGTGAATAAAGTTCTATAAGATTAAAATCTTCCAAACACTATTTCTTCCTTCAACTTACTGCCTCAATGGTTTCATGTACAATCTTTGAAACTTCTATTTTTCCTCATTTAATAGCAGATTATTTGTTTCAGTTTGACTTTGTCCCCTCTCACTCTCCATCTTCTTTGAGTCTAAATTGCATTGAGACTATCTTATTTGAATATGCAAATGAGCTCCACCCTCCCTCTACCCTCTACTCTTCCTTCTAGCCTCCTCAGTGAATCAATAAATGAAAGAGATTCTAAGAGTCACCCACGACGTAAATCGATGAAAATACTTTTTTTTCAAGAATAAAATACTTCCCTTTAAATGCTAATAATAAATTAAGTTGTATGTTGAAGTTTCATAGTTTAGTTGTGTCTTGCCAAGGTTTTCGATATCAGTGGATCATCAATGGATACAAAACTTCCTTCTTGTAAACATAGATAGTGAACGGATATTCAAATTGGTGATATTTCATACATTTAAAAATAATGTGCATTTCATTCATCTAGGGCAGGGGTCGGCAACCCGCGGCTCTTTAGAGCTGCCCTAGTGGCTCCCTGGAAACGTTATAAGCTTTTATAAAAGATGAGGGAGGTAAATATATAGTACCATTAGTTGCACCGAATAATTGTTATATAACGCATTTAATTTTTTTGCGGCTCCAGACACATTTATTATTATTATTTTGGTTCCTTATGGCTCTTTCAACATTTTGGATTGCCGACCCCTGGTCTAGGGTATCTTACATTGCGTACGAGGTAAATGTACATTCTATCAATTTTGTACTCTCATATAGATAATAAAAACAATAAAGGAACACATCAACAAGGCGTCAAAATAAAATTAATAATAAAAACAAAAGGGAACTTAAAGATCTGGTTGATAAAATAGTCGCAGCTTGATCTTCTCGGTCGAAGGGGAAATAGTTTGTTTACATTTGTACTCCCCATTGTTGTCGTTTGACGCACTGGAGACCGAACAAAGAGTTTCTGTATGTCTTCCGACGAGGCGATGGAGATCCACAGGGGGTCCAGTTTCGTCCGTTCTTAATGCATAGAGCACCCTTTAAACCGTGGATACCAGATGCTCTATCTCATAGGCTTCCTGATAGGTAGGCAAAACAGTCCAGAGGAGTTAGCATCACCCCATATGCTCCCATATTATTCTTTCTACCGCTTTGATGGCTGGGGCGACCCTGGGACAGAAGTAAAAGTAATATTTCATACATAATATTCAGTAGACATTTTGAGAAAATAATACTATATATATTCTGTAATTTCCTTTTGGCGAATCTCTGATGAATATTTTTTGTAATTATATTTTAAATAAGAGTGGATCATTTGTGTTTTATGAAGTGTAAATATTCATTATGATTCTTTTAAAAGATTGAACTTTGAAAAAAATGGGAGGAAATAAAGACAAAAAATTGGGGTTTCCCCTCAATACCTTCTTAAATAAAGTCAAAAAGTATTAACTTAATATATATTTTGGAATAAGGGTCGTTTCATGAACACTTAATGAAAGCCGTAAGGAAATAGTTTGTTCCTTTTCCTCTATCTACAAGGAGAAAAAATCTTTATTTTCCTTGCTCTCTAGCACACGGTGTCTTATATATATATATATTATTTTTTTGTCTTGCTAACCCCAAGCAATTAGACTGTCAGATCCATTTAATGTGAAAAAGGATTATTGTGTAGAATAGAGAAGAAATAATTTTCTTACATTGAATGAGTTAAAAAATCTCTGATTTCGGACTCATCAATCAAGCTCTTGAATAAGGGCTTGAGAAAAAGCCACAAAAATCCCTTTTGATAGATTTATTGATGGTTGAACAAAAGGTTTCAAGTTTTTTTATAGCTTGAGTGGGCTTGGTAAGTCGTGTTAAGAAAAAAAAAGTATAACTATAGAATTGCTGAATTGATGCTACAATCAAGTCAGGTTTTCTAATCAATGACCATATTTTGTACAGTAAAAGAAAAATATGTAAAATTCAAATAGTGACGTACAAATTTAATAAGCAACTATTTTTGCTTCCCCTTTTTAATATATATTGATTGAATTTCAGTCTTAAGTGTACAAAATACCGAATGGACTCTAGAAAAGAGATCTATAATCTACCTAATGTCCTTTCGAAATGAGTTTAAGTATTCTTCAAGCTAATGAATAAATTTAACTTCGCGTACCTCTATAAAAGGAAAATTGTCATGGTCCATTTAAAAATCAAAATATAAAGTGTATATAGCTATTATAATTTAACGAAACTCTGTCTTGCATATCGTTTTATTTGATCGTTAAGGATTCGAGTATTGATATACGTTTATTGCTACACATACAAAAACAGAACGGGCACATGCAAAAAATATATGTAAATTCCCTTATGGTGCCCTCGCAACGATTTTTTCTAAGGTCTATTACGTTCCGTCCTGATAGTCATCCAAGGATGGTGCAGAGTCGAGCCATTTATCAATAAATGAATAGGCCATGAACTTATGGACTTTTGACATATCTTGTCCTCCAAATTCCTCGTCGGAATCCAGGAAGTTTGAGCTTGAGTTCGAGTTTCAAGCTCAAACTTTGGACAGTCACTAGCTAAATGTAGAGGATCCTCGTCGTGCTTCGCCACAACCACGGCAAAGTGAATAGATAAGGATTCGAGTAATCCAAAAAAAAAAAGACTAAAGTAAGCTTTTTATCACAAATACACTAAAGTATTATTCGTCTTTTCGTTCTTGAGACGAGAAATGCCATATTAAAATACATCTTAAATTCCAACTGAAGAAATGAAGCTTACCTATGATTTTGTTATAATAAAGACTATCATTAATAGTTTGAATCTACATCAGGTTTTGATTAAAAAGGAGTAAACCTCATTCTCACATCCGCCGATTCCTTTTTTCAGATCTCAGAGTTCTATTTCCTATTACCATGTAGATAAACGTATGCCATTATGAACATACGAAACGAGCCCAATGGTAACCAAGAAGGGAAATAAAAGGACAGAAAAAGGGAGCAACAACAACATGGATTTTCATATACGATTTACTCATAAAAACACTCTTTATCTATACATACATAAAAACGGATCTTTATTATTAAGGAAGATACCAGATATAAACATTTATTACATGTACCATAAGGGTTTAACCAGTGGGACTTTGAGGAAAGGAATGAAGAAAGAGACATTCATATAAACACAAACACAAAATAAACTGTTACACATTTGTGTGACCCGTCAGCTTAAAATAAGTTATAAATAATGTTGAGAAAAATGTACTTTTATAAGCATAGACAGATAAGGAAATTTTAGTTTTTGTCTTGTGACCTCTCTTATGAATCATATTTTCAAAGAAATTAAGTAAAAAAGAGAGTGAGATATAAAAAAAATATCCTAAGCACACACTTAACTTAATCACCATTTAAACAAAAATGTTTAAAATGTATATCAAAATAAAGGATAATAATTAAGTTATTATTTGACTTTATAATGAAGGTTCCTATGATACATATAATATTTTTTAGGTACAGTAAGGTACTTAATTACAGTTGTACACATATAGAAAAAGAAAATACCAACAAATATAAAAATAAAATTTGCCACTAAGTTATGTTGTAATAAAGTAAAGAATAATGCAAAATCGTCACACATATTCGCTAAACATCTCTTCTCCCTCTCTTGAGGCAAACCTGCGTCCCCAACAATGAGAGTTGAAAATGCAATATTGTTTCTATTTTGTAGGATTCTTCTAAATAACGGTCTCTTTCTGTAATGATGACCTATTTTTGAATATCTTTTTAACAACATATGCAGAGTGATTTAAGCTTTTAAATGCCTCGAATGTGTGTTTACCTATTCTTATAATACAAAATAAGATATTATACGTATTTTTATATGTAAGTACTTTTAACGAAATTATTTTTGGAATTATTTAAATGTAAGAACTGATATTTTTCATAATACACATACACACTTAATTACCTCCGCCGAAAGAGGTATTGTTTTCACAGGCGTAGGTTGGTTGGTTTGTTTGTTTGTTAGCAGGATAACTCAAAAAGTGCAGAACGGATTCGGATGCAACTTTGTGGAGTTGTTGAAAATGCCAAAAGGAAAAAGTGATTAAATTTTGGCATTTCTGAGTGCTTCTTTAAGATGCAAAATGAGCTAAATACTATAAATATTTCAAGTTAGCCTACTCTGCCACTAGATGTCGCTGTGCTGTGCTCTCCTCTTTGATGACGTCAGTTTCTTTTTCTTTCCATGTACCTCTAGAATGTAAATAAGGGACAGTGCGTAAAGGGTCGGAAATGACAAAAAGGCCAAGTGATTCATTTGGTGGGGATCGGCGGAGATTTGCACTCTCTGAGTACTTCTAGTTAATTAATTAGTAACTTTATTCCCCCCTCCCGTATTTGTAGCAGAACATTTTTACCTACGCCGAAGGAGGTATTGTTTTCACTGGCGTGGTTTGTTGGTTGGTGTGTTTGTCAGCAGGATAACTCAAAAAGTACGGAACGGATTCGGATGAAACTTTGTGAAGTTGTTGGAAATCCAAAAGGAGCAAGTGATTAAATTTTGGCATCTCTGAGTGGAGAATTAAGATACAAAATGAGCTAAATACTAATAAATATTTCAAATTAGCCTTCTCTGCCAATAGATGTCGCTGTGCTGTAAAATCGGGTGCCGGGAGCGTCTTCTTCTCGGAATTTCCGTCGAGGGGAACCCTCCCCCGTCCCTCTACGTCGCCCCAGTCGTGAAAAATCCGTCTCAGAAGGCTCATAAGGACCCTGTGACGGCGGAGGTTTGCACTCTCTGAGTGTATATATGCCTCTAGTTACCTCCGCCGAAGGAGGTATTGTTTTCACTGGCGTTTGTTGGTTTGTTTGTCAGAAGGATAACTCAAAAAGTACGGAACGGATTCGAATGAAACTTTGTGGAGTTGTTGGAAATGCCAAAGGAACAAGTGATTAAATTTTGGCATCTCTAAGTGCTTTTTTAATATGCAAAATGAGCAAAATACTAAATGAAATGGGGTCTCTATTCAGGGAGTAGGCAAGAACAAACGCTAAAAAATATTCATTGACGTATTATTGTTCATATATCAGCTCAGGACTATGTTAACCCAGTGACGTAGCTTAAACTTCTTCCTCTTCCCGTCTCTGAGTGCTTTTTAATATGCAAAAAGAGCTAACAGAGAGAAATAATGATTAGAGATAGAAAATCGGGCGTTTGAAAGGGAGAATGTTTGAATGAGAATGTTGTGGGGATCGGCGGAGGTACACACTCTCTGAGTGTATATATGCCTCTCGTTAAATTTAGAATTGTTCAATATCATGAAATCTCCTTTATTTATAATGTAAATACATACATCAGTTAGAGATTGAGATGAATGGACAAAAATACAGTGAAAAAACATTATTGATATGAGAAGTCTTGTGTTTATATCTTATATGTAAATTGATCCACAAGTTGATTAAATTCAGGCTGTTTAGTATAACATCGATTAACTCTTATTGCATATATATGAAATTCATATACTTTCATTCGTTTTCACAACATAATATCGTACATAATTGTATATTTTTATCGAATTGATATATTTGCACAAACCCCGACGGAAAAATGATTTGGACTATCAAAAAATAGCCACCCATTCGAGAAAAGGAAACTCAATAGAAAGATCTCCTTTGTTTTCGGACTAATAGCTAATGCAATCATCGATAAAATTCGATAATAAATATCTAATACTTTATAGAGAATCTCTTTGGCTGTTCGGGAAAATATTACAAATAAAACATTTTCAAATATTACGGAATGATAAGAAAAAATAAGTATAAGCGATAACCTTATTATGAAATATCGAATACTAATGTAAAAGTGTATTTCAGACAGTAGTAAAATATTTGCTAGTTTTTTATTTGCGACCTGTCCGATCATCAAGTCTTAGACCACTGCTGACCATTGTACAGTTTATAATGTACGGATAAAAAGATTTTTGCCCATCATAAAAAAAATATATATGTAGTGTGTTTAAAACAATAGAAAAGCATAAATATATTCATCGACCGAAGCAGTTACGTAACAGAAAATAAATAAATAAACATTCTATCATAAAATTAATGTTTTGGAAGGGAATTATATATCATCCTAAAATTACATTGGTATGAAAAACAAGCAACTTGAAGTTAATAAATATATCATAATATTTTATGGTATTCTTTAAAATCTCATCTTCATATTTTTTCTGATTTGAAAATGATTTTGGATCTTGATCCTCATTAGTTTTATTTTTTTCTGGTTCCTTAGTTGCTTTTGTATGCTTTTATTAAAAATTTGATAAAACTCTTTAAATTCTTGTCTTGATATCTTTTCTGATAAAAAAAAATGTTTATGGGCCTTAAGATTCTCATTAGTTTAATTTTGTTTCTTGTGTCTTCAATACTTTTTGTATGCTTTTATTATCCTCAACATTCTAATTCCCAAACATATAATAATATTCTACTCGACGAGCCACGAAAATATATTTGTGTACATCCTCCCTGTCTTATTTGTTCGTTTTGTTTGTCAGGTTTACGACAGCCAAGGAGCAAAAAAAGGTGTATAAAAGAAGAAGACGAAATAAAAGGGAATGAAAAAAGAAAGAAGAAAAAAACGAAGCTCAAGAATGTGAAAGTCATAGGGGTTAATTTAAAAATTCTCGAGAGAAATTTAAAGGAGAAGCATGTAATAAGGTTGATAATAATATTGAGGAAATATATATTTTCTCATCCGTGTATGTGTCTTCATTGATAGATAGAAGTATATATATTTCTATTTTAATCAAGAAAAATAACCATATATTATAGAGTTGATAAGTAAAATAAAAGGATCGTTTAGATAAAATATAAATTACATTTTGATGAAAAATATTATCAATTTGAGTCTTCTTGTATTGTTTTTCAGGTTTCTTTATTTTTTCTGATTTATTTATTATATAGCAATAAACTTTTTGTATGATACAAATGTTATTTTTCTAGATCACTTTTTCATTAAAAACGATCGAGTTTTTGGTAGGATAGGTAGTCATGATTTCACACTAAAAAGTAGCCTTTTATCTATGCAATTTGAATGAAGCTATAAATCATAAATTTATATCGTGGATATACGCTAAAATACTAAGATATCTAGTTTGCTAAAAAACCATGGTTCATATCACTAATTTAAAATATGTGAATATATTTTAAGGCGATGACCGCAGCTTCTGAGACTAAACAAATGCACAAAACTTTATTGCTTAGTTAATAACTTCCGACAACTCAACACATAACTTACATAGTTGAGAAAGAAAAGTTTTTACTTCTATTTTTTTAACTTAAACTTCTCTGAAGTTTTTTCAAATATGTTTTTAAGTAAAAAGATAAGTAATTATATCATCAATGTGTAAGATATCCGTTTTGCATTAATTGTAATCTAAGAATTGAATTCATTGCATTTAAATGGTTATCGAGGAGTGACATTGAAAATTACTTAATGTATGGATTGATATTCACTTCATCTAATTCATAATCACTTTGAACTATATAAATATTAATGCAAAATATATAACATTTTTTATTGTTTCTTGAAAGCACGAAAAACTCTATACAAAATTATTTGTTGATGCAAAATATTCATACATTATTTATATGCATCGAAAAAGTTTATGCATAAATTAGTGCATGATCAAGATATACTAAATGATTTTCTAGTTAATTATTCACTAGAAACATATCAGAGTGAATGAAATATTCTTTTGAACTATTTTGTCCAAAACAATTATTAGAAGAAGATCGCTTTTGTAAAACATACATATTGAATCTATTTGTTCTAACAGTCATGCAATACATATTAAATTCCTATTATTCATATTTTGTTCCCTTTTCCAACCAAGATTTATATAAAAGTATCCTCATATGTCCCTTCATGTGTTTGAATCAGTTTAAAAAGTATACTTTCAATCATTAGTATAAATCCAAATTGATGTTTTCATTCACAAAATAGAGTTTGAAGAAAAGTTATATGAAACTCAAAGTATATTTCCTTTTTTGCCTTCAAAAATTTGCATTTTTTCGTTAAGTAATTAGAGATTAAAAATTTAAAACAAACTTTCAAGGATTTTTTTGAAATCAAGCTATGTATGACTAGTAAGTATATATAATATATATGTATATATACGAAAGTTTTTTTTAACAGATCATTTGAAGTTATTTTTCTAGGAATCCTTTTTTAAATTTGTTTTTTTAAACGTATTGGTATATTATTTAAATCCTAGAAACGTTGTTCTTCATGAGAATTATTTGAGTTTCCATAAATAAATTTAAAAAAGCTTTTTGTAATAATATCACACAATTATACTATTAAATTTTGATCATACGAGTTAAAATATTTTATTTAAAAAAAATGTTCATATTATATTTTTATTTCATTATTGATATGAGCTATTTATCATAAGCGGTAGACTTACGAACTGTGTATATGAACAGTTTGACCAAGTTTGCATATGATATGCATGCCATGGCTCAGAAAAAGGATGAAAGCACGCGGAACATTATATACAGAGTGACCCAAAAAACTAGTATCATGTTTATTTGGCTTATTTTTATGTGTTTTTTCTCTCAATACAATGCAACTTTGGACTTAAACGCTTATTATCTATTAACATTACATCAAACCTTAGGATCCTGGGCTTTTTTGTCGTTTGATCTATTTGTGTAATCGAGTATATTTCTTGCCATTGGGCATATTAGTTACATCTGTAACTAGTCTAAAATATATGAATAAACTAAGAAACAATAAAAATTTAAAAAATATAAAAATAAAAAATAAAAACAAAATGCCCATGCAGAATGGATTATATTGGGACGCTGCGTCCAATGGCCCTAGCTGCGGTCCTGGCTGTGTGAAGGATAGTGGCCAACCTCAAGGCCTTAGACAAGTTCCACACAGATATTGCGTGACATGCAAAAGTAGCTGTCTCCCTCCCAAGTGGGTACACCACTGAAGTTGTGGACCTCATGGGCCTCCTCGAAATGGGGAAGACGAAATCACAAATCGGGTTCCTGGCACCGCCGCCCCCGTCGCTGGAGTAAAAACATTTCCATGTCTCCATGGCCACTGCCTTGGCGGCCACCTCGTTGAGGGAGGGAAGGCCTGCTCTCTCAAGGAGTCCCCGATGTGGATGTGATCCCGCCTCTTACATCCAACGATGCTCCTGGCGGCGTCATTTATGGCGACCTGTACAGCCCTGTGTGCAGCATTTGGCCCCTTGCACTCATTATCGAATCGAGGAGTTGCCACAGCTGCAGCAGCATAAGAAATCTTGCCAATCATCAATCCCTTGGCCAGCTGCCGTAGGTATTTACCTCTTGGTAAGTGCACTGCCAACCTGGAGATGAGTTGCGCCCGTTTTGCTGCTGCCTTTGCGACATTGATGTTGTGGGGTGCTGTAGTGAAGCCGGTATCAAATTTTACCCCAAGAAACTCAATTTCGTCAGATGGGTGCACCTCGACGCCCCCAACAGTGACGGCGAAGACCGCTACATCCTTTTTTTGACGTTTCCCCGGTCATGAGCTGAGTTTTGGTGGCGTTAAGGACAAGGCCGTTCCCCCCCGCGAATCTGGAGAAAGCGTCCGCCCGTGACTCCAAGAGGGACCCGACTTCCTCCAGGGAGTCACCAACGGCCCACAGGAAGAAGTCGTCCGCGTAGCCACTATTATCTTCATTACCAACCCCAACGCAGGAGGTGACGTCCGCGACCAGGTAGAGAATAGGTCCAAGAATGAAGCCTTGTCTCACTCCGTACTCGACGGGTAAGAAGACAGATTCGGCGCCGTTCCACACTACACGCTGGTACCCGCCAGTCAGGTATGAATGGAACCACTTAAGCTGTGTACCTGCAATTCCAAGCTTCTCCCGCTTTGGTAAAAGGTGCAGCTGGTTGACGGTGTCAAAAGCAGCAGAAAGGTCAAATCCGAGGACACCGATAACCTTTCCCCTCTGCTCGGCCTCCAGCCACTTTGCATGTGCGGTGGCTAGCGCGGCTGTGGTCGAGTGGCTTTTCCTGAATCCAAACTGGGTGTTTTGGAAGAGCCTCCATCTTGGCTAAGTGGTCCTCGAGATATATTTTATGTATTTTTGTATTTGAGATTTTTTGGCGTATTTCGCGAGGCGTAACTTAAGGTAGTCCATAGGGTTTTCATAAATAAATTGATCAAATTGCAAACTGGTCATAGTGATGCCATTGAGTTTATTGATAGTTCTGGGTTATTTGAAAAAGTCTAGTGGCTGATTATTCGACCTCCTAAATCTTCTTTTAGGCCATCTCACAAAATGTTTATATTTATATATATATTATATATATATATGTATGTATTAAAAATATATATATATAAATAATATAATTCAAGTATCATGGAGCAAGGACCAATTTAGTGTCCAATCAGAGCATTTCTAACTTTTCTTTAGTGACTATCTCAAAATTCATTGGGGCAGCCTTATGGAAATGATGCAAATAATTTTTGTACTTTTTGTAATAGGACTCAGTTATTTGCATGCACTTAAATAAATGATGAGTAAAGATATATTTGTTTGTAATTTTTATATGATTTCAAATACATTTATACAACTTTTATATTTTGAACGCAAGAAAGTTAGAATATGTCTAAACTAGATAAAAATAACAAATTATGATGGAAGATATTATATTAATCAGGCCAAGGTTTACAGCTTGAGAAAAAGAAACGGCAATACCATCTACCGACTTTGTTAAAACAAGTCACTCAATCTATAAAATAATGTTCCTACATGTGTGCAGATATTCTATGATATTCTGCAGATATTATAAGTTATTGTACATTAAATGTTAAAAAATAACCTTAAAAAGTTATTTTGGTTGTAGATTCATTAGACGTGTCAGAGGAAAATAAATGAGCCTTTTGTTACACGAAGGGCTCGTTTGAATTTGAAGATTCAATTTACAAGAAAAAATAATTTATTTGGTTAAATTCAAATTCAACTAGAGGCATATATACACTCAGAGAGTGCAAACCTCCGCCGTCACGGGTCCTTATGAGCCTTCCGAGGCGAATTTTTTCACGACTGGGAGGCGTAGAGGGACGGGGGAGGGTTCCCTCGACGGAAATTCCGAGAGGAATACGCTCCCGGCACCCGATTTCACAGCACGGCGACATCTATTGGCAGAGTAGGCTAACTTGAAATATTTATTAGTATTTAGCTCATTTTGCATCTTAATTCTGCACTCAGAGATGCCAAAAAAATCACTTGTTCCTTTGGCATTTTCAACAACTCCACAAATTTTATCCGAATCCGTTCAGTATTTTTTGAGTTATCTTGCTGACACACCACACCAGTGAAAACATACCTCCTTCGGCGGAGGTAATGATCATGGAATTGATAATATATTATGGCCAATGCATACAATTATGATTCCTTAGTTTGATTTGTTTAAAATTGTATATGTCAGTTCATTTTTTTGTATCTAAACATATTGTTAAGATTTAATTTAGATAACATAAACCATACAGAATGAATTTATTTGCTTCCTTAAATCAAAAAAAAACAACACCGAAGTATTCTCTAATGTATTTAAATCTAAGTAACCCACTTAATCTTTATGTCATAAAACTTTTAAATATACAATAAGTGTTCCATAATTCGTTTCTTACAAAGGTATCTCATATGACGTCAATCTTTGAGTTTCCTTTAGCTTAACAATTTATTGATATATAATTCCGATAGATAATTTATTGAATAAAATGTTGTTTTACTAACTGCCTAGAAAATATTTTTATTTGTCTTCATCTTTGATTTATTTATTTGTTGCCTACATACATGAAATATATTGTGGAAAAGCAATGTGATTATCGTTTTTCCATGTTATTATCTAACTAAAATAATATAGTGGCTCCCTTTTTCTCACCAAAATCATTGTTCTTTACACAACAATCCTAAAATAAGTTATTTGTATAATAAAACAACTTTATGGTTATATAATCCAAAAATGACAACTAAAAATATATAATGTTTTTTGCAGTCGAGACTCGAAACGCAGATGTCTTATTCCATTCAATTGTGGTGCCATTTTTTTCTTCTAATTAGCTTACTGAAGGATATGAACAAAAAATTTAATTTCTTATTTCAAAATAATATCGTTCGTCTTCGACATGCTGACATCGAAGCTTTGGAAAGCTTAAATAAACTCCTTCTTGGCTATCAGGATTTCTACCAATCTATAAAATGTACCGATTCGATACCTACTTCATATACTCTCCGTTGAAATATAATATATCTAATGAATATTTAAATCCAAGTAATTATTTTTCGAAATGTACGTGCGATAATTGATGTTATAGTTAATGGCTTGTTAAGATCATTTGGAACGACATTTTCATTCTAGAATAGACTTGAAGACCCACTCTAACTCTTATCATGATTGAAAAGTCTAAACAAAATGATTGTCCTAGGGTTGTTGTAGTCAACGGCTCAAATGATATCCTACGATATCTTCAGCAATGCTGGCTCCCAGGATCATAATAATGT
>CP045896.1:24170620-24183687 GCA_013387185.1 Caligus rogercresseyi | reverse complement strand
AAAAATGTCGAACTTACAAAACGTCGAACATTCCTCGGTTTCAGGGTCCCCGCATAATCCCGAAAACTGTCTGATTTACGTTTCATTTTTTGTATTCTACAAAATGATATTTCAAACCCACTGTCACTTTTTTGTTTGCCTTCAAGAGTCACTTCTATTAAAGGAACAGACCTCATCGACGACAATTATCATATTTATCAACCCATTTCAGAAATATACACTCTAATTGTCTTCCTGGTTTCGTGTTTTCCGGGTTAAATATCGAAATTCTATGGATTCCATCAGAGCTACCATCATCCAAATCTTATAGCCGAATCTTACTGACTTGTTCCTCATATAATGATTTGCACCTAGTAAACCCCTATATGGGATCATGGATTATCCACGCTAAGTCTTTTGTAAAACCCACCACACTGGAATTTTTTCTATAAGCATTTCGTATAGGGGAATATTTCAAACTCTAGATTTGTATAATTGGGAGTGGACATACAATTGTCAATGTCTTCAGTTACTTCCACAAGAATGGAGTCTTGATGCAAATATTTGTCGTCATTTTCTTCGTTACTAGGTATATCCAGCTCACTATTCGTTGGAAATAGAACCACAATCTCGATTTCCTTACTTTGATGTCTTCGATCTCCTTATAAGCACAACTGAAGACTCATGGGGGATATTTTAATAGATTCTCTAAATCATTTGAATCATAAAGTGAATTGAAATAAATTATAAAATCTTAATAAAGTTACTATTCTCCTCTGTCATCTATTATAAAAATTATTATAAACACATTTGTCTTTTAGTTATTTGTACTGTATAATGTAGTACGAACGTAAACCGAATGAAAGGAAAAAAATAATTATACGCAAAAACGTAGAACATGAAAATTAGTACCAAAAGGCGCCAACGTTCCCTTTTGGGAACATCCTTTAAAAGTCTTTTAAGTCTACTACAATATTAATATTATTTTAAAAAATAGTTCTATTAAAATCTAATATATTGCTTATCAAAAAATTTATGAAATAGTATAATACAAGTTTTTACTTCTATTTTTCTTATTATCTAAAGATAAGTCAAAAACTTGATAAACTTCGTTTTTTTCAAAGCCCTCAAACAAGTATTAAATTAGTTTTTCGTTTATTTAGTAATACTATATTTTGTTTTATAAGCTTTAAAAATAATAAATAAATCATTTAATTTGTTTTATTGAATATGACACGATATAGAACCTTGAAAAGTATGTTCCCAAAAGGGGAACGTTGGCGTGTAAAGGGTGACCTACACGTTAGTGTACACTCTTGATTTCAATCTTTAATTCACCTAGGGACTTTGAAAAGTCTAGGTTCTAACCTTAAAACCTTCCTCATCAACCCTAAACTAACCCACATTAGCCCGACAGTAAGTACAGAACCGAGGAATGTTCGACGTTTTGTTAGAACCTAAACTTTTCAAAGAAACATAATCAGACAGTATTCGAGATTATCTGGGGGCCCCTGAACCAAGGAATGGTCGACGTTTTGTAAGTTCGACATTTTGTAAGGTCGACGTTTGTAAATTGACGTTTTGTAAGTTCAACGTTTTGTAAGGTCGACGTTTTGTAAGGTCGAGTTTGTAAGTCGACGTTTTGTAAGGTCGACGTTATGTAAGTCGACGTTTGTAATACAAACCTTTGAAAGGATTGTACTGGCTCAATAGAAGAATGCTCGACTATCATGGTGAGATGGCCTGTTCGACTCTCTGGAAGTCTTTTGGAAATACTGGTTAGATGAACTAATATTAACACTATAATGTTTATACATATCCAAAACGGATGATACGGATTCCATGAACAAAATACGCACAAAAACTCATGAATTCTACTATGTTGCTTTTCGATGAAGGTAATAATGTAATTCGCAGGAGAGGCTCTGAATAAATCAACTTTCTATTAAAGACAAAAAATTATGGTATTTTTGGTTTTATGTGATTTAAAATTATTTAAAACAAGATCAATTGTGATATCTGCTGCAGCAAAGTACTCTGCTCTGTCACTGAAAATTCCAAATACCAATGTTCCTACTTGGAACTAGGAGCCGACGTAGTGAGATATTTCCCCTCATCTTCACCTCGTCTTGCTAGAGTCCTCGCCAGAATCATCTCAAAGTTCAAAAAGCTTAAGAACTCCAAAAACCAGTGATGTGTCTTCTGTTTTAATGTATCTTTTTAATATTTATCTCTGTTTTGCTATAATATTACGTTTGCCCGTTTACTGTGATTTTATGTTTTGTATTGTTTAGTATTGCCTTTTATATTTCCTATGTAATTTGATGTTTTAAGGTCTTGAAGAGAAAATAATTTTAAACTACCAATGTTATTTATGTTGGTTACAAAACTGCATAATTTACTTTTTTAATTTTGTTAATATATATGTGGTATATTGAGTTCGTCGTATATATTAAAGAATGACATAAAGACTTGCTGAAGCGGGGGGAAAAACAAGGTGGGCCACGCATACATAGGCTAATATCGGATAAAATTAAGGTGATATGGTTATTATAAACTCTCCTGTTGGCTTCGTCTTCAGCTAACATCCTATGTCTTTTGGATAAAATGGTGCATCTGTAGAATGTTTTTTTAAATAAAACAGCTCACTTCTAAACTTTAAATGAAAAGTATTACTTACACTAATATTCATCAATTGTCCTTAGATGAGCAAATTAATTCAAATGTATTTTATTTAAAATACCAAAAAATGAGTATTTTAATGGAGAAAAAAAATTGTATTTTGCTATAGATGGGCTAAGAAACGAATGTAAGAGCCTGTGATATATTTACTTTTTATTTATTTAATCATTCATATCAACAAAGAATGAAAGAGGAATTGAAAAGGTGGAAAGTTAAAAAGCTTATGACATACAAAATAGTAGTTGTCTCCACATTTTTAAGAGAACAAAAAACTTGCTTCTATAACTGGTGGTATATATATGTAAGTACATGTATACTCCAAGGTCTTTATCCAGAAGACTATCTAAACACACTTTTTACTTTTGATACAACTTTTTAATTAAATTCATTATTCTTATCATCACTTTCAAAGAAAATGAACTCTCTCTCTTCCCTTCCCCATCTTGTTTTTTTCTGTTTGTTTTCTATAAATGGAAATGTTTAAGTTTACTATATTAATTAAGCAAGTAGTCTTCCGCTTCGAATATATGAAAATGATAAACAAAGGCAACACTTTTATATTACATCTTTCCAAATGGTTCATTCAAAGACATGAATCGTTTAAGCTTATAAAAAAATTTGAGGCATTTAAAACTTTATTTTAAGGATATTTCATATTCAGAATAATATATATATTCCAAAAATATTAAATGTCAGAAAAAAATATTAGGATAATTATGTTAAGAAAAAAATTGATCTATGATGTACAAATATATTTCACAAAAAAGTCCATCAAAGTTCACTGATCTATTTCAGAAAAAAACTATATCAAGTACAAATATTAGACCTTGAACTCTTTGCTGTTTGTTTTTAAAGACACTTCATAAGGTAAATAATTGTTGCAATGTATCGGCAATATATATTGACTACATTTGTCAATTCCTAACAAAAAATACTGCTACAAAACTCTGATAAAGGGAACAAATATGAATTCATTTTTATAACAATACCCGACTATAAATACATAAGTTAATAAAAAGTTACCTTCAAAAGTTTTTCTCATGGGGAAAGCGACAGTTACAAAGGTACCATAGTTTAAAAAGTTTCTATCATTTCCATAAAAATATATATTGCTCATTGATTGATGTATTCTTTTCATTAAGTTTTTATCAAGAAATGAAAATGTTGTTTGTGGGTTGTGTAAAAGCCCCTTCTTTTATGCTGCGTTTCCTTCGTTTTATGACTCTTTAAAAAAACTCTTTTTATATATGTGTATATATTTTTCTCCATTCAAGTATTAAAAATATGTCGATTTCTCTCGGAACTGTATGTAGTAATATAGGTATATATATATATTTTTGGTAGAGAATAATGTGAATAACAATTGAATAGAACCATGAGAAGATATCTCGTATTTGCTTTTTACAATTATTGAGGAACAAGAGAAGAACCTGAATGAAAATATCCAATGAATTGCGGAAAATATATAATATTTTTTTATCGATCCTTGATGCAACCCTTAGCAGGAGTGGAGATCAACAGTTTCTACTCTTTTTAATGATTGGTACGCCTATTTGCTTATTAAAAACTCTTTGGTATGGGCTTCATACCAAAGAATATTGTGAATCTACGCCAACTAACGACTTTATCTCCCTGTATGTAGACTCCAAGAAAAAGCATTTTGTGGTCAACATGCAACTCCCTAGAGCTTGGAATAGGAAGCCTTTAAAACAGAAACTTTTACCATCCACGATTTCAAAAAAGATCTACATAGACTGTGGTATAAGAACAAGAAAGTTTTACTTCCCATGTCTTAGAGCAGCTAGGTTTCATATACCCCCTACTCCATGGCATCTGCCAGGCTTCTATTCAAGGGCTAAATCATCCGCAAAAGTCGGAATAAATAATCATGGAATCCACCAACGTGAAAGATGACAAAAAAATACGGTACAGTTTCATTTTTCTACTGGTGCATCTTTTTCAACTTTCTTGTAAGGCCTCTGGAAAAATCTATATTCATGCTTTCGCTGATTGCCCTGCCCTGTTGTATCTTCGTGCTTTCGTTACCCATAATATAAGTCATTATAAAGCTCTGAATATGAGGTAAAGTTTTTATCCGCCTAAATCTTATTTGGCACCTCTACAGGCACCAACGGATCTCCTGAATCAAAGGCTCTGAGCTTTGCACTTGCTAGCTCTAAGCTCACGTCACAGAGTGTGTGCAATCGAGTATATTTTTGCCATTGGGCATTAGTTACATTTGTAACTAGGGCTGGGCGATATGAGAAAAGTTAGATTTCGATTTTTCCCCAAAAATTTCGATTTCGATTTTATATCACGATATGAACAAAAACACTATTTTTTTATTATATATATGCAGTAAACTTCACCACGGCTTTGCGTTTGCACTGCTGCTTCTACACGGTGCATATGTTGTGGTGTGCGCAACTCAACTTGACGTGGCTCTCTTCCAACTGATTGGTTACGTGCGGCGCTGTTTAGATATAATTGGCTATCCCCGTGTCTGTGAAAACTTAGATGATTTTTTTTTGAAGGCATCACTTATTAGCCTGGTTCGCACGCAGATCCTCGTGTATGTCCGCCCAACTTCGTGAGCTTTTTTTTCACATCGAACGTGTCCATTTTCAATCGTAGAAAAAAATACATCGCGAATAAAATCGAAATCGAAAAATCGCCCAGCCCCCTAAATATTGTAACTAGTCTAAAATAAATAAAAACAGTTAAAAAATATGTTTAAAAGAAAAACTAAGAACAAATAAAATAAAATATGGCATGGATTATGTGGGCACGCTGCGCCCAATGGCCCTAGCTGCGGTCTTACAGCGTGAAGGGTCGTGGCCGACCTCAAAGCCTTAGACATGTTCCACACCGATATTGCGTGGCATGCCAATGTAGCCGTCTCTCTTCCGAGTGGATACGCTACTGGAGTGGTGGACTCATGGGCCTCCTCGGGATGGGGAAGACGAAAGTTACCAACCGGTTCCTGGCACCGCCGCCACCGTCGTTGAGAATAAACATTTCCTGGTCTCCAGGGCCACTGCTTTGGCGGCCACCTCGTTGAGGGAGGGAAGGCCTGTTCTCTCAAGGAGGTCTCCGACGTGTATGTGATCCCGTCTTTATATCCAACGATGCTCCTGGCGGCGTCATTTATGGCGATCTGTATCTCACTGTGTGCGGCATTTGGCCCCTTGCACTCATTATCGAGTCTAGGAATGGTCACAGCCGCGGCGGCGTAAGAGATTTTGCCAATTATCAATCCCTTGGCCAGCTGCCGTAGGTATTTTCCTCTTGGTAAGTGCACGGCAAGCCATAGAAATGAGTGCAACCCGCTTTGCTGCTGCCTTAGCGACGTTGATGTTGTGAGGTACTGTTGTGAATCCACTATCAAATTTGACTCCAAGAAACTCTATTTCGTCGGACGGGTGCACCTCGACGCCCCCGACGTTGATGGTGAAGACCGCAACATGCTTTTTCCTGGCGTTGCCCCCGATCATGAGCTGGGTCTGGCGGCATTAAGGACGAGGCCGTTCCCCCCCCGAATATGGAGAAGGCGTCTGCCCTTGACTCCAAAGGGACCCGACTCCTCAAGAGAGTCACCAACGGCCCAGAGGAAGAAGTCGTATGCATAGCCACTATTGTCGTCGTTGCCGACCCCAACGCAGGAGTTGACGCCCGTGACCAGGACAAGGTAGAGAATGGGTCCCAGAATGGAGCCTTGCCTCACTCCGTACTCGACTGGTAAGAATTCAGATTCGGTGCCGTTCCACACCACACGCTGGTACCGCCAGTGAGGTATGAATGGAACCACTTAAACTGTGTGTCAGCAATCCCAAGCTTTCCCAGCTTTGGAAAAAGCTGCAGCTGGCTGACGATGTCAAAGGCAGCAGAAAGGTCAAATCCGAGGATTCCTACAACCTTTCCCTCTGCTCGGCCTCCAGCCACTTTGCATGTGCGGTGGCCAGCGCGGCTGTGGTTGAGCGGCCTTTCCTGAATCCAAACTGGGTGTTTGGAAGAGCCTCCGTCTTGGCCAAGTGGTCCTCGAGGTCGGATTTTACAATGGTCTCCAGGACCTTGGAGAGAGCCGGGAGGATGCAGATTGGCCTGTAAGATGCAGGGTCAGCCGTGGACTTGCCCTTGTCCTTGAAAATGGGTAGCACATTCAACATCTTGAGTGCGGTCAGAACGGTTCCTGAAGCCAGCGATCGATTCACTAGATGAGCGATTGGTCCGGCAAGCACTTCGAAATTTGATAAATGTCTCAAAAAATCAAAAAAAAATAACAATTAATATATATTATGTATTGAATAAGTGAGTAATTTCCTATTACCCGTAACGTAATTTGATAAATATCTCTAAAAAATCCAAATGAGGTCTCACGTTTCCGGAGAAAGGTCACGTTTTCGATTAGAATAAATTGATACCAAGTAAAATTAAACCTAAATGCATTACAGTTTACTTATTTTATGAAAAATAATAGGAATATAGGTATATTTGATCTGTCGTAACAAGATAAAGTGGATTGTAAGATGACACACTTACAATGCCATTTGTAATATTGCATGGAGGGTCCCAAACCGCTGACCACCTAATCAACAGATGCCCATCGCTTTCATATGAGAGATACCGTCATGCAAGAGGAGGATGAGATCTTCGTATGATAAATTTATTAATGTAAAAAGATGCAACGAATTATTGATTTTAACTTTATTAATTGCTTCATAAGTAGATATAAAATAATTAATATATGCAAGCTCAATATCAATTTTTTGCTGTTGTAGCACATATACCCTTTGTGTGGTCGTGTTCTTTTGATGTAGTATTGTATTTGCTTTTATCATTGTATAATTGTAATATTTGTATGTCTATGGTAAAACAGCAATAATTCTTAACTTAGAGATGACACACTTACAATGAAGCATGTACTTGATTGCAAGTGTTCTCATATTACCCATATTCCTTTGGCATTGATTAAATCCGTTTCACGTGGCTTCAGATGATGACAAAGCAATGCTTAAGATTGATATTTGATGAATGTTTGCTCACGGGTTGCCTCTGAAGAGAATTAAAGTATTCGGTGAGGAGGTACTCAGTCCCTTTTGAAGAAGATGTATGTAGAATAGGTTTAATAATTCGGCATGAGAAAATAGAGTCGTTCAATGCTTTCATATCATACAATTAATAGCAAAATAAGCATTCACATCAAATTTCATTTATCAATATTTTTTTTCGACAAATTCGGACGTCACGATGTAGACTGTGCAATCATTCACAGATAAAAGGACAATCACAAAGAAGGTTACAACGTCTAAATAAAATATACATTTAGACATATGAACAATATTCATATATATTAAATTTATACAGCTTTAGGTTAATTGACAATCATACACAGATAAAAGGACAATCACAAGAAGGTTGGCAACGTCTAAATAAAATATACATTTAGACATATACACCAAGATATACATATATATATATATAATATTATAAAGCTTTAGGTTAATTGAAAATCATACACAGATAAAAGGACAATCACAAAGAAGATTACAACGTCTAAATAAAATATACATTTACACATATGAACCAAAATACATTATATATTATATTTATAGTGCTTTAGGTGAATGGACGGCACACTAAAAGTGTTTGTTAATTATTACACAAATACTGCTATTGGAACAACGTTTTTGGATTGATACATGGATATACATCCTTATAAGAATAGAGCTATTGAGTCGACATATTATTTAATGTTCTCTAAAAGTGTATTTATTTGTATTTATTTCCTATTTTTTAGGGGGTTATATTATGACGCACTATCTTATGGATATAAGAAAATGAACACAAATATTCATTGGAAAGGCATTGTTCAGCCTATCAAATGATCGTCAGGGTGAGAAGTATTCATACAGAAGAATATTCTACTCTAGATATTTGGAATATTGTAACGAAACTATAAAAAACAGTTTAATCATTTACAGCAGTACAACTTCTTTTTATTTTACTACAATCATTATATGGCAAAAACTTACTTGGAATGTATGTATATATGGAGAATTTTTAACTGAGGGTTCGAATACTTAAATTTCATATATTTGAAAAAAATATAAATAAATTATTGGAAAAATTGGAATAAAATAAATGTATATTTTTATGACACTTTTGTACTCCAATTTACTTGTGTATGAAGACATATAAATTTCTTAGTCTTTTATACAAAATACACAACTGCACATTTCACCAGATATTTTGTATTTCTCAAACTTTGCTCTTGTATATGTCCATACTCATGGAACTATGTATTTCGCTTTCTACATCATATAAATGCTATATCGGTTTTTGTGATATATTAACGCGAGGCGGAGCAGATATTTCTGTTTCAAGGGAATATCTAATTTCAATACATTTATGTACTACAAACATTCCTTTTTATAAATGGTGTTATCTTGTATTCTCCATTGGCATTCCTTCATACGCGAATAAATTTGTAAATAATAAAAATTGCTGTCATAGGCTAATGCTATGCTTAAAGACATTTGTTTATCTGAAGGATAAAAACCGGAATAAGTGTTGAAATTCCAAATAAAAATAATAAACTTTTAAATTGAAGTATTTCTTATTCTTTCTTTTATTTTTGTTTCCTTTCACGAGTACCATATTTTTCTAAGTGAAATCTAGAGCATATTTTTTCTTTAACATAAACGACATCAGTTTAGAATCGACAATGTTGAGCGCCATGAAAGACAAAATCTATGCAATACCCATTATTTGCTTTGCAAAATTTATCTTAACACGTTTGAGTTAATTTGTTCTATGTATATATATATTATTTATATTATATTAGGGTACGGTACAATTCAGCGCCGCCGATTCAGCGCCGCCGATTCAGCACCGCCGATTCAGCGCCGTCCGATTCAGCGCCGTCCGATTCAGCGCCGTCCGATTCAGCGCCGGCCGATTCAGCGCCGGCCGATTCAGCACCAGCCAATTCAGCGCCGGCCGATTCAGCGCCAGTCTCAATGACTTTGATTTAAAAAAATTCAGACCTTTTTTCACAGAAAATTATGTTTTCTTTAGGAGTACAATTGGTCAAACTTTGCACAAGATAATTGTTTGCAGAAGTATTCAACAACAATGGGGTATTTTGGTTTCAAACCCACCTACATTGGTAAAAATACGAGTAAAAAAAACCTCAAATGCCATTGTGTGCACCTTGGGCCCTCGGGTTCCGCCAGCCGGAACAATGGGGTTTTGGGGTTTCAAACCCATCGCAAATTGTAAAAATACGAGTAAGGAACCCCTCAAATGCCATTTTGTGCACCTTGGGCCTTCGGGTTCCGCCAGCCGTAACAATGGGGTGTTGGGGTTTCAAACCCATCGCAAATTGTAAAAATACGAGTAAGGACCCCTCAATTGCCATTTTGCACACCTTAAGTTCTCGGGTCCCGCCAGCCGGAACAATGGGGTATTGGGGTTTCAAACCCATCGCAAATTGTAAAAATACGAGTAAGGAACCCCTCAAATGCCATTTTGTGCACCTTGGGCCTTCGGGTTCCGCCAGCCGTAACAATGGGGTATTGGGGTTTCAAACCCTTCGCCAATTGTAAAAATACGAGTAAGGAACCCCTCAAATGCCATTTTGTGCACCTTGGGCCTCGGGTTCCGCCAGCCGTAACAATGGGGTATTGGGGCTTCAAACCCTTCGCCACTTGTAAAAATACGAGTAAGGAACCCTCAAATGCCATTTTGTGCACCTTGGGCCCTCGGGTTCCGCCAGCCGGAACAATGGGGTATTGGGGCTTCAAACCCTTCGCAATTGTAAAAATACGAGTAAGGAACCCCTCAAATGCCATTTTGTGCACCTTGGGCCTTCGGGTTCCGCCAGCCGTAACAATCGGGTGTTGGGGTTTCAAACCCATCGCAAATTGTAAAAATACGAGTAAGGAACCCCTCAAATGCCATTTTGTGCACCTTGGGCCCTCGGGTTCCGCCAGCCGGAACAATGGGGTATTGGGGTTTCAAACCCTTCGCCACTTGTAAAAATACGAGAAAGGAACCCCTCAAATGCCATTTTATGCACCTTGGGTCCACGGGTTCCGCCAGCCACAAAAATGGGGTATTGGGGTTTTAAACCCTTCGCCAATTATGGTCGCTCACCTCTATTAAATACTTTTTTTGTGAACAATGTTGCGTGCTTTTTACATAATTTAGCAAAAAATTTTTTTCTTGACTTATTAATAAAGTTAAACTGCATTATATTTATATCTACATAAAGTAATCACATTTTCTTTTATTGAGCACTTTTTGTGGGTTTAGATTTAAGTCCATGTTTAAAATCACACAAAAATATTTTGAAGTTTTTTAAACAAAAATAAATAAACAAATAAATATTTGAACTCGCCACTTGCAAAACATTCTATGGTTTAAGAGATGAAAATTGAACAGAGTGGTAAGATCTAATGTGGCGGTTTTGCAGGACACCCTGCAATTAGGATGACGTCCTCCGATCCGCACAGCTGATTTTTTAGCAGACAGCCAACATATAAGAAATTATTTCAGTTGAATTTTATCATCGTCATGGTCGCATATGGAAATCTACAACCTGTAATCTGGAACGAGCAAGAACGCAGGTGTGCCGTTATCCAGATTGACTGGATTATTATCAAGACTCTCTAATTGACTTTTTTATGCCAAACAAGATTTAGTTACTTTTCCTTTCATGTTAATTCAATCCAACTTCCTCCTTTTGCAATAACAGGCTCCACACGATGCTATAGCTTCTCAATGGCATTACTTTTCTAAACCAAAGGTTCCCAAACTTTAAAAAAAAATTGACAACTGAGTAAGTCATTTGAGATAATCACGTCGCGACCCCCTCCCTCAATGTTTCAAAATCCCCATTTGGGAAGGTATACCCCCACTTGGATCCGGTTCTAATATGAGTTTTAGTTACTTAATACTTTTAAGTCTTTTGATAAGATTATCTTATCAACCAAGAAACTCGGCTTTAAAAAGTCATTGACGTTATTATAATTGATCAAATACTTATAATAACAATGGAAATTGAACCAACTCCTAGTACCCCTGGCGTGAAGAGCTTGAACTTATCAAAATAAACAAACAGCTCGGGAGCCCCATTGTTGGTGGATTTTAAAACAAACCCGGTATTCCAAGGTTGCAGTTGGCATTTGAGGAGTTCCTTATTTGTATTTTTACAATAGGCGGAAGATTTGAAACTGCAATACCCCATTTTTGTAGCTGGCAGGACCCGAGAACTTAAGGTGCATAAAATGGCATTTGAGGGGTTCCTTACTCGTATTTTTACAATTTGCGATGGGTTTGAAACCCCAATACCACATTGTTGCGGCTGGCGGGACCCGAGAACTTAAGGTGAGCAAAATGGCATTTGAGGGGTTCCTTACTCGTATTTTTAAAATTTACGATGGGTTTGAAACCCCAATACACAATTGTTGTGGCCGGCGGGACCCGAGGACTCAAGGTACTCAAAATAGAATTTGAGGGGTTCCTTACTCGTATTTTTACAATTTGCGATGGGTTTGAAACCCCAACACCCCATTGTTGTGGCTGGCGGAACCCGAGGACCCAAGGTGCCAAAATGGCATTTGAGGGGTTCCTTACTCGTATTTTTACAAGTGGCGAAGGGTTTGAAACCCCAAACCCATTGTTCCGGCTGGCGGAACCCGAAGGCCCAAGGTGCACAAAATGGCATTTGAGGGGTTCCTTACTCGTATTTTTACAAGTGGCGAAGGGTTTGAAACCCCAACACCCCATTGTTACGGCTGGCGGGACCCGAGGACCCAAGGGGCACAAAATGGTATTTGAGGGGTTCCTTACTCGTATTTTTACAGTTGGCGAAAGGTTTGAAACCCCAATACCCCATTGTTGCGGCTGGCGGGACCCGAGGACCCAATGGGCACAAAATGACATTTGAGGGGTTTCTTACTCGTATTGTTACAATTTGCGATGGGTTTGAAACCCCAATACCCCATTGTTGCGGCTGGCGGGACCCGAGGACCCAATGGGCACAAAATGGCATTTGAGGGTTTCTTTACTCGTATTTTTACCAATGTAGGTGGGTTTGAAACCCCAATACCATATTGCTGTTGAATACTTCTGCAAGACAATTATCTTGTTCCAGGTTTGACCAATTGTACTGCTACAGAAAAAATTTTCTTTGAAAAAAGGTCTGATTTTTTTAAATCAAAGTCATTGAGGCTGGCGCTGAATCGGCCGTCGCTGAATTGGCTGGTGCTGAATTGGCTGGCGCTGAATCAGCCGGCGCTGAATTGGCTGGCGCTGAATCGGCCGTCGCTGAATTGGCTGGCGCTGAATCGGCGGTGCTGAATCGGCGGCGCTGAGTCGGCGGCGCTGAATTGTCCCATTAC
>CP045896.1:24150967-24170520 GCA_013387185.1 Caligus rogercresseyi | reverse complement strand
AAAAACCAGCATGAAATACATGTAAGGAAGGAAAGGCATTTCAACTTCTAGGTTAGCTAATATATATTCGACTTACAAAAACATTTCCTATTTTCTCTCGATAACCTTTTAGGGTGAAAAAACTTGTTTAAATGTTAATATAGCGCCAACTTTTATTTACAGCACACTATGCAAGAGAAAGTTATGTTAATTTCAATCAAAAATAGGTTTGCAACATTAAGAAAACTTGGTCCTGACATTGAAGACATTCCCATATTATTAAACAAAGGTTGCTCCTTTTGGAGACAGGGGATCCATTTTGAATTATTTGAATGGCTCAAAATGTATGGATTTGGATTAATTATTTTAAAGAATCTGAGTCAATGAGAAGCCATTTATTTTAGGATTTCTTTATCAATGAACAAATTTCTCTTCAAAGACAACGGAATGTTTTTTTAGATGTTCGATTGTCCTGAAACCATTCTATATGTTCCTGTACTTTGTATGGATGTTGTTGTTATATAATTGATCATAATAAGTCTTAAGAATATAATTAGAAGATGATTTATCGGTTTTGATTATGTTATTATTGCATTATTGGTTTTAGAAATATAATTTCACGTTATATATTGAACTATATTACTTATTTTTTTGTGAATGATGTATGATATATATATATATATATATATATAATGTTCGGGGGGGGGGGGGGGGCTCACCAGACGAAATATTGGTATAATTTATTTAATACTTTTATTCGCAATTCAATCTCACCTTATGTGGTCAATATAAATGATACTTTAAATAATGTGATGCAGATGTTACTAAGATCTCAAGGATTCAAAGTAAGTTTTTAATTTATATATACGTAAATACGTTTTTTATTAATATGTTAATAAATTATTTTTACATATACTCACAAAATGACTAATTAAGAACATTAATTACACTCGTATTATTTACGTTACATCAATATATAAAGGGAAAAATCACAACGTTTAAGCATTCACAATATTAAATCTATATACAAAGGTAAATACCTGACTCTCCATATCCGAAAAACGCAAAATAGAATCTCCCAAATCCATATTTAACAAGAAAAGTTTGTAATAGATTTTGAATTTTCTGAATGATAAAAGTCTCAGATAAAAAAACTTTTGAAATATATTTTAATCTAACTAACATGAAACTGACAAACGCAGAGACCAACCTACCGCGATCAAATATGATTACAAATATTCAAAGAAAAAAGGGCACCTCGTCAAGAATCTATGATATCATAAGTGAGAGTCCATCTATATTATTTTTGGCTCTATTCACTTATCATTTCTTCTTGCGAAAGACATTTTTTTCGTATTTCAAAATTGTTTGTATATTGGTACGTATAACAAAACTGGGACCTTTTTATCGGACAGGGGGGTTGAAAGGAAGGGGGATAATAATTCTGGAAATTGGTTGGGGTGCTAAGCTGCGAACATGCATTAAGATAAGAATAAGATCATTAAGAATAAAACAATCACTTTCATCTACAACAACAAGATGCAGCATAACATACCAGAATAGGGTGCCCAGAAGAAATGGACCAGGAAAAAAGGACCCGGAGGAAATACCCAAGATATAAAAGGAAATATATGACTCATGAAGAATGGCCAAAATACATGGATAGGCAAAAAATTATCATAAACATTTAGATAAATATTCCTTGTGTTGTCATTACTCATTTAGCCATTTGTTCCATGTGCCATAATTTTCCTTTTCTATCTAGGCTCATTTTTTCCTCGGCCATTTTGTCGTGGGCCATTTCTATCCAGGCCATATTTTCCTCAGAGATTTTTTCTTTATATCCATAAATATACTTTATCGTAATGGAGCATCTTGTTGCTTATAAAGAGTTTTCAATTATATATGACACAATCATGTGCCACTAACAACTGTAAAATCATAAACAACGGGAAAGGAGTATTTTTATTATTTTTATAATTGCTCACTCATTCTCTTTGATATCCTTACTGAATGAAGGATGGTTTCAAATTAATGCTGCTCCTATAAAGATTGCAACTGTTTATTGAAAGTATTGTAGCTTTTTTAGTATCACGTGTGTAGTGTGTAAGAATAAAGTTGTGCTGAAGACTGACTACCTTTTCTAAAAGTTTTCGCTTTTCTTTCTTCCCCCAACATGCATATAATTGAATATATTGTATATACCCTTACTATAGCTTATATTATTATTATTATTATGTTGGTGGTAACGCAAGAGGTACAGCCATATGCTTTAATATTCATGAAACTGAGAAAGAAGTGAAAAAATAAGAAGAAAACTATTTGTTACAATAAATTATTTTTTAAATTGTCAAGTTCGGGCTTTCTAAATAAAACGGAGAAGAAAATAAACTTGGAAGCGAGGAAGCTCTAAAAACTATCGACTTTGATGTTGCTTTATGTATGCACAAAAGAACAACAACTACATCTTTTGTATTTCCAATAAGTTGATTCAAATAATAAAGCCATGAGTTTTATTTTTACCATGGATTTTACATTCATATATTTCCTTGTCTAATTTTAAATACTTTTCAATGGTCCTTGCCTTGTATTTTATGATTCATGGACTGGTGGGATCACTGATTTGACCTTCGCTACGTGCAAATTGTGTTGGAGTACTTTATTTGAATCATATGAAAGTATACATTTATCAGTTTACTTTTTACAAGTACATATGTATTTGATCTCATTTAATAAAAAAAAACAAATTTTTAGAATAATACGTTTTATATTCCAAAATTGAACTAAACATAATTCTAGCCTTTTTATTAAAGCATTGATTTTACAGACAATAGAGGTCATTTTGTTCATAATTGCTTAGCTAAAACGATGTTAGATGACTCTATGCGAAACATATGAGGATAAATGTAAACCAAGTTTCTGGACATAGAAATAAACTAATTTTTACGGACTATTAATGTATTTATTATTTATTAAAATGAAATATTTTCTTATCTATAAACGTAAAAACTATAAACAAACCTGTATATTTAGTTATGTATGTACATTTAAGTTTACGAGTCTAAATCATTAGTTAAAGCATTTATTGATTATGAAGTTTTTCTATTCTATACTTTTGCACTTTGTAGTGAAAGGGGCTTGTGATAAAAAAGGAATTGTTTTTGAGCAAAAATCCACTGTAATTTTATGTAAGTATCAGTATTATTCATCTTAATAATAAGATAAAGTTGTTATCTATTATTCTATTACGGCAAACCCTTTGTTGGAGTTATGTGATATCTTGATACTTAACTGAGAAAAACCGTTCAACCAACTTGATGACGTCAGTAATATAATTAAAATGGCTGCCAATCGAGGTAAATAATTAAATACTATTTACATTGTAATAGAACACAAGAGAATACAATAAGGGAAATTCTACAAACAATACGGTGATGTGGCCCTTATAATAACTGAATGCATATTAGAATGAAAAAGAAGAAAGAAAAACAAATGTTGAAGTCAGCAACAATGAACAAAACCGACAAGGAAGTAATTATTATACTACATTGAACAAAGCTACACATAAAGCACTATACATTAAATCAAGACAAAAAACAGTGACCCAATAAAATAAACATTAAATATGTTTTAAGAAATCAACATAGGATTTTAAGATTTCCCATCTTCTATTTCATAGTACAATATTTCAATGTAGATAATATCTTCTGCGGCAGCACTTTTAAATATATTTAAAAATCTTCAGGTTGTTGGAGCATTTCGTCAGAGTTGAGTGTTTAGTTATTATAGTGATCGGTGGGTCAAGCTCATCAATAAGTGAATGATTTTGTGATTCACGTTCCTGTGTTTGATTCTGATTTATTTGTTAATCAAATGTTTTACTCTCATTGAAAACAGTTAGTTTCCTATAATATTATAATATGTAATCAAAACAAAACAAATCCGTACTGGAAGAGTTGAAGAAGATTAATTATGTATGTTGTGACTAATTCAACATGTCAATATTGCCAAATGAATGTTAAAAGAATAAAATATTCCTGAAACTCCAAAATTTGCCTGCAATTCGTTATGAGTTTTTAAGCAAATAAAAAGGAAGTCATAGAATGAGTCTTGCTCTTTATATATATATATATATATATACCGTATATATATACCATACATATATATGTATATATACCGTATTTTCTGCACTATAAGGCGCACCTCGGAGCCTTCATTTTTTTTTTTCAAAAACTGAACATGCGCCTTATAATCCAGTGCGCCTTATATATGGATCAATATTGGGTCACAACAGATCTTACAGCAGCACCATCTAGTGTATGCATAACGTAATCCCAACGTCTACTGTAGCGCCGTATAATGCGTGCGCCTTATATATGGAAAAAGTTTTAAAATATGTCATTCATTGAAGGCGCGCCATATAATGCAGTGCGCCTTATAGTGCAGAAATATATATATATATATATATATATATATATATATATATATATATATATATGTGTGTGTGTGTGTGTGTGTATATGTGTTTGTGTGATTTTTATTTGCACCAATTTAAAAATAAAAATGGACTTTTTGGAAAAAATATTTTGGATGGCTCTTAAGAAGATCCTTTGGAAACCCATATTTTACATTTCATGTAACAAACAGGAATGTTATGGAGAGAGGAATTATTTTTTTAACCGATGAAAAAAGAAGCGAACATATAATGTTTTTGTTGCCTCCTCAATTACCGGTTAAACATGTAACACTTGTAAATTATATAATTTAATAACGTAAACGTCTTGACATTTCTGCTTTAGGAATTTAATCTTAATAATTACTTATATATATGTTAAAAACTGTTCTGAAAACGAAATTACAAATTGTCTTATTAAATGTTGAGAACTCCATTTAATAAGTGCTTCGTCAACTTCTATTAAAACAGATATTCAACTTTCCCCCAACAATATTTAATCCCAAAACTATATTTTGCATTACTTTAAGCATGAAATTTTGAAAAGAAGCATCATTTGCAATATAAAGTTTGATTGAATTATATATGATACATGACCGCCGCCGGTTCACAGATATAAAAATGTTTTTAATAATATATAAAAGTTCTTTATGCATAAATTATATGATTTTTGATATTAGAGGAATAAAAAATTAACTTTTTTAAATATACTCATAAACATTTCATTTTATTATGTGTAAAAATATGTACTTTCTCACGAATAGCATGTCTTCATGGTTATGAAGTTAGGAATATATGTATCCATAATTATTTAAAAGACTCCAGGAAAACTAATTATTTATAAAGAAAGCACAAAATATGAAGTTAATATTGCACGCTTGAATAAATAGTACATATTGGCGAAAGTCATATTTATCCTCGGATCTACTTTGTGCTACAGCGCTATAGTGAGATAATCGAATAGAGTATACCTTCAAATTAATATAAGTTCCCAATGAGCTTTTGTATAATGCTAATAATTTATATCCTTTTGGATGCAATTCTATCGAACTATATAGGCAAAAAAATGAGCTAACACGCCTGCAATATTTGAATACACAGCTAGTTGTGGAAGGCTATTTAAGTCAAAACAAAGGAGTATCTGTAAATAAATCGTTTTGTACATAATGTTAAAATAAAACATCATTTAAAATAGATTTAAAGTTTCATTGGTATATACTTCGTTTAAAAGGTGTGGTTTAAAGTTGAGACCAGTGGACTAGCTATGATGGTTTTCATACTTCAATAAATATTATGAGTCATTATATATGTAACAATTTTATTCCATTAATCCTTTGCATAAAGTACAGCATATATATTATTAAAAAAATATTTTAAACATATCCGAAGGATGAAAATATGAATAGTTAATACTCTTTCATATTGCTGGGCTCTGCTTAATACTCATGAAACATAAATTGATAGATGGGACCATCCAAGGGTTCAACTTTTTTCGAACACAAACAAACAATTTCATTTTTTTTTGGGGGTGGGAGTTCTCTTATCCGAACACTCATTGTTCAAAAATTAATTATCATTACGCTTCCTTTTGTTGAACGTACATTAACTAGTGTATATTTGGTACTTAAGATTAAATTATTCATTTTGCAAGATGAAGAAGCAAGATACATGTATTTAGAAATTCGCCTATATGCAGACTCTTGAAGGAGTAATCTTTTTCTGAGTAATTTAGATTGTAAGAAGTAGTGTCCTTAAAAAGAAAAAAATTAGCATTATTTCCTTATAAGCGGATATTATTTAAAAACAGTTATATTAATGGGAAAAATCACACGTTCAAAATTATATTTGATTTTTAAATAAACATATTCAATAGGATTTTTTAAATATTGTGTAGTTAAATGATTTTTTACTTATATTTTATATTTTTTATAGCATATTTTTTCAAAGTTCAATTTTAAAGAATGTACATAAATACATAAAAACCAAAGCTAATACGTTAAAGTGAAACACAAATAAATACATATTTTATCTTGTCTTACAAAGTATAATACATTTTCTGATATTTAGTATAATATATAAGTAATAAAACAGGTATTGAAGTATAAAAGGTGTTCATTAAAAATCAATACATATATGATAGTCAAGTGCCTGAGATATAAAAATATAACAGTAAATATATAAAAGTTTTTACTTTATAATATAAATATACATACTGTGTGCAGGCGCTTCCGGAGTATTGAAATAGCTCGTAATTGAATTGATATAAAATATCAAAGAAACTTTCTTTATGAATATATTACTGAAACATGTACTCAGGTACTTTGAAAATATCTACAACTTTAATAAAATTATATGTTTTATAGTATATGCTTAGAACATAGAAGCGGTTATAAACTTGTAAGAAATATTTATTTTGCAAGGGATCAATATATATTGAAATTCTTTAAATTTTACCCATGCTAAGGTGTCTTTAGTAAGATGGCATATAAAACGTTTATTTTATAGAAATTATGTTTCAAAATCATAAGAGAAATATACTTTTTCATATTAGGTTGCTCCGGAGGACGAGTTTGGGGGCCACGAGGATGCTACACTCGCCGTTCAGCGGGCAATGAGGAGGGTCAGTGAAGACGAGCTCTACGACCAACTCAGGAAGCTCCGGGGACACTGCCATGACGTCATTGCAGTCGGAGGGGAATATGTGCATTGATTGAGAAGTTTTTTTTTGTTGATCTGATGAAAATTTTGAGTTTTAATTGGTCGACCTCATTATTTATGAAACAACCTAATATTTTGGGCTATTTTTAATTCAAAAGAAAGGATCATATTTAAATATTATTCCTTGAAAATGAATCCTTTATAAACAACTCTCAAACACAAACTATTGAAGCGGATGTATTTTTTTAATTGAGCATTTGAGCAATGGACAACTATCCGAAAAGGTCACAATGAACGATATAAAACCATAATAATAATTTTGTCCTATGAACATATACTACAGCTTGCTAACTTTACCATATCTTTTCATCTTAAAGTGTTAAAGCTCAATAACATTGAAGTTAGAATAAAAGTATAATTATTCCATACTAAAATAACATATATATTTTGCACACTAAGAACACATAAGATGCAATCGATACATTTTCCATTTCTCTGTTGATACGATCAGCCTTCAAGAAACGCCATATACAAATATTGATTATTTTTCCCATTATTTATTTGACATTTCTCAAAAATATACATTTTGTAAAACCCTTTTTCTGAAATAACTCAAGGGAAGATTGATTTTTCTGGCGATACACAATCAATCTTCATTTTCTAACCATTCCTTGACACATCGTTCATATGATTTGCGTTATTTAGTTATTGTAAAAATACAACATATATATTTCAGAAGGTGTGAAATCGTTCAACCTTTTAAATTAATCTTTTGTAAAAGAAAGCAAAAGCTCAATCAATTGAAGGCGTAGAATTTCCCAAGGACCTCTTTATCGGATAAAAGTCAAACGTTATAGAGGATACTTATCATTCAAATGTATTATTAGTTTATTACCTAATATGTATATATATAATAAATATATATATATATATATCTTAGTTTTGGAATATATTGATAAAGAATTTTAAATTGCTAAGATATATATTTCTATAAATTATCTAATGTTCCTAAATATATGTAATCTGAAATCAAATAAAGGATAAACGAGTGAATGAGTCATCAAAATTTCAAGGCAACATAAAGTTTGGGATCAAAAGAAGAAGTTGTCTCCGTTATATTATATCATCACGGAGACATCTTTTTGCTTTAACCATAAAGCTGGGAATATCTACGAAAAAATATGAGAAAATAGATCAAAAATTTATTAAAAAGTTCATTTTGAACCACTGCATGAATTGGATTTAAAAAAATTAAATGTGAATATATATCAAAATAAAAACAACCAGCACATTTAACTTATAGCTCTTGATAATAAATGTTGGCAATACTATCATAATCGTTCCAAGATGAGTTAAAAATTATATACAAAGAATGGTCCTTCGAAACGTGAGCTCATTATGTTATAAATAAAAGATATCATCATTTTATACACCGAGTGATTTCTTGTCATAAACTTTAGTTAGTTGCTGGAAGTATGAAGAGCAGGAATTGTTCTTACGAACATATTTAAGGTAAAGAATTCATTTAAAAATTGATTTAAGATTCGCGATTTAAATCAAGTGGATTTCCAATCTAAAATCATTGATTTTAAATCATTCATATTTTTTCGACAAATTAAAGGAGATATTTAATTTTTTGCTTCTAATTCTCATAACAGAACAAACATTTAATGTCTTCTTCTTAATAGAAAAACAAAGGAATATATCTAATTGGAAACATGTACGGCCTCAGACTCCATAGGCCTAAATCAATATTGATCAACATAGTGAAAATTTGAGTTAGGATTATTTGATTTAAATCACAATTTGGATTCGATCTAAATTAAGTTTTTTTTTCCAAAGACAAAAATAATCAATGATTAAATCAAGTCATGTTTTATCAATATTTTGTTTATTACTTGTACAATGTAATGAAAAGTTAACGCAGTTCAATTTGACAATTACAGGAAGAGTTATTAATTGTCAGTCTTCTTGCTTTTCTAAATCTTCTAATTAGCTTAAGATTTGATGAACATTTTTAACAATTGCTTCTATTCTGTTTGTACAATATGAATGAAAAAGTAAACTCAATTAAATTTGACAATTACAGGAACGAGTTATCAATTGTCCGATGTATTGCGCCTCCTTTTCCAAGCGTACCTGGCGCGTCCTAGATTCGAGAGTGACCCATCTTGTAAGTCATCTTTGATCAGCCGTTGGCAGCTCCACTCAGTAATTTTTAAGGTAGAAAATTGTCATGAGTCTTCGATCCTCGCTTAGATTTCGAACTGTCACGTGATTAGCGAGTATGACTCATTACAAGGCCTTTGAAGTTCTGTAATTTATTGTTTACTCCTTTGCATTCTTTATTAAAATGAAATCATTAAGTAAGGCAACTAGAATTTAATCAAAGACAGCATTTAAAGTCCCCTGAGTAATAGGTAGGCCTATATGTATATGGGCATGTTTTAAAAAGTTACAATTTAAAGTATGGACAAAATTTACACATTGAAAAAATATTTTTGGTTCATAAAATATGGTTAACAATTAAAATCAAAAAAATCTGATTTAAATCAAAAATCCGATTTAAATCAAAAGAATCCGATTTTTTTGATTTTTTGAAAAAAATCAAAAAATCAACAACCCTGTTCTTACGAACATTTAAGGTAAAGAATTCATTTAAAAATAAAAGTCGAAGATTAGCATTCTAAACACAGAATTGTGGAGTGTTCTTATCATAGTATCTAAAAAAGTAATTTTTCTTTCTTTCCTAATATGGGCTGTTTTCGACAAATAGGCGCTATCAGGAGAAACAAAGCATGTTTTTAATATATTTTCCAATCAAATATTTCCTATACAAACCATTTACTAACATTAAAATGAATTATAATCAAAGAAAACGAAAGGAATATAGCTAATTGGAAACATTACGGCCAGGCTAGACTCCATAAAGGGGAAAACCAATATTGAGCAACCTTAGTGAAAATAGTCCTGAGTGCGATAGGCTATTTCCAAATCCAATGTTTAATTCAAATATATCACTTACTTACTTTCAATCCAATAAACAATAAAAGAAATATCTTCAATTTCTAAAAAAGAGATATTTGAACACATATTTTGCTTAAATATATGTATTTTGAAGAACAATTACCCACAGGATTTTTTTTCTTCAAATACCAATTCTGAAAAACATTTTTGAAGAGAATGATTACTTTTACTAAAAACTAATTGCTTTTTTCAGATTACATAATTGATTCAGTGCGACTAATTGAAATCATTTTTATTGAAGTTTGTTAAATGTGAATACAATGGGTTGTTTTATTTGACAACATTATGAAAAAAGCTAAAATTTATACCAAAAAAAACAACTTTATTTTTTTTTGCTATATGCATTATTATATAATAACACACTTTTTAATAGGCCATTTTGAGGAAATCATTAGAGTGACATAATTTTTCAAACATAATCGTTAAGCCAACCATGAGTTTCATAAGAAATTGGTAAAAATTCATTAGGATGACCAAAAAGTATATAAAAACGAATTCAACTTCTGAAAGAGGAATGACAATCTCATTAAAAATAAAAATTCCCAGATTATTTTTTTCGTTATAATGAGATAAATTCTAATTTGAAATGTTCCTTTATTTCTACAACTTAGTAAAATACTTTGATGAATAATTGCAATATTTTGGATACTTTCCAAAAAAATATATGATGCCATATGGCTACTCCAGTAATAAACTAATTTTAGATCAATTAAAATCAAGGGAGCTCAATAGCCGTGCGGCTAAGGCGTGTTCACTCTCAATGTTGGGGCGCAGGTTTGAACCCGAGAGGGGATGGGTCAGTTTTTGATCTACCTCATTGATAAGATCCTAGGTTCGCTAGACTAATTTAACGCTATAATGCTTATTTATATCCGGTCGGATGCAATTCTATCGCACCAATAGGCAAAAAAAAAAAAATCACTATTGAGCTTTCACATTTATAATTGCCAATAGGAACTTCTTGGATGGATAACGGACAAGACAACATAGGTCATTTACACCAGGGCATCTAGAGTATGATGTCTCTTCCCAGAACTCAGATCTACCCAGAATCTGGGGGAGCAAGACAGTTGATGGAAGACTATCAAAACAGCTTCCCTTTAGTCATAGTTGTATGTTTCTTTTTAAGTTTTTTCATTTTAAAATTACTTTTAATATATCTTTTTTTTCTCCATCAAATTTTCTAGCTAATGATTAAACCTGTTATAGTTTTACAAAATTGGATCACACACTGTACGAACCAAGTAGGTGAAAAACGATATAATTTGCAAGCACTGTATACATTTCAAATATGAATCATGAAGACTCAGTTCTCATCGCACAATTCAAATTGAGTGAGTTTGGGAATACAAACTTTTGTATCTGCTTACTATACATATATAAGTAGCTGTCAAGAGAAACTTACGGAATGCATTTTTGAAGGCTTAATACACACAACTCCCTACGAAATAATACATCTTAGTCAACTTTTTGTAAACTTTTTTCTAATCAAACTGAAATGTGTCAAAAAGTGTGAAGAGTCAGAAAGTTTTGACTACCCCTTATGACAGAAAAAGAATTATGACAAAATAAACAAAATATGAATATATACAGTGTGTTCCACCAGAAATGTAATCTTTAAGTTGCGAGTTAGAAGTACTAAAATACGTATAATTGCTTTAAAGATACATCATTTTAAAAGGAAAAGAATGGAATTTTATGGTCATAATTTTTTTTATTGCCATATGATAAGAGGCACATCTTCTGAAGACTTATTAAAGTTGCAGGAAATTACCCCCTCCAGCCTGAAGACAGGACATTTTTGCAAAGGTTTTGATCGTCTCCTGGCTATTCATTTTTTCACTGATATTTCGGGACTTTCATTGTCCACACTACGTCCTTTTTTGATTTGGTTTTTTGATGGAGGCAAAATAACTTCGCGTCAGTCCAAATTAATATATCGTCATTGTTGGATCGTTGCTGTAGAATCCACTGACAAAACTGCCTTCTTTGTACTTTTGTGGGCATTAGTTAAAGGTTGTACTGAAGTATTATGATAAATACGGAATCGAATGTCATGTCTAACGATCCTCCAAAACGTAGTTTGGTGGGTGAATTTGCTGAGAAGCTTTCTGAGTGAGCAACTGAAGGGTTCTTCAAAGACACTCTTCAACTCCTGAATCACTGCTTCTGTTCTTTTTTATTTGTTTTCAAAAAAGTTTCTTGTGTTGATGGTACCAGTCGCATTTAAATGATAAAAATTGTCGTGATTGCAATCAGCTGATAGGATTACGGTGCTCTTCTATCATTTTGTGGTGAGTATAAATTCTCGGCGTCCGTAGAAGGAAAAGGTGTTTTGCCAAACTACAGGATGATCCATTTCTTCTCAAGTTCAGAAAAAAAAATTGGTTTGCACATGGTTGACAATCAAATCAAATTCATTTTAATATATTGATTGAAAACTCCCTCATTATGAACCAAATGTCGTATCCATAATACGTTAAAATTATTTTCAATACTTCTTTTCGAAGTTTAAAAAATTAAACTATTTCAAATTAAAATTAATATATATACACGATAGATTATATATAATATATATATATATATATATATATATATATATTATATATATATATATATATATATATATATATATTCAAATACTACTCATTGTCCCCTGGGAAGGATTAAACAGAAGAGAAGAAGTATAAAAACTGAGACAAAAACATAATCGTTAAAAAACAAGGGGGTGTGATAGTCGTGCGTGTTCAACTCTCAATGTTGGGGGCGCAGGTTCAATCCCGAGAGGTGTATGGTCTTTTGGTCTACCTCATTGATAAGATCCCTAGGTTCGATGGACTATTTTAATGCTATAATGCTTATCATATCTTCGGTGTAATTCTATCGAACCAAATAGGCAAAATAAAAAATAATATTAATGTCTCTTTATTGTGTTATATTTAGGGATAAAAAAATGTTGCACTTGCAACTTATCAAAGTATGACTATTTCATGTGACAACACTGTTTATTTTATTTTTCTATGTCCTTAGTCAGATTGATGTTCCATTCATCGACAGATTTGATTTAAAAAATAAGAATATTTTCTTGTGTACGAGAAATGTTTTATTCAATAAGTATTTTATATAGGAATAAGAGGAGTACATTAAAAAGGTTTTGTAAATTGCATGGATCGAGGTTCATGAGAGAGAAAAAATATATTAAAAGGGAAGTTCTTCTCTTTGAGTTGATGATAGCTGCTGCGAGTGAAAAGACATTTTGTAACATAATGTCTTCTTTATTTTCCCTCTTCTTTTTCTTTCAACCAATCATATTTCAAGATACCCTACCTTTCCTCTTTCTCTAGTGATATTACTCTCTGCGTCCCAGATTTATAAATTTGAGAGTTCTTACTAACTGCAAAAAGAGCAGGAAGGAGTTGACACTGATGTTTTTTATGCAGAGAATATCAAAAGATTAAGTATGTTGCATAAAAATAATCCAATGGTGAATATAAGGGTTATAATTTGATGAAAAGTGAAAATAAAAGTCTTAATATTATACGTATAATAAGTTTCGAGAATACTTTTCATTGTTTTTGTGGTTCGATAGAATTAGATCGGAGTGGAATATAAAAAGCTTTAAAGCATTAAAAATTAGTCCATCAAACCTAGGATCTTATCAATGAGGTTGCCCAAAGTTGACCATCCCCTCTCTGGATTCGAACCTGCGCCGATTGAAAGTTGGACACGCCTTAACGCACACGGCTATCGCACTTCCAATTGTCGTTGATTATGATGGCCACATTTTGATGGGTTATTAACAGGCATTCATTTGAAATAGGGAATCGAACAATCTTGGATTCATAGATATAAAGTCTATCGCTATGGATGCAGGATTTTTCGAAAAAATCATTAAGATTTATATATATATATATAATATATATATATATATATATATATATATATATATATATATATATATATATATATATATATATACATGCTTAGATCTCCTCTCCTTTTTTTGTTTTGAAAAAATATATTCATTTTTTAAATAAAAAGAAATTTGTGATAGAGCCGTCCAAACTATTAGAGAAAATCATTGTTTTTTTTTACTACGGTCCATCCGTTTCATAATAGAAAATAAAAAAATATATTTTTGTTTTTATTCCTCTCATTTCCTTTATAGATCCTTCGAACTAGCATTAGTAGATTACTTTATATGATCATTGATGTCTTAAAGGTCTGTTTGTATAAAGATATTAAATAAATTTGTAGCTTTATCGTACAAAATATTCATTAAGCAATAAAAACGCATAGATCCAATCACCATTTTGATAAGTTTAAAATTGATAATTCTGACTTAAATCGATGTGAAGGTTTTATTGTAAGACTTAAAAATACCCTTTTTATCATATTTTGTAGAAAATGTTGCTGATTGTCTTAGATACAAAAATTCAGAGGGAAAAGTAGAAGGGGGCTTGAGAAGTTTAAGGCGTGTTTTAATACCACGGGTTAATGAGTACGGGGTTGGGTCGGGGTACATTGTTACTAAGGGACAAATTATGGTTCAAGACACCACATGACCCTTGCCCCATATAACAGTGTATTTCAAGCAGAAATTTTAGCCATTAAGGAAGCCTTTTCTTAGATTATAAGTATCCCGGAGAAATGGACACCTAATGGCTTTTGTATTTGGACGGACTCTCAAGCGGCATTGCAAGCTCTACGATTTTATATAGACAAAAATGCTCTAGTTCGGGATACCAAACACATATTTCAATCAATTGCCACATGATTCCCATCTTTTTTTCGTGAGTGAAGGGTCACAGCGATATCACTGGCAATGAAGTAGCTGACATGCTCGCAAAGAGAGGTGCTGCAAATGTGTATCCCACCCATGATATTGGATACCCTTTATCACATTTCAAGAGGGTTGTTTCCAATTTTTATGAGGAAAGTGGCAGACTAGTTGGTATAATCTTACACATTGTCGCCAAAGTCGTGCAATGATGCCAAGGTCAAAATCAACAGATGGCGAAATCTTGTAGATTACCCTAAAAGCAAGTTAAATAATTAGTTCAATTCATGACTGGGATTGCCTTCTCCGGTTTGATGATTTAACTTTAATGTTATAATACTTTTTCATATCCACACGGATGTAATTTTAAGAAATTAAACAAAATCTTATATTTAGTAAGGAATCTTTTTAGGAAAAATAATATATTTTATCGATATTTGTATTTAATGGTGACGATTTTTATGCGCAGTAGCATTATATTGCGAAATTCATTAACTCTTTTTCATATTTTTGTAAGGGATGTTTTATTAGAAAGATATAAATACCTTCACAACACCATTAAAAATGCAAAATATTTGGTATTGTTTTTTCTAATTTGATAAAAAGTGAAGGGAGCTCGATAGCCGTGCGTGTTAAGGCGTGTTTAACTCTCAATGTGGGGGCGCAGGTTCGAATCCCGAGAGGGATGTCATTTTTGGTCTACCTCATTGATAAGATCCTAGTTCGATAGACTAATTATAATGCTATATGCTTTATTTATATCCTATCGGATGCATTCTAGCGAACCATATAGGCAAAAAAAAAAAAAAAAAAAGTGAGGAACCTCTCTTGCATTTATAATAATTCTTTAAAATGGGATTTCCATGTAATACGGAGATTAAATCATTTAATAACCGACTTCTCTTGTTTTAGTTCCATATGGTAACTTTTCAAATAATGGGAAATAAATATTTTCTTCCTTGAACTTAAAAGTATGCAAAAATTAATTCTACCATATCCCTAACATGATTGCTTGATTTTGCAATTGTTTTACAAGCTTTGCATTTCTTGCCAAAATACGAGATTATGTTTGAGATAAATAATTATTAATGTGTGTGGTACGACAGAGGTTCATTGTTTGAATGACTGTAATAATGATGAATTGTGATTGAAATAAAATTTTCTCGAACAATGCTTAAATCTTATGGTATCATGATTCAATTCAAAAATAATACAAATTCACAACAATTTCCTTCTGCTGTACTCATATTTAATTCATGGTTGAAACAATATATTTATATACATACATACATATACATAATATTATATATAAATTGGTAGAGAAATAATGTCAATAACAATTGAATAAACCATGAGAAGATATCTCGTATTTGCTTTTTACAATTATTGAGGAACAAAAGAAGAAGCTGAATGAAAAATATCCAATGAATTGTGGAAAATATATATATCTTTTTATCGAACTTCGTGCAACCCTTGCAGGAGTGGAGATCAACCGTTTCTACTCCTTTTTAATGATCAGTACGCCTATTTGCTTATAAGAACTCTTTAGAATGGGAATTTATTTTTATAATAAAACACACCTTATGTAATATAATCCCAAAAATGACAACTAAAATATCCAATATTTTTAGCAGTTGAGACTCGAAACGCAGAAGTATATTCCATTCAATTTTTGGTGCCATTTTTTTTTTCTTCTAATTAGCTTATCTGAAGGATATGAACAAAAAATATTCCTTCTTTAGTTTCTTATTTCAGAATAATATATTTTTTCTTTGCTGACATCGAAGCATTAGAAAGCTTAAATAACTCCTTCTTGCTATCAGGACTTCTAACAATCTATAAATGTAATGAATTCCGATACCTACATTCATATACTCGCCATTGAAATATAAAATATAATTATCGAATTTTTATTTTTATTTACTATGATATATATATATAAATATATATATATACCTATATATATATATAATATATATATATATATATATACTATATATATTTATATATATATATATATATATATATATATATATATATATATATATATATATATATATATGGTGGACTCCACGAACAGGGTTCCCCTCGTAATTTGCATAGAAAATTAGTTAATTTGCTTCACATTCAGACCAAAATGAAACAAATTTTGTCTTTATTACTTTTAACTATCATTAAGAAGGTTCCTCCAGTCTTACGAGAAAAAAAAGACTAAAAACTGTATTTTTACTCGTATATACTCGGTTTTGACTACAGCTAAACAGTAATTTTCTATGTACAAATATGTAACAAGTCACTATTTCACATGCTTGGAGAAAAATTTATGAAACATAAGACCTTTTATGACTGAAAATATCTACTAGGACATTGGGTAAGGAGGTAGAAAAATAACCACTATGTAGAAATGAATTCAGACTAAAAAATGAGAAAATTAAGTGCAAGTATTGAGCCGCCTGTTTTACGAGCAAATTTGGCAGTTTTAAAGGGGCAAGTTAAAAATTGAGATTTTTTTACACGAAAAGATCTGTGGCAAGGCTAGTTTTCATCTTGTTTGTTAGTATACAATACTAGGTAAACATCGCGCCCAAAAAGACCCAAAGATTCAATGTTTCCCTTTTCAATTTTTGAATCCCAAGTTGTAGACAGTTATAGACTTTTTCCCTTTTTAGACCCAAATTAATTGTCTTCAGTCTGTCTACCATGTGAAAAAAATATTTGCCGAAGCATTACATGACGGAATCTTAATTATATTTAAAGTATAAATGAGAATTAGTCTTTCAGAAAATTATTCCTTAAAAAACAATTGATATTGCTACCAAAAATGCTTATCATGAGTTATAGACATTTTTCCCTTTTTAGACCTTTTTTGAAAATCGCCTACCCTCGCAATAAATGTAAGTTTAAGTGATTCTTTTTAGAAAATATCTTCCTTCTCATCAGCACTCGGAGTTCGAGGCCGCCCTCCAGGCTTATGAACGAGACTGTGGCTAAAAAATGCAACGAAAAAAAATGTAACTTTCCATCACAGAATTTTAGGACTTTTAGGTTGCATGGAACACACCGATAGACAGACAGACAGTGATACGGAAGGACAGGTCCGAGCAAGCCTTAGATGACGGACAGAGATGGAGGATGTACCTCAACTTTTACGGACGCAATAAGATCATCAAAACACAATGTATGACAATTTAAGCTAATTTGTATAAAATCTCAATTAACTCGTCAATTATGCCCATTAAGGTTAGCGAACATATTTTTAGATGTCCCAGACATATATCACCTGCAGGGAAAACAAAAAGATGATTAGTAAAGTTTCAAAAATAGTGGTTATGGACCACTTAGGGGAACCCTAATTGTGGAATTCACATATATATATATATATATATATATATATATATATATATATATATTATCATCCTCGACACACCCCTTAATAAATCCTAAGTAATATAATGCTCAATATACCCCCTTCATACTTTTAATGCCTCAATCAAGAATGACTCTCCTTTTTTCTCATTGTTCCATGTGTTAATAACACTCTATATAATATATTAATCAATATCTTTCTCTCTCGCTATATTTCATATAACATTTTTGTATACATGTGTATGGTACCCATATATTTTTTACTTATCCTTCTGAATTACTGTAATAAATAAAACATTAATTGTAGAAAATTAAGTTGATAAAATTTGTATGGTATTATTTCTTAAAAATATAATGATAAACAGGAATCATTTAGCTTAATTTTTTTATGATTTAAGCTTTAATAATATATAAATTTGCCACTTATATTATTTGATAATGTTATATCTGCAATATTATGCTTCTAAACCAGTATTTAATCTTTGAAATTATTGCAATAAAGTTAATCCTAATATATATTTATCATCTACTTTTTATATAACATTTTAACCTTTAAACTACTAAACTGTATTGCACTATTTTCTTGAAATATGTATTGATTTAGTCCCATATACAATTAAATTTCACAATCTATGTTCAATGTTGCTTAAAACTTATTTTTTTACCAATGAATCGGCAATATATATCTCTGATGTATTAACTACAAAGCTTAAACACAATTACCTTGTTCGAAAAGGCCGTACGTTAAATAATATATAGACTTTCTGTATATTGTTGTTTAGCGGCTAATACTTATTTCAATCGTTTTACAATCAAAGAGGCTGATGACAACCAGATTAGGCAATATTTGTTTTTGAAATTGTTGAGTCATACTTGACTTGCAAAAACATTCTGAGATCCATTTAAACCTCACGTTACACCTATCGCCAAATCACCAAACATTCATTATACTTTCTTGTGTTAAACTAACAAATATAGTATGTTTGCAACGGGAGTTGATAGAGTCGATCCAAATAATTCTTAACATCCGAGTTATGAATACTATGATCGGTTTTCCACCGTAAAACTTATTAATACCTACTTTTTGTTATATACAGATTTTCAGAGCACTTTATCAATTGAATGGCATAAATATGTCTTATTTGAAGATTTTACCTACAACCAATAGATTGTATTATCTTTGACAAAAGAAATTAAAAATATATATTATTAATTAGTAGTTATCAAATTTAAGCATGATTTTGTCTTGCTTAGATATTTCCTGTATTTGGTAGTACCTTAAAATTGTTG